>OZ026820.1:5580662-6125404 GCA_964023185.1 Macaria liturata | reverse complement strand
ATATGATCAACGAGGGCAACGACACGCGCCATTGCCACACACAAGTATCTTACATTAACTTATCAAAGGTTCAGTGTCTTGAGCTTATAGGACTTCCCGACACTTGACACAAATAAATCAAAGAGAGTACCAATACAGATAGACATCGAAATAAAAACGCAAATAAAGAAGATTGATACGAGAGTTACACAAAGTAGTACTTATATCGTTCTGGGAAATGAGTGGGTTCGGGCGGTTCTTTCGGCCTACGCACTTAGGCACGGCCTTCACATAGAGCCTAACTAAATTATTAGCTACGCGATCACGCTTGTACTAACTTTGTTTTGTCTTTGCTAGAAATACATAAGTAGCCTAAAACTCTTTTATTACTGAGGTCGCATTTATTATGCTTCAAGGCAACTTAGTAACTTGTCTAGTTAACGTCATTACAATAAACTAACCGTAACGTAACGAGTTTATAGGATTTCAGGTGTTCGAACTAGCTTAGTCGAGGCTCAATTACTGCCAATAAGTAATTACAAGATTAATGCCGAAAAAACTTATTTTTTCACTAAATAATGACAAGTTTTTATCTCAAAATAACTAGTTACAAGCCTACACCTTAGTCAAGAGGCAAAGATATATCAAAAAGTTTTTTTTCGTTTACATTAATATCGCATCTTAAAGCCTAGATAATCGCAAATCACAATATGCAAATCATAAAGCAACTTCAACACCTATACGTGTAGAATAAATCACGTGATAGGTACATCATTAAAAGGTAAATGTCAGCGTAAAATAACTACAGAGCCGGGTGCTCTCAGGTAGTCATTAACGCAAGACATACCCACTCTTAAATAGAAAAAAGAAACTATTAAGTATATAATGTTAGTAACATGTAAGTATTGCGAATATGTGTGGGTTTGGCATAATAGCATCTGCTTAAGTATATTCGTCTTTATTCTGTCGAGATAAGAGCCTAAATGTGTGTCAATTGAGACTGTTTTCTTCTTAGGTCTGTAGAATACTGCATACTCGTAGTGTATGTATGTCTACATAGTTATAAGGCTGGTCTTAGTGAGTGTAGAAGCTTGACTTGCAAATAACAGAGAGGTTCAATATTTGTCTTGGCAATGGAGACGGAAAGAAAGTGAGTAAGCACACACTAATGATGAAGCTTTATAGTCTGACAAAGCAGTTCAATACTGATCTGGCATCGATTTAGAGATGTTGGAAGGTTTCTGGGACTCGATGCCAAAAGTAACGAAAACAGCGAGAGTTACATATATATGAGTTATATAAGTATTTAATACATTTATCTACAATTTATAATTTCATCTGTCTTTCCATGAAGCAGATAGGTTTTTTGGGCTTACAGAATGTTGTTGTTTGAACGTTATCTATATTCTTACAATTTATTTTGTTTTATTTATTTTAGAGTACATACATATATATTGTAAATCAAGAAGTGCGAGTCTAAATCTAATGAAAAATAAATAAATAAAATATATGATATACTGTATTTTTCCCGTTTTTTTTTCGTGGCATATGTACCTACACAGAATGAAATACTCGTATGTTTAGTTACATACACAAGCAATAGCTCTGCTGATATACATTCATTAACATAGAACTTAGGCCTTGGTGTATCATTATTTGAATCGGTTTGGTCTGGAATGGTCCGAATTGGTGCTCATGTGACTGTATATGTATATCAAAATAATAAAGTCTAAGATTAAACGAGACAAACTACAGTAGGTACGAATAGCATGTGCCAGTTCATGGTTCAACTAAGCAATTTCAATTTAACATATTAATTTAATTGAAACGCCCGTAGCTCAACTGACGGAGGTTTTTGTATACAATTACCAAAGTCAAATAACTGTCATCGCTGTCACCATGTCAGATACCCAAGGGCGGTTTAAAAACTCTCGACTCGAAGGTGGGCTTACAAACGAACTAGAAAAAGTAATTTCAGAATTTATTACTAGCTGTTTTTCATAGTCGTCGTCGAGCCACGTCAGATGCCCGTAAGCGGTTTTCAAACTCTTAACAATAGGTTGGTCACTTTCATACAAAATTACCTATTATCAAGACCATATAGGACTCTTGGCAGAGTATAAAACTATAAGCTATAAGATAAGTAAAGTATGGATAAAATCGTAATTAAATCGCTCATCCCATGTCGATAGGAAAACCCGCAGGTTATATATATTTTATTTATAGCAGGTAAGGAAAATGAGTCCTCATCCTCTCAATAACGAAATTGGGTAAAACATACAAATATATCGGAGTGGGAAAGACTGGATGTCGCAACACAGGAATAGACCTAGTGTGATATCCAGGGTTTGCCTAATAATGTACAGTAGGTAATACACTAAGCCCAAGTTTGTACAATATCCTATGTTTCATCAGCCTTACTGTGAAAGCCATGTAAATGTTGGAATAAATGCTTTTTATGTTATGTTATGTTATTTACAGTACAAACACCCTCTACAACTTTTTATATTTGTTTCACGTTATGTATATTTGTTTTATGTTATGTATGTACTCGTATGTAGTAAAGTATGAGACAGTAAGTTTTCTGAAACACCACTTCTCAGAAAAAGGACTAAAGCAATCCAGTCGTAGATATGTTACAAATTAGATTGACATATGAACTTGTATCGTTCATATCGGTTTGTCGTATCTCAGCCTGCGGAGGTAGTTTCATATTACTATCGACGCCAGTCAGTACTTGCATAGCATTTAGGCACCATTGGTCAGATACAAATACAAATACAAATATACAAATACAAAAGCTTTTATTTGGCCAAAAACAATATTACATCTAGGTAACTAACTACAATACATTACTTATGTCTTAAAGATACAAAATGTTTTATTACCTGTGTTGTGTTTGCACCTTGCAGTAGGTCTCATAAAGAGCCTGAAGCGCAAGTGCATCCACTCCCACGTCATTTTTATTAGGCATTATAGTATACATTGTTATTATGAAATTCTAACCTCAAAATAATTGACAGAATTTTTTGATAACAAATTTAGGGTTAACATTTTATGAATCTAATTTACCTTTTTTTTTTACAAATAGTTGTGTACAACAATTTATTATTTATATTACAGACATATTAGTATATAAAAATAGTAGTATGTAGTCTATTTTGTGGAAGATTTTTGTTTAGTGGTAAATGTTGCATGTGTATAAATGTGTGTGTATGTGGATGTGTGTGTGTATGTGGATGTGTGTGTATGCGTGTGTTACTTATATGTTGATTGTTTCAAGTAATGCCTCTGTTTGCTTATAGTCAAGTGTTAATAAATGATTTGTCACAATTTGGTTACATTCATATAATGTCTTATCCGATATTTTTAGATCCTTTGATAGGGTATTGTACAGACTTGGTCCGAGGTATTCTAGCGACTTCGCTCCAAATTTGGTGCGTTTTTGTGGGATGGAGTATATTTTGTCTTTTCTTCTTTTTTTAATAGTGGCTTCTAGTAGTTTTGTTCCCATTGTTTTATGTTGTTTGTGGATTACAGATCTAATGAACAGTTGTCTGATCGTAAGCACTTTACATTCTTGGTACAAGTCTTTGGTGGCAAATCTTCTACTTTTAAAAGTCATGACTTTCAATAGCGCTCTTTGAGATATTTCGAGCATTTCAAGAAACGTTTTCCCTGCAGAGCCCCAAGCAGGGATGCAGTAAGTGAGAAGAGATTGGGCTAGTGCCAAATATATTCTTTTGAGTGTTTCGTAATTCATGACATGACGTAGTTTTTTAAAAGTGAAAATTAGTTTCCTTGTTCTTCCTGATACAACTTTTATATGTTCTTCCCATGTTAGATTTTCGTCCAATATTATTCCCAAATATTTAAGCTTTTTTGTTTGGTTTAGGTTTTCGCAGTCACATTGAAGGGAACTTACACATGTGGATTTATGGACTTTGAGCTTCAGGGGTGCTTTAGGCTGTGTGCTGGCATTTATCGTAAATTGTATATATTTGGTTTTGGAAATGTTTATTGTGAGCAGATTCATTTTAAGCCAATTAGATACTTCCTCTAATCCTCTGTTTGCAGCTTCTTCTACTAGTTCCCATTTTTTTTGATGGAACAGCAGTACAGTATCGTCTGCATATGTTATTACTCTACCTTGTTTTAATTTCATGTTACATAGTTGGTTTATGTATATAATGAACAATGTAGGTCCCAGAATACTACCCTGCGGAACTCCAAAGCAAATTAGCTCTTCATTACTGAGTACGCCAGATATTCTTGTAACTTGAGTTCTTTCAGTCAAATAGCTCTGAAACCACTTGAGCGGAATACCTCGGATTCCTAGGCATTCTAATTTGGATAATAGGATAGGGATAGAAACGGTGTCAAAAGCTTTGGCGAGGTCCAAAAAAACGCCAACAACTTTTTCTTTGCTATCTACCTTCTTTTTGATGAATTCAGTGACGTTTAGGACTGCATCTTCAGTAGACCGACGCTCCCTGAACCCATACTGATTGTCTGATAACAATGCTTTGCTTTCCAGATATTTTTTTAATCTTATGTTCATCAGTTTTTCTAGCACTTTGGCAAAGGTAGGTAGCAATGAAATTGGTCTGTAATTAAGGACACCGTCTTCATCCCCACCCTTGTGTATGGGACATACTATTGACCTTTTTAAGACCTTCGGAAAGACTCCCACTTCTAGACTAGTTTGGCAGGTTTTGGTAAGTGGTTCCAGGATATATGGTAGTATTCTTTTAACGAGAGTGGCATTTGCCTTATCCCAGCCAGGAGCGGACCCATTTTTGAGGTTTTTAACAATATTTATTATTTCTTCATAATCTGTGGGTACTACTGCAAACGAGTCTTTTTGTCTGTCTATGTCAGTTTGTTTTGCTGCCAAGGTTTCTTCTGTTTCATTGATTGCTAGTAATGTATTTTTGGCAAGCTCACTTCCTACTCTTACAAAGTACCCATTGATTTCATTTAAAGAATCTGTTTGTGTTGGTTTGATGTTTAGAAGACTTTCAACAGGATTATCTTTAATAGGAAAGTCACAAATAGTTTTTATGGTCTGCCATGTTTTTTTGCTGTCTTTAGTGTACTTAAGTAATTCCGTCCTTTCATATGTCCTTTTTAACTTTTTAAGTATTTTGTTGCATACATTTCTGTATGCAATATATTCGTTTCTCATTCCTATGTTTTCTGGTTCCTTCTTGCTTCTCATTTGTAGTCTGTCCCTTTTTTTCATGCACTTGACTAGATTCGGCGTTATCCATGGTTTTATGTTTATTCTAGACCTGGGTGTTTTGATTTTTCTTGAACTTTGTTCTATGGTAAGAGTGATTGTGTTCATAAAAATCTCCGTCGCTTTTTCTATGTCTGTATAGTCTAGAATGTTTGTCCAATCAGTTTTAGCCAGTAGCTCTGCCACTGTACCATAGTCGATATGTGTTTTAGTTCTGTTTAACTTTTTGATAAGCTGTTGGGTTGTACTGATTTGCAGTAAGA
Organism: Macaria liturata; assembly: GCA_964023185.1. Taxonomy (NCBI): domain Eukaryota; kingdom Metazoa; phylum Arthropoda; class Insecta; order Lepidoptera; family Geometridae; genus Macaria; species Macaria liturata. The sequence continues at coordinate 6,119,920 of OZ026820.1, read as the reverse complement.
TTGTAGAATGATCAGTTTCTGTGGATGGTAGTACTATGGCGGTGGTTAGATTTTTTGTCTTGACTATAGTGTGGTCTAGGCAAGACTTCATTCGCGTAGGTACAACGTATGGATGGCACGTTAGATTGCAGATTGTTTGTTTTTTTTTACTTGATATAGGCTTACGCTTGACTAAAACTTGCCTGGTGTTAAGCAACTTTATAATCTACGATCTAACGCGCTTGCCTAGAAGAAACCGGTTGTCTAAGAAATGTAGTCGCCAAGCCAGGTCAGACAGTCCGCCCTACGAACGAACGGTTTGAAGACACTACATTAGAATTAGCAACATTAGGTCATACGATAAGGAGTAGTTTCCAAGTTTCCGACAAATAACAAATGACCTACAACTCCATATTACACTTGTAACCGAACGATTCAACGTATCAGTAAACTGTCTTTGTGATCACCGCGAGCGCTACATCATTGTGTGCGATTCAAAACATTGCTTACATCAAACGATTACATTATCCACGTTGGTTTAGTTAGCTGGATCACGATCCAGCATAGAGTAGTTACATCGTCGAAGCGCACATGTATTTCATTGAAGTTTCAACTAATTGGTCGGATGTTGATCATAATTCGCCAATTTTAACAATAAAATTGTATTCTACGAATACGATTTTAGTTTTTTTTTTATTAGAATATCAACAAAGGGCGGAATATGGTCATCGTGATGACACTCACTCATGTATGTTCCCTACCACTCCTATATTAAACTACGCCCCTGCTTGTTTAGGTTTTAATTTTATAGCGCCATAAATTTGTTTTAAAAGCCTGTGCAGTTTAATTTTATAAAAAACTATGGCAACATTTCACGCAAACTATTTGTTAAAAAAAATATACAAATTATTGCGCTAGGCCAGGTGTCAACCTAATTGACCTAAAGCAGAACGTACATATGTCAGATACGAAGATATATTTTATTAATATATGTATTTATATTTAATAGATACATTTCAATTATGTAGATAGGCGGTAAATAGGATAGTGTATCTAGGTAGAGCAATTAAATTACTATTCTTTAAAGTAGACAAATTAATAGACGTGACATACTCTTCATATTATTGTTTATTTACTGACCAAAAGATTATATAAATAAATCCTGCAAAAGACATTGAGAATTGGGACCAAAGAAAGGTTAATTTGTGTTTCCAAGTTTACTCAGTTAACGACGTTAACGTGCTACTAAGTACAAACTTGTTGTTTCTATTCCAACCCCAAAGTTAAATTAGATACTTGTACTGGCGAAGAAAACTTTCTTCAAAAACAAGCCCTTTTATCGATATTTGGGTCAGACAAAGTTTTCTATGAACAAATACGAACTAGGAAACTAAATGGCCACTGAAAGAAATAACTTTCGTAAGGGATACTTCAGACATAGTTACTCAATGATGGTAACCGCAAATAGATGAATTGAACTCGATTTTTATGAGTTCTATATACTTTCTCAGCAACACATTTAAATTATTTCAGGATACTGATTTCCTCAATTTTAAGAGTTTGAAAATTTCAATCTAACTTGCATAAGTTGTACTCCAATCACTATACACCTAACTCACAAACAAATAGGAAAAGTAGGAAATTACTGAATGGTACCCAGTTAAATTGATCAGTAAGAATTGCAAAAACTATCCTCATAGCAAAAAGGTAACTTATTTAAGTATTTCATTCACTTTCTCTCTCACGTTATTACCTACAAAGTTACAGAGGGTTAATATTGTTTAGGTCGTGTTCGTGTCGTTACTGCAGAAACGAGGAATCGGCTGTCGTCACAAAAACTAGGTTTTACGACTTCTAACATCGCGATCGCTTATCTATGTAACATCACTATAAACGTAAATATCTTATGTTTCCAAACGGATATTATCAGTTTGTGAACATTTATTTACATTATACGTATTTGCTAAGACTTGTTCTTAGAAAACGATTTGCTTATTCGTCGGGCATAAGAAATTTTCTTGGGATTGTTTTTGCGTGATTGTCGAAAACTGAATGACGCAGCATGTTGCCGTGTCATTGAAACATCCTTAGAAAAGAAAACTGTAAATAGCGTGATAACAATACGCAATCACCACTCCAATGAGGTGAAATATTTATAAAACTAAAAGCAAAAATCTCTTATTTAAATCAATTGACTCATTAGTTTTCCTACAATTATAACTATGTACATATTCTTCAATTAAGGTTATATTATAAGCCATTAATAAGTAAAGTTAATTAACTAAATGTTTATGTGATGAGAGGAATAGCCAATTAACTCGAATCGGAATAACGCGAATGACCACAAGAAAGACGACTGTGCAATATAATGACTATCATTTTTAAAGAAAAGAATAAGTATTATTTCCGTTATCTAGTACCCAAGACACAAGCGATTGCTTAGTGTGGGACTAGATGGCGCTGAGTGCAATGTCCCGGAATATTTATATATTTATTTATTGACGACCATCTGTGCGATATTTTTTAATCCGAGTACAATAAGCACTTCAACAGATTCATTTGAAATTGTATCATCATCAACTTGAATAACAGTCTCTAATAGTAGATCTAGTAGAGCGCAATTTCGTCTGCTTTTGTCACGCGTTGTATAGACAACGCGTGACAAAAGCAGACGAAATTGCGCATATGGGCATATAAATAGGTATGTCAACCCCAATCCATAAATGCTATTTATGTTTTTCCTTACATTGTGTCATTTTTAGGCACTGCCTATTGCGACTATTATTTATTCTATGGCACTACGATTTATAGCTGTTTCCCTCTACTAATGAACGAGTAAAGAAGGAAATAAATGTGAATGTTAACGTTACCAAAGAACCTGCGTGCGCTGAGTAGAGGCATATTTCACACTTGGCGAGATAATTATGATTACTTTGTTGATAACGGGAACATTATAACGCTGAGTTCATTCCCCAAATTTTACGAAATACTTTATGTTTGTTCTTGCTGTTACTTCATCTGTTAATATTATGCATACTGGGTATTCTGTGCTACTGGGTATGGAATTAACGGCTAGATGAATACGTAAAATGGTTGCTGGATTATGAATATTATCATATGCCATCCTATTAATATCACAATGGCGAAAGTTTGTTTGTGTATGTGTATGTTTGCTAGTTCTTTACGTTCAAACAGCTGAACCGATTTTGACGAAATTTGGTAAGAAGGCAGACAAGTCCCTCGATTATCACATAGGTACTTCTTATACAGGGTTACACCGCGGGGCGCAGCTAGTCTAAATCATTAATCTCTCTAAGAATATCAAAGTTAACAATAATGAAAAAACAAAATGATGGAAGTCTACATTAAAGTTTTATATGAATAATAGTGACATGTAAATTTCAAGGTGGGACAACAGAACGTAATTGCCTATTGATAAACCCATGCCGTTGCATGGCTGGGATACAAATGAAGTTGCGTGGACGTCAACGGTCATCCAGAACAATACTCGTCCATCAAACAGCACCATTTACATTTAAACGCTCAGGTATTTACGCATTCATGACTCAATCGAATAATCAATGGTAATACAGATAAAATGTAGATAACGTTTTGTTATAGGACAGGAAGTTACCATTTTGAGTCCATTTTGGTCTGCTGGCTGAGCGGCCTGAGCGCGGTCCAACGGCTCGTGCGGCGATGATCCTTGGTTCCCCATGTTTACCAAATAAATCCAAATTATTTGCACAACACTAAACCGCACTATAACCACTTATTCACATAATCACTTAGCGCGACGATACTAATGCAATCAGCGTAATATAAAACGAACATAGGTATTCTAAATTCCACAAAGCAGCGCACTTCATTCACGGACTGAGCACGTTGTTTAACACGAATGTATTGTCCTCCTTTGATAAAAAAAATATTCTATCCGTAGCACAACAAGATAAAAATTTCGACGAAGTCGGAGCTCAACAAACATGGCAAAGCCCAAAATAAATACTTTAGGTTTATGGAATGCTGCAACCTTGGCAGACGGCGCATAAAAACATCCAATACTGTTCCGCACAGTACTTGTACCGGTGCCTCATTAGCTCGATCAATTAGTATCTTCAACCGTCACCTGTTCAGGTATTCAAGGACATCCGTTACGTTTAGGAATTTAAACTCCTCGCGGCGACTTTGAATATTTGAGATGCGGCTATGATTACACTAACCGTGTGAATTCGTTAACAATATATTTTTTAAAACGGGGGTCAACTTTTCCCACAAACGATGAATAAACGGCGAGAGGCGCATTGAACCCGGCAGCCGGCTGGCGGGGGGAGAGAGGTTAGGTAGGTAGCTGGGAACGACTGCCGATGCCAGCTGAACGTTATTTTTTCCCACAGCATTGTTCTTTGGACCGTGTCGAGCGACAATTACACAACTAATCCACTTTTTCTAAATTTGCACAAACACAGTCTTCGTTCACGGAGCGGATCACTATACTTCATTTTGACTAGGAACTTTGTGGAATGTTTGAATGAATTCGGGGAAGAGGCGCGCGCGCCGCACTGCGCCGGCCAGATGTCGCGCTGTCAGGCGACTGCGGGTCGGACTGCCTGCGTGCTGCGCCGTGAATCGCACGAAACCCTGCAGCGGAGTCCCCGTCCCGTCCCGCCTCGCCCCGCGCCCCGCGCTCGCCGCCGACCGGTCCTAAGCATTGTCAAGATTGACGACCGGTGAGATCATCACGAATAGCCACTATTTAATTCAAACTCGATGATTCCATATTTGTCAGATCAAAATCGTTAAGACTTGTCTATTATAATGAAGATCGAGAAAAACACGCCTATTTCCTTAGAAACATGACGCTGCTGTTTGACTATTCACAACGGATTTTTGTTTGAATCTGTTGTGATCATTAATATACGTTTACGATAATAACATGCAAAAATCTTACAATGGCATTCATAAGACTTATCTTGAACTTGAAACAACAGGCTCAATCAAAGAATGTTTGAACACATTTGTGCTCGATGATGACATAAAAGAAGATTTAAACAAAGGACCAAATGTGGATCCATATGACGAGAATGGTACAGCAGATGTGGTAGCACGCGCGACTGGGACGGACGCAGGTGCAAACTGTGGAGAGCGTATTATTGGCGCTCGAACATATGGCCTTCCCGACCATCGAGCTTTGGAACTGAAAGATCACAAGTAACTAGTAGAGTAGTAGTTATTGGGTAGCAAAGTTCACCACAATGTTTATAAAACGAATCACCATTAAACTTGTCTTGAATTGTTAATTCTTTCAAAATATATGTATAAATAAGTATCGCTTCTAATAATAGGTCCCTGACACTATACGTCGTGCATAGTGCATCTATGTATATCTACAGTTCTTAACCTAGATCTGCTTGTAATTGAAATCTTTTCTAGGTCTTCTTTTCATTTGCTAGTAAAATATTTCCCTTGAATGTGAGAACCGAATCGAACATTTTTACGTACCTAGCCAAAGCAATTTGATTCATTGACTTAGTATTCATTATCATTATTAGTCATCAAGATAAATATAATCCATAAGTTTTTTGTCGCAAAACATAATTAGGGAACAAGTGGAAACCACAGATGATTATGATTTGGGAGTAGTTGATGTAGAGTTTCCTGACATTACAAAATATCCGGAATCAGAGTCTATTGTTTGCTTTATCCGAGATGATTCAGAGAAAGTCTTTAAACAGTCTTTATCTAGGTCTCAACTTTCAGATTTGGAAAGGTAAAACATCATCGGTATGTAGACTATGTTGCTTGCACATGAATTTAACTTTAATAATTAAGCAATGTCTTTAATTGGCGTAGCATATATTTGGATTAAGTATAATGCTACTTTAGCCGGATTTGGTATTTGAAATACTTACATACATTGTTTAATTTGCCTTAAATGGCAAAAAGGCAACAGTTCACATTTTCCAAGCATCAACCTAATACCTTGCAATGTTGTATTGCCGAGTTTAGTAGGAATATTTTTTCAGATATAAATCTTATCGTTGGGAAAAGAAACATAATATAACCTTTGCATATAGAATTGTGAGCCACTTTAAATATTTTTTGCCACAAACACTATATAAAACAATATTTTGATTGGATGTAAGTATGACTACTATTTCTGAAATAGACAAGACGATTTACTAAGCAGACGCAAAGGGCATTGCAGTGAAATAGTTACCATCAAATACATTTAACTAATTAAACAAAACGAAAGATAACCCACATTCATATAACGTTGGTGGCGTTTTTATCGTAACGTAATCCTACACTCGAAACAGTCTATTGCAGTCATCGGTATGCGGTTACGGGTGACTCAGATCATGACTCAAACTGGAGTTCAAAAGTATGCTTTCATCCTACGACTCAGGGTAATGAGAGACTTTACGCTTCAATACTTTTTACTTCAATACTGAATTAGGAATTGGATGCTTTGTTTACTGAAAAAGAAATTAAATACAAGTATTATGATAACATAACAATTAAAGGAAGAAATTATGTGAACTTGCATAGATTTTAGGATGACCATAGAGCAATCAACACACATATCTAAAAGACAGCTATTTGCTTTCAGTGATTTCAGGGCTTTACAGTGACACCGGTATAAAAATCGATACAAACAACGAAGTCCAGAGGGAAATCATATACAAACGAACCGGAAACACAGATTTGGAGAATTTTTACAATGGAGATGACATTCACTAAATTGGATTTGACATTTTGTAAATTGATGTTCAAATGTAATTCGACATTTAGATTGTTTTGAGTTTTAGAATATTTATTTTAAAATCCCCCAAATGTAAATATAGTGTAATATACAGTGCATAACTTGAAAGCTACTCCGAATTAAAAGGATTGATTTTTCAATATAAAAAACAAATCAGCATAGCTGAGCTATAAAATTTATTCATACAAGCGTGTCTGATTCATGAGGACATTGATATTATTAAGTGACGTAGAAATCAATTACCAGTAAGTTCGTATCGAGTCTAACTGGAGTTTTGAGTTGTGAAATGATACTATGGGCCTCTGACACTTCTATGACTGTGACAAACAGCCGGGACCTACAATTCAACGTGTCAGTATATTATCAGTAAATCACAGTCATTGCCCGCCACATCCCCATTCCAACTGCAACGAGGGCAGTCACTGTTCCGGAGGCAGCCACTGTAAAATTACAACCTGCTCCATTGTCTATTCAGCATTTCCGCCAAATATCTCGTCCTATTCAAGCTGCCCGTTAGTTGACACCGATGTGCGGAATCAATCCGAACTATCGGTCTATTTGTCATAAAATCATGTCAGAGATCCCTAGTCATGTCTGAAAGCTATTGATAAAAGGATCAGCTAGTTCACAAATCAAACACACATCATGACTTCTAAAAATGTTTACATTATTAGTAATTTTGTATCAACGTGCGAGAAGATGGTGAGGTTTACAGATCTCTCATAAATTTTGATTTTGGATAGTCAATACTTTACTTACGAATGATTGGCGGATGACGAATGTTATGGTATTCGTAGGAAGAATCACATCCATTACGTACATTCTGCGTTGGTCTGCTCTACGGTTTTATGAATTGCAATATGATATCTTCATTTGTACAAAGCAACAGACTAGGATGTAACAAGTAGGTAGTAGTAGATTATCTTCATAGAATAATTAAATACGTAGTATAGGTATTAAAGCTTTTAAATGTTAGGTACACAAATACTTATGTGGAACATACATATAGGTATATACATTACATATTAGGGTGCTACGGCAATATCGTTAATTTAATCATTTACCATAGTTTTTTTGGAAACTCTCCGTGTAGTAATTGCTTAATAAATTGGGTAAATTATGTGTCTAACGACCGTGATCTTTTAATAATACATATTACACTTTTATCAAGGTTTAACGAAAATAGAGCGTGGAGCAAAACATCTTCACAGATTTTGCTTTCAATTTGTTTAAACGAGATAGAAAAGTACAAATATAATATACTTAATAAACCTTAAACCTAGCTGCTGTTTAAGATTCAAAGTATTCAAACAATGAACTGTTTTATTTTGAAGTATTGGAAGATTACCTACCAACGCCATTACTTTTTTGTATGCCGCTATTCTATTGCCGTGCCCGATTTGCACGGAGCTTAAAACAACGGGTTTCCCCCAAAAGGACATGTTTCGCTAGGTGCAATTACTATTTATTATTTGTAACGGATAAATTGTACTCGTATGGCAGTGTATAGCCAAGGTTGTCATTAAAGAGCAGTGTCTTGCATACAAAGTCTGCTCATCTTGTGCCACTTGCGATGTACGGCGTGGCGTGCTGATCACGTTTATAAAACAACGGATGTCACCTGCGTGTGAGCAGGCTGCCAATGTGGTCTCTAGGTGCCCACTGTGCCCAGCCACATCAGTGCTTCTACGCCTCTCCGGTTGAACGGAACTCGTACCCCGATAATATCATCACACACAAAATATATTACAATTTGTCACAGTACGTCGAACATCCATTGAACGCGAAGACAAAACCACTCAAAAATAGCGAGCGTGTTTACAGTGAATCCAGTGAGAACAACCTCGAGATATTTGTGAGGCAAGGACTCTGATGGAAGCGGCGTGTTTTGTAAATACGGGGATTTGTGATTCGTGAAATATCCTGTTTGTTTGGGGTTCGGATTTCTGTGGATTTTCGGGGATCTTTTTCGGTGGAGTTGGAGGGTTTCTGTCGCAAACACGGCGCAGTACGGGGACGAGGCGATGACTGCATGGACTATGTTCAGTTGGAGACGACTGTACAGCGGTAAAGCGGAGGGAATGGAGGACTCGCGGGTGGAGCTGCCGGCGGACACGAGGCAGCTGGTGTACAACGTGTACATGTACTTCAGCAGGAAGCCGGGCCGGAGCGCCAAGGTGGCGCTCTCCAAGACAGCCAGCGCTACCATGCTGCCCAGAGACATCGTCGCAGATATCATCAGGGACAAGTATCGGGAGTAGACTTGTATGTACAACACGTATTTGTTATCGTTTTAACTTTGAAGACAATGTTTATAGAATCTTAGACGTAGGAAAACTTTGTGAAATATTTATTTATTTTTAGTTTAGTTAAGTTAGAGAACAATGAGTTACAAACGTCATGTCTTATCTTTGAGGATTATAGGTGCAGATACTGTTTATTTATACGTTCTTGCTTCTTCCTCACTTAGTAGTCTCGTAATTTAAAGCAATCAAATAAAAATGTTTTATGCAAGTATGCAAGAGACGAAATTAGAAATTTTAGCCTATTACATAGAGATACACAAATGGTCTAAGATTTTTCGTGTTACTGAATGGACGATCTTCTATATATGAACTAATTTTATTGACTACTGAATAATAATATGTAGTTTTTTTAATATTTTAGTGTAATTAAACTTGTATAACAAACGAAGTCTTTTTTAAATAGGATCCAAGTAGGTACACATAGGCACGTAAAGTAAATACATTATTCTTAGTAATAACAGCCTGCTGCAGCCTACAAGATTAATATCAAAGTAGCATTTTGCGTAAGGTCGAACATTGCATTATTCAATTACACCGTAAGATTGGTTCCATTCTTCTAAAAGGTCAGATGTAAACACGATGCTAAATCTGTGCCAGCATTAACAATTGCGTTCAAACTAGGCAAACTGATTCTCATGAAATGGATATTACATCTTGAGATACTTACAGCTAAGACGCGTTTCTAGCACAATCTAGAGCGCATCATAACACATACACTAAAATCACACAAAACACAAACAGAACGATTGTTTACAAAGACGACAGTTTTATAAGACACACACAACACATCACACTTGGTCAACGTACGTCTGTCGGCCGTACCGAGAACATCTAGATCGCGCAGTGTCTGCAAGGAAGACCTAAAATTAATGCAGTAGCCACGAGCCAAGTTTCCGACTGCAAGTATGTATAGGGCAATAATTACTCCGGCGGTACTATTTCAGGCGAGCGGTGTGAAACACCAGCACACTCTGATTCATTCCGATCGAGACTTCAAACTTTCAACGATACAGAAATTGCTGAAGGTCGCGTGGATGTAGGAATCAACGTCGACGCTCTACCGCGCTGGCGAAGGTGCGACTACGGCATCCCGCTCGCGAACAAAGCGAGCAATATAAACCTACGCAAACAATACAACACCGTTAGCAATCAGAGTGGAGCTGGCCGACTAGCGTCCCTTTCCTTATGCGCCTGGAAATCACCTATAGGAGCTATTTACAGCGACTTGCTTCATTGATTTACACTTGGGACAAATAAAACGTTTAAAACATTGATAAGCAATCGTAACGATAGGCGATGCGCTGCCTTGAACTACTTCTCTGTAGATATCGAATCAATACAGCCATCGATTTCAAATCTATTTTCAGATTTAATAGTTTTCAGCGTTGTCGCTACCAAATGATGCAAATGTGTACTATCAATTTGAATGTAAAGTTGCTGATATTTCGCGTAACATTACGATATGTTCCCTAGCTTATGATTGATTAAATATCGCTTGTTGAAATTGAAAATTTATAGGAAATATTCCAGCAAATAACTGCTCAATAATTACCATTGCTATCTCCGTGTAGGTAAATGTGGTGATAACAGAACTAACAAACACGTGAATTGATTAACGCAAGTTGATAATTTTCTATTGGTATACATAGGTAGAATGGTTTACAGTTGCGTAAAGATATTTGTGCCCATATGGTTTTCGAAACGTTAATTATGACTTTATATAACATATAAGTATGTATAAGATAAAGTATATTGCGTACAATAGTTAGTGGCTGTACTAAATACCTAATCGATACCAGACATAAGATCAGAATTAAAAAAAAAAACAAAATCCATAGTGTAAATTTAGCATACACTTGATGAAAAGCACACATTGCTTTTAAATATTATCTTCTGTAATTAAACACAATAATTTATTTAAGTATAACCGTCATGATGGGCCCTAATTTTAAGCATTTTTTTTTTGCTATGACGCGGAAACAGAAATACGCAAAAGTGTTATTAATAAGTGATTGTTGAAACTGTTTACTTATCTTACTAATGACTCCAGCTAGAGGTATATTTTCTGGAATTCTGCCAACATTGTGGAGTGACCTTAAAGCCGTCGACAACTACTCGTATACTGATTCCAATAGTTTTAAAAGCTCTTAGGTTCTACAAGTATACAAGAAAGATGTTGAAAGATAAACCAGGTGTGCGTACGATAAATTTATGAACGAAGAGTTTCTGAGAAATCTACACGGAACTAAATCTTTCTCCAGACTATGCACCTATTAGTATACAGCACGGCAACACCAAATCTAAAGATTGAAATCGAATATGTTAGAACTTTTATGTTTCAAACATATTTAGTACCTACTAAGTAGTGGACGCCCGCGGCTTCCCTCGCATTATTTCAGGATACAAAGTAGTCTATGACACTCGACTTTATAATACCTACATAGGTACATACCAAAAATCATGATGATCCGTTCAGCCGTTTTTGCGTGAAGAGCGTCAAACGCTCTTCACTATAAAGATATAAGATATATAAAGAGACAAACTGAGACAGAGATAAACAGATACACAGACAACATGCCTAGAAATTGTTGGATTGGAACGTGTTCTGCTGTCAATACGAAGTATCTCTAAACATTTTTTTTATAGCTTCTATGTTCTGACCGTCGACCCTCTTCAGCTTTATGTACGAGTAAGTGGTAAAAATATCCCTGCTGATGTCACGTTACCATTTAAATAATTCTATTCTTATCATCCCGGAAGCTTGTTCCTCGATGAATATTTAGATCGATCACTGACTTCCTAGTTTAGGTATATGCATAGGGAGACATATACATACATGTAAATCGCAAGGATTTCCTATACCTACAGAATGGGAATAAATCAACGTAACTTCATTGTGAAAACGCTATTCTTGTAAAAACTAATACCTACCTTTAGTCGTTTAGGTTGAGGCTCTTCAGCTAACGGTTTCGTAAACATTTCCAGTAACTTTTTACTATTTATATCGTGGGCAGCGTTTGTGTGCATTAAGGTGTTGTGTTATTCATCCACCCATGCAAGTCTCATTGCCACATCTTCAACGGTGCGGCAATTACCTTGGATGTAGTAGGTATGTAGGTACCAACTTATTACTTGTGCCGTTTACGAAAGTAGCGTAGGCAATCATGTATTCCGAGTCCTAGGCTTCAACTGAATGATGAAAATGTGATGAGGCTTTAACAACCATCTAAGTAATTAATTATAATCGTTTTTGATGTTAACAATGAAATTACTGGCTTTAGCATTCAGTCACAGCACAGCAAAGAACAGTACAGAATGCATGTAACTAAAACACGACATATCACAAACAAAAGCACCGATTACATCCAACAAATACTTAGGCTTAAAATTTACAGGATCAACTAAAACGTAAGCATAAAATAGACTACCTCTTTATTTAAAAAAATCCCTAATAATGAGGCAGCACTGCAATTACCAGTCATATGTTACCGAAAGGACAGTTTTTATCTCGTTTGTAAGACAGATAGAAGCACTTAAGTACATCAAGGTATCAGGAACAGGACAAAACCGCGATCCATTAGCTGCATGAAAGCTTAAAAGCCGATGTGACTAAAATAACACAATTATAACGGGTCAGAAGTATTTTTGCTGTAGGGTGGTTCTCAGTTAGTTCGTGACTTGGTCCTAATGGTCTCACGAGTTCCGGTGGCTCGATTTGTTATTTATTTGCTGTGGCAATAGCCCAGCAGCTAGCAATTACGCTTCGGTTTGCGCTCAGGGGATTAAATCCCAGTAGCTGGATGGTATTGTGTTTCGATAGTAAAGGCTTCAGATGTTCGATAGTAACACATTGTTTTTACTGCCTATAATGATTATTTCCTTAGATTGGCCCAAAAACGATTCGTATCTGAAAGATTTTAAAAAAATATGAGCTCTACATACACCAGAGCGGAGCATTATTCGATTTCAAGGAACGCTTACTATCAGGCAAATCATGGTCAAATCAACATATTACGTTTTTAAAAACGAAAGACATCATAAAGTACCTACCTACTTATTTGATTTTCATCATGTCAAGCGAAATTTCCAAATGAAGCCTTATTCAAATAAAATTTGAATGTTTAAAATTTGTCTCAGCAATATAACTACCATAACAGCGGATTTGGAACACTTCAGAGTTGAATAACGTTCTAACGAGCTCAGTGGCGAATGCAGAGAGGTGTCGGTCGACATCACAGTCGTACCCACTACGTACCACTCCAAACATAGGTCGGTAAATTCCGGCCGAAACCAGAAGTGGAATAAACATAAATAGTACAATAGCATTATTTCATATTTATGGTAAGTAGGCAGTAAGACACTGAGAGAGGCCAACTCTAGTGTTGAGTTTTTAAACTGCCGAGAAGTTTCGGACATGATTTAACGACTGCTGAACCAAACAGGCGGGACCTATGCTTTAACGCAGTGCCTCAGTCACACAAAAGAGCCCAAATAAAATACAGATTTTTGGTCATCCATCCAAGGACTTAGGACATAGCTTGACGATTGCTTGTCAATACTTCCGCTAGCCGAATATGTGCGCTTCAAGTAGACAGTCTTAGCTGAGATAACGTAACAAGTAATAATGATATGGCGGACAAAACACTATCTAACCTATCTAATCTAAACTATTTTATAAGTAGGAACTGGCAACCACAGTACAGCTATTTTCTAAAGAAAATTAACAGCATTCATAAAACAAAACAACATGCTTAGTCGAATCCAAAGGATTACTGGCGATTGTATTGTACCTACCTGACGTGTTTGAAACAGGCAGAACGTAAAACCCTTTAGAAGATTAAGCCTACCTGGTATATATACTCGTAACTCTGGTCTAATTAATAATCGGAGCTGAAGATTGTAATATTCTTGGTTCGACCTACGCTACGAATAATAGATATTACAGAATTGTAACTCTTTGTAAATATCGCGTCGAATTTACATACTTCCACATTTTCATCTCTCTTCCACACACGAGCTGACATGATGATGATGATGATTAACTAGTAACATCATCACAAATTTAAAGGTGAGGCCCTTGTGTGTGATGATTATTACACCTATTAGTATTTTATTGACACTATCAACAGCCTGTATCTCTAGGCTATATTTTTAGTGAAAATAGCTTGCATTTTAACAACCTTTAGATTTAGATACATCTGACTACACTGTAGTTAATTAAATATAGCTGTGTTTTATAAAATAAATCAAATAATCCCTTCAGGCTTTGTGGGAAAAATGACCAAGATTAACAGAGGGCAAGGCTTGGGTCTATTTTCGTTTGTTGACCTTTTATGATAGCTTTATTCATTGGCTTTATGAACGACCTTTAAAAGGCAATGAGGATGTGATGTTGATCCTGATAAACCTTTTTATTTTATTTTTTATCAACAGACTAAAATTTTAAATAAACATATAGTAACAAGGCTTTGATGTACATATTTACAGTTCAGTATTTAAATGGAATATTAAATGGATATAAAAGGATTTAAGTTATACCTAGGTTGCTTATGTAGTGTGGATAATTATTTAAATAGTAGGTCCTAGTTTTTAGTTACAGTATAAGAGAAGCCTGTGGAGTGGTTTAAAAACCCTTCTACACTATAGTTATATGTTTTCATATAAGCTTATTTAATTTGATATTTAAAAACCACTAAGAGATTTTTGTGAACCGACGAAGCTACAATGAACTGAACAGTAACTATGGCTGGAGTAGGTAAATTAAAATACAAACAATATTTAAAATTACTTCTACCCAATGAATTGAACAGGAAATGGCTATGGCTGGAGTAAATTTAAATACAACCAATATTTAAAATTACTTTAGCTTCAATAAACTCTTATCTCCTGTGACAACAAACCACATATTTATAAAGATTTATTTTTTAAGCGGCCTGGTTTGTGATAACAACACCAAAAGATAAGACAAAGCCAATAAACCTGCTTTTAAAGACAGCATTTCAGATATTTTGTAAGTATATAATTATAGACTTTATTTTAAAATACCTTATTGAAACTGGTGTTTATTACATTGCAGAAATTTATTATACTCTACTAGTAGGCTGGCAATGATAACACAAATACTTAAAAATTTGCTCATTTTTTTTAAATTAACAAGTTACTTAGTTTAAATATTATGTCATATGTATGTTTTTAGCTTAGAATTTGAGAGAAATGTATAAAAGCATTTGAGAAAATATGACTAATAAATATAACATGATTACAAAATGTTAAATTGGAAGGAGCTAGTTATAAAACATAATACATAGTTGTAAGTACTTCAATGTTTAATTTGGTGGGTGTAAGTTAGTAATATATAAACAGTGTTAAATTATTTTATGTATTTTAAGTTGATAATGTTTAAGCTAGCATGTTGCCACCCTCCGCATATAGTTTTATTAATTTAAATATTATTTTCAGTGTAAATTTAATTAATTTAATTTTATGTCCTTAGTCTAAAGTTTTTTTTTATAATTATTGTAAAAATGAATGACACAGACATACAAGGCTATCCAGTTCTAGATTTGTATTTTTAATAAAAAAAGAAACCTGTTTGAATTGTTACTTCAAAGACAAGTTTTGCAAGTTTCTTTACCAGACACTATGATTTTCTACTTCATTTTCTGATTACTAGTAACTACTAGTTACATGTTTTTATCCACTAACTTACAATTTCTAGAGTTGTGAGTTAAAAATATATATTTATTAATCCTAGATTCCTAAATCTTAATGAATTGAATGTAGAGTGCTGTGTCGAAATATTAAAAGCAAAGTTAATCAATGATTTCCTATATCAAATATCAACACTTTACTTAATTGAGACAACCTATCAGGTATATCTATACTAATATTATAAAGCTGAAGAGTTTGTTTGTTTGTTTGAACGCGCTAATCTCAGGAACTACGGGCGCGAATTAAAAAAATATTTTGTGTTGGATAGACCATTTACCGAGGAAGGCTTTAGGCTATATAACATGACGCTGCAACTAATAGGAGCGAAGAAACATTGGAAAATGTGGAAAAAACGGGGAAAATGATTCATCTTTGAGGGCTTATGTTGCGTGCGCTGCGAAAACGGTTCAAGTCGTGGGTAACAGCTATAATTTATCAAGCTGAAGAGGTTGTTTGCAAAAATAAATATGATGCCCAAAATAACTATTCCACACGGACGAAGTCGCAGGCACAGCTAGTCATGGATAATGGTAAACATCAAATGTATGACACTTTACTAAATTGACAAAACCTATATCATGTCATGGATAATGGTAAACATCAAATGTATGACACTTTACTAAATTGACACAACCTATATCATGTCATGGATAATGGTAAACATCTCAAAATTCAAAAATATCAACAAGAAGGTAACATCAACCTTGTGCAGGTTACGGTTGGGTCATGTTTGCACACCAGTATTTCTGGCAAAGATCAGAGTGCGTGACAGTTCTCTCTGTGAGTGTGGTATTGACATAGGGACCTCTGATCATATTTTCTTTGACTGCCCTAGGCTTCGCTGCTCCCTCTATGACTTGCTTCCTCCTGATCTCCCCCGTCCCTCTAACCTTGCTTCCCTGCTTCCCCTTGTCCATACTCAATTTGTGTATGTCCTGAGTAGATTTATTACTATTAACAATATAAAACTATAGAATGTAAATAGTATGCCTATTAACATTTGCATGTTATAATCTTAAATACTAAAATATGTGTTGTCTTATACATGTCCTGAATTGATTTCAGATCTACGTGTGGAAATACTAAAATACTCGTAAAACCAAAAAAAGCACACAACCTTTTTTTTTTTTTTTTTTTACACCGGCCTATCCATTCAACGTTTGTCTTCAACACATCACGCGACATTGGCAAAATTGCGGCCATACCGCAGAGGCCACAACCAAGATTAGAATAGAATAGAATGGTAAACATCAAATGTATGACACTTTACTAAATTGACACAACCTATATCATGGAAAACAATCTGTATTAAAAAAATAGTTCTTTAGGATGTTATTATAGTCCATCTGACACAATGTTTTTTATTGTGCCCATACAATTGGGCTTTTACAGTGGGTAGCAGCCCTAACATTGGATAACCCTAACATTGCTAATGTGGGTTGATAACATAGCATCTGTTGCAGGCCATACTTAGAAGAAGTAAGATGTAAGCCAATGGCATATTCGATGAGCATCCTATACCTTGCATACAAAAACAGCTGAGGATGATGATGATGATGATGAGGTCAGGTATCTATTGCTATTAACCCTACTCAGTTATAATTATATCAGTGTTAAAGTGGCAGAAAATTATTAAATCTGACTTTAGATGCCAGGCTGTAGTGGTGGAATATTGTAAATGTAGTACATTATGTTAATTTGATATCCCATTTTTAAAAGTATAGCTGTAACAGGATAAACTTTTACTCATAATTTTAATAATCCTTCACTTGTTACAGTTTCCATAGAATTTATACATAATATATTAAGTATGTACTTAAGTATGTGGTTTTCTTGCATCATATAATTTATTTAAAAATAACTATATGTAACATCTTTGATTAACAACTGATAAAATAGAACATACGTAGGTACTTATTATATTTTGATTGTTTTATTTTCATATTAATTTGTTACTTTACCTAGTACTTAATAACTATGCTATGTACTCATTATGCTACAGTATAAAAACTTTAGTAAGTAAGGTATAGGTGTGTATCTGACTCTTTCAGTTCTTATTAGATTCTAGTTAGATTGTGGTCATAATTTACCTCAGACATAAGTAGGTATATCACTAGTACACAAATGACAGCAAATAAAGCTCTCACGGGCTGATAACGAAGAAGTATAGTAGATATATTTTCAGTGATAACAGTGAAATGTATAATAAAAAAGCTCACCTGGCATATAACGCGAAGCCAAACACCAAAGTTCCTTCTTCAGAACATTATGTAAGACGGGGCACTTCCTCGTTTCTACAGTTCCGTAACAAAAGTTGGAGCTTTCGGTGAGAGAAGTTATTCTTTACAGGGAAACCAGATTTCTGTAAGCTCTGGATAGTAAGATAACAGTCGCGGCGCGGCCTATGCCCGCGATTGTTGATGTTAAATCACTCTTTAACTTTGCGTTAGCATAAGAAAATTACACATTCTGGGACAGGAAGAACAAATGGGCGGCACAATCCATAAAAATTTTGTAAAATTATTAAAACCAAATAAATGTTTATAGATTTTTTGATTGCTTGCAGAATGCAGATTTGGTTTTTTTTTTTGCTGAAGATTTTTTTCAAATATGTCAAATCAAAAGCGACAGTAATGCTATTGGTTAGCCGATTGACAGATTATAAAAAAGAGAGAGTCTGATCTATGATACTGTCGAGAGAAGGAGATGGAATAAGAAATCATAATAAGGTGTTCGTGAGACCAGCAAACTTCTCCAATTAATATTATTTTTATTCGGTAAGACAAGACGATCTTAAAAATAAATGTTGCTTCAGCATATCCTTACCGCTAACCGGTAACTAAAGCGTGCAAACAGAACTAAGAACTTTTAACCTGAGTATTTATTTATTTATCAAGAAATACAAATACATTCATACTTATGTTCAAAGTTATCATACAAAAATACAGCACGCTTGGGTGGCGCCATTTCTTAGCAACATTAGTTAGTTGGCCACTCACCTTAAAGTAAGAAAAAGCTACACTCACATTCGATAAAAAGAGGAAGATTGGAAAATCTGCAGACTGTAGTCAAATATTAACCTATTCCCGTATTAAAAAAAAATCGCTCATTAGAAGAAGATGTCAATTGTCAAGCCATTTGAAAGTCACAAAGTTACTTTTATAGAAAATGACACTTGACAGTGACAAATGAAAATTATTTGTTATCCTTATCACGTCTGGTAAATCATTAATCATATTTATATTTTGATAAACACGAGAAGAGAATAAAATAAAATAAAATAATTCTAATTATTGTGATTTAAAAATGGATACTGTGGTTAAAAGTATGCTTGAAGATGACGATCAGGAGGAAGAGAAAAAGGCAAGTAGAACAAAGTAAAACGCTACTCAACATTTTGTAACCTAATAACCTGAGATTATGTTCACTGAATGAAATGGACAACCTAGATACAGGATTATCTTTTATAAATTGGCCTTAATTTCCATACCATAAGAGTGCACACGTTAGACTAGAACTTATTGGGTCTAGTTGGCTACTTACGGTCGGTACAACTGACTTCAAAATCCAAATTCTCTTTGATTCGCATTTCCTCATAATTTGTTTGTTTCTCTTTAGCTTTAGGACTATTACACTTAGTGTAATAGTAATGCATATCTGGTACTATAGAAATAGTCAAAAGATTATGGTAGGTATAGGTACAGTTAAACAACTATACACTATATTTTGTTATCCATCTATTTGCTATCACCTAGTCATGAAAGGTGCCTCTTAAAATACCCCTAATTGAAATTAGTTCTATACTTTGTTGATTGAACATTAATTTATAATAAAGTGTTATTATAGTCACACAATTACTATTCAGACTACAGAAAATGTCTCAAAAACTTACCCTTGTGTACTCTATGTTTGTCATACTGATCAGCGCCTACAGGCCCAAATAAAATAGACAAATGTATTTGCTTCCTTCAACATTATTCATATATATATTTTTTCAGGGCTTAATGTTATTCGGCCGTGATCTGTCCAAGATCCCATGTTTCCGAGAGAGCTTCCTGTATGGTTTGGGAACTGGAGTGACCATGGGTCTTGCTACATTTTTGAAGACATCTAAACCTCTGATGTCTCAGCATGTTGGAGTTGGTGTGTTTTCAATATCTACCATGGTATACTGGTCCTACTGTAGGTGGTGCTGGTCACAACAAAGGTTTGATGCTCAATTATTACAAGATGGTTTGAAACACAAAATCTTGCATGAAGGTACAGCAGTCGAAAGAGAGTTGGAACAGAAAGGTGTATTAAAATCTGCGTAGTGTTAAATAAAATGTATGTAGGTGTATAATTTATTGTAGTATTATATTTTTACAGTCTGCTATTCTAATCTGTAAGTAAATAAATAATATTCTTTACCATTTCTGTACATATTTGGAAATCATTTCAATTAACACCAGTTTAATACAAAATGTTTCTTATAAAATATTTGTGCTGTTTCTTCATGATACTTTGCTATTTAAATACCTTCGATCAATTATACGTAGATCACGCGTAAGCGCGCCAAAAGTAACCAAACTAAAAAGTGCTTAAATCCACACTAAGCACTGTTTTGCCGTCAGTGACGCGCCGACCGTCAAGTGAAACAATGCCGAAGTGTGCTGTGAAAAGTTGCAAAAATAACACGCTTACAAAGAGAAAACAACATGGGATTTCGTATTTTCGGTAAGTTTTATACTTTTTACAAATACTTACAGTGATTAATATTCGAAATAGTCCAGTTATCAACTCCAAATTAGTATTTCTAGAATTTAAATCCTTTTGTATTTGCTTCGCAGTTGTCTCTTTCGCACGCATAATAGAGTTCGTTCGTTTCGTCAATGCCGTAGCGAAAACGCCATAAGGTGGTTAGGTCATTGTTGAAAACTAAATCTTAGCGTACTGCAATAAGGTTTATTATTATTAAAATATTTAAATGTCTTTGTGATATGTACTAAAGTAATATGCATGACATGAATGTATATCTCAATAGGTAGGTAGGCATAGTAAACTCAAGCCGCTTTTTTGCGTTGTGTCATTACGGAATCTTGCATCTACGTATAATTGATCGAAGTTAAATACAGTTTGAATCACCAAAACCTATTTTATGGTGTTAAAAAGAATAATATGCCTGTTCAGATTATTTACTTACAGTTAAACGAGTTTAAAATAAGTAGTTCTAGTGAAGTTTTTAGTAAAGAGTTGTTACATAAAAAAATATGGTTCTTATAATTTTATCGTAATAAGCATTCCCAATTTCCTTAAAACTGCATGTAATAGAATATATTATTCATATAATATTGAGATTAGAATAATTTTACACACATAAGTAAATAAGTATTCTGAACCCTACACTAGGTGAACCTGTGATGCTTATATTTCAGTAGCTCGGTAAAATAGCTCTATTACAGTGTGGTTATGCTTTGAAACTTTACGATTATTTTAAATAACCATGCAAATTGAAATTCAATTCAAAATCATTGCTGTGGATATGAAGTCATTATGGTACAACTAACAATGGGAAAGTTTTTTAAGTTTTTGTCGTATTTGTTTGTTACAGTATTATACAGGTGATAGTAATTTTTAAGGTGTTGAATAAACATTTTTTTTTGTTTCTTTATTGACATATCACACAGCGCCATCTAGCCCCATACTAAGCTTACGCTTGTATCATGGGTACTAGATAACGGATATAAAACATATATACTTTTTCTTTTGTAAATACATACTTATTATACATAGAAACGACCAGACTTAACACAAGTAATTACAATTTTTATTATTCATAATTACTTGTGCCATGCGGGAATCGAACCCGCACCCCTAGATTAGAAGGCAGAGCCACTACCAACTAAGCTAACGTAGCAATTAACGTAAAACGTAAAATAACGGAGAATTATAAAAAGCAAAACAAATGCCTAACTATGTATTTACAATAGCTAATAACAATTAGATTTTTTTGCATCATTGGCCATCAGGTGCTTAGTTTTCTGTCATTGCAACTATTGCAAGTTATAATGCTTAAATGTAATTAGTAAAAATGCAATATGACAAATGCGCCTATTAAATAACTATCACTAATGTTCTTAATGTGTCTTTGTAAAAGAAAAAATACTATGTGTCTAGTTAGGTGCAGACTGCATAGGTTACATATCCATACTAAACTAGCTGAGTGCAACAGCTACGTATTCTGTGCTCAGACAAAGTGGATATCGCGATTGACTCGGTAATCAGATACGACGATTTTACGTGTATAGTTCTCTCGAGTATTTATTCGCGTCTTTGGCGTCACTTCAGTGTATTGAGGACAGTCCTCCGAAACGGTCATCTCTTGCGTTACATTTTTACATTCGTAACTTCGCTAATAAACAATCGAATAAATGTATGGAACCGGTTATTATGTGGTTGAATATCTGAATTGATTAACATTATGGAGTTGGATAGTGTGATACCGAAAGTTGTGGAAACGACGCTGGTGTTCTTCGTCAATGGAAAGAAGGTAAGATGAAGTTTTGATGTTTATATTGACTAATTTTTTAAGTGTTATAATAGAATAATTGATTTACCTTACCAATTAGTTAAATCTTTCTAAGTTAAAATTTCTGTCAAATTTGTTTCTTAAAAAATAATAACTTAGAACGAATAACTTTACTAACTATGTTATGTTTTCCTGTAGTTAGTTACATACTCATTAGATATATTTATTATATAAGTTGCTTGGACGAATTACATTATTTGGTTTAAATTCGGTCTTAAATAAAAAGTTGTGATTTATTATAAATGCAGCAACTCTATTAGGCCAGTATATTCCAGATGTACTGTTATATTATAAGTATTGCTCTGTTTCTGTTGTTTTGTCTAGGCAGTTTTCTTAAAAAGTCTATAACCACTGAAAAGTTGGTATTATCATTCTTTTCTCACATTGTTTACTTATCCATATTTTTATTTTCAATTATTCCATATTCTTGGCCCTATAACTTTCTTGGGCTCAAAATTATGTGTTATTCCTCATATTAAAGTGGGGGTACACATTTCTGTACCTGTATTAGTTTTGTTAAAAGGTCGCAACTGTTGTTTATGGTAGGTATGGTGCGAAATTTATTATATTATATAGAGGCCTCAGCTCAATAGCAACATATTAGATGCTTAAGATCACCACTGTCAGTAAATCTTCGGGTTTCGATCATTTATAATCTACTTGTAAGTTTAGGTACATACCTATCTACTTAACTTTCTAATGGTATTCATCTCTTTTACCATTATTAACCGACTTCAATAAAAGGAGGTTATTAAGTCTTCTGAAAGTTTTTTTTGTACACGTTCCTATTTAGAACGTTTATCTCTTTTCCACCCCATAAAAATAGCTAAGTACCGGTGTTGCATAAGAAAGTATATGGTCACATTTAACTATTGAATACTAATGGCCATGCCAATCGATTTTAATGAACGCTATTACATACGCATTATGACTAACACCATTATTAGTAATTTAAACTTAAACTCTTAACTACGTAATCAAAAAGTAACAGTAGTGGATTGATGGCATTTTTATTAGGGTTTTACTAACCAATAAAGAACCAATAGGGTCATAGAAAACTAAATAAGGTAGGTAAAATGGGATCTTTCTAGTTTCTACCATGTGTTTTTTTTTTAATTTTTGGATCCTCTTTGTTCAAGCTTTGATTTTGCCAAATTGATCTAAAGAAACTCTTTGCTATTTTTCTGCTCCGCACTAATCTATAGTTGCGCTAAACCTTAGTTGATACTTTTAGTACCTAACCTACCTATAATACATCTATGTATTAAGTAGTATTTTTATATTTTTTTTATAAACTGACGAGTCAATAGATTTACTAACTTTTAGTCCATAAGTTGTTTTTTTCTATTGGTCAATAAATGGATATCTTATGTAATCAATAAGCTTTCCATCCAATGGTTGCCTGGAAGTGATTGCTTTTAGCAATAGGGCCGCCACTTGTGGCACTAGAGTAGTTTATGAATGTAATGTAGTTAATTTTATTTTTTTATATGTGTGTGGCATCCAAGAAACAGTATCCGACCCAAAGGCAGCCGACCACCCCGATGGTCGGATGATATTTCCAAACAAGTACAACAATACAATACAATATAACTTTATTGCACACCAAAAATAAATTACACATACAATATGAAATGAACTTAAACTATAAATGAATGCACAAGTGGGCGGCCTTATCACCTTGAGTGATCTCTTCCAGGCAACCTTAGCAAGAAAACGGTGACAGAAATCAGTTTGGTCGGTGGCGTACAAATAAATAAATAATACTTAAAAATAAAACCTATAACTAAACAGAGAAAATAAAAGAAAATCAAACTAATTTACATGTTACAAATAATAATATTAATAAACTATTAACACACACATTTAACACCAATAAACGCGATTGATAGTTTACAACGTAGAGATGTAATGACAAGTAGGTAGGAGATGGATCAGACAGGCTGGAGACCGTACTATGTGGCACGTTGGAGAGGAGGCCTATTATCAGCAGTGGGTGATGATGATGATGATGATGTGTGTGACAATAAAGCATTATCTATCTATCTTTTTCCCCGTACAATTTCAGGTAGTAGAACCGCACCCAGATCCAGAATGCACGTTACTGTGGTACCTTCGCCGGAAGCTGCACCTGACGGGCACCAAGTACGGCTGCGGGGAGGGTGGCTGCGGCGCCTGCACTGTCATGCTGTCCAAGTATGTCGCACGCGAGGACCGTGTGAAGTATCCTTTTAAATCATGAAAATACGTACAGGGATACAGCAGGTCGTCACAGCTTTCTGGTCCAAGTTCCCAAGACACGCACTAAGCGTTTTGCTTCCACTTTTATAGTGCGAACTGCTAAATTGTGGAACTCCCTGCCTGACTCCCTGTTCTCCGCGGAACATAACCTTGCGATCTTCAAAGCGAGAGTGAATCGGTTCATACTGTGTAAGCGCGTTCCATCCAAGACCGTAATGATTGCTTCCCATTAGGCGAATTACAGTCAAGTGCAAACCCATCCCAGTAAAAAAAGAGTAATTGTGGAACATACCTACCAAAAAAACATTCAGAAGAATTAAGAACCTTCTTGTTTGAAGTCGGTTAAAACAGGTATACTTACGCTTTTTACTGCTCAGCCTTTTGAGAAGTCCAAAGGGTGGCTTGAAAACTCTCGACCCTAAAGATAGCAACTCTCGACACTAAGGATAGTCTTTTCTCATATGAAAATAAGTAGGCATATGACACGCAGATCATTAGAAGCGAATCTTCTGCTATGCTGTGGCCCAAGATTACAAGGCTTGTATTGGAATGGAATCTTAATAGACACAAATAATGTACCTATAGAGAAATAATGTACCATAAATCTGGAATGGTGCGAGAATGCTCTACAATAAAGGACAGGCTTTATCACTTCCGATAGAACTGAAAATATCTCAAGATGTCCTATAAATCCTGCTCTAAAAAGTTTTCATAGTCAATTTTAAGTATCAGTAAGTTTTTAAATCACTTGTCAAGCCGTGATAGGTGCCAGTAGGTCGATTTTCCTTAGGTGACCGGCATTACCCATCCTTACCCTAATAAAATATACTAAATTTGATACTCGTAATTAGCTAGGTACATATTAAAATTACTTATTCTCTGTATTTATTTAGCAGGTATAAAAATCTATATACTTTCTGATACATACATAAACTATACGTATTACGTACCTATCAGAGCGCGAATAATGAATTCGATTGCTTTGTGGTCAACAGTCTAGGTGAGAGAATACTGGTTTATTAGATAACTTGACCTTACGTTTAGATTTCATTACAATCATGCCGACATGATACCGGAGTTGACAACGTGTGTATACTACGAAATATATTGTTATTAATGATAGAGCTTGACCCAGGGATGATAAATTGTAACCTCACAATCTTGCAGAATGTTCGAAAGATTATGTTCCGGACCCAATTATAAATAAATCCATAACTTCACAAAGTATCAATAATTTCCTTGATTCATTGCCTCATTGTTTGATTTAGACATATAGCAGTAAACGCCTGTCTGACTCCACTATGTGTCGTTCACGGCTTGGCTGTTACAACGGTCGAAGGCATCGGCTCTGTCGAGGACAAACTTCATCCGGTACAAGAGAGGATAGCAAAGGCTCACGGCTCGCAATGTGGATTCTGCACCCCTGGTATTGTAATGTCAATGTACGCGCTACTTCGAGATAAGAACCAAATAGAATACTCGGACATTGACACCGCGCTTCAAGGAAATCTCTGCAGATGTACGGGATACAGACCTATTATAGAAGGATTCAAAACATTCATGGAAGGATGGGAAAGGAACTATACGAATGAACCGAGTAATGGTGAAAACTCTCCCTGTGCGATGGGAAAAGACTGTTGTCGAAATAAAAAAGATAACAACGAAAGCAATGAGCTATTTCAACGGTCAGAATTTCAACCATACGATCGAACGCAAGAACCAATTTTCCCACCAGAGCTAAGATTGAACAAAACATTCGGTGATTCATATCTAGTTTTCAAAGATGAAAATGTTGTATGGATGCGACCGAAAACATTACAAGATCTTCTGCTACTGAAATCCAAAGTACCTCATTGTAAAATAGTTATGGGTAACACAGAAATAGGTGTAGAGATGAAGTTTAAGAAGAGAGTATATCCAGTATTAGTATCGCCCATCAACATATCGGAAATGAATCACTGTGAAGTAGCTGACGATGGTATTGTGGTAGGAGCGGCAATATCTTTGACTGAGTTATTACATATTCTTCAAGATCAAATTCAAAAAGATCCTGTTCAAGGACAGGTGTTCGATGCAATGAAAGAAATGCTTCACTGGTTCGCTGGAACGCAAGTGCGTAACGTGGCGTCGTTAGTAGGAAATATAGTGACCGCTAGCCCTATATCAGATCTTAATCCTATTCTGATGTCTACTTCTGCTATGTTAAATGTGAGCAGTTTGGAAAGAGGAAACAGAAAAGTTGTCATCGACGAAAACTTCTTTAAGGGCTACCGAATTATTGGTTTGGAAGAAGACGAGGTGGTAGTTTCCGTTAAGATTCCGTTCTCAGAAAGCAAACAGTATGTCAAAGCCTATAAACAGGCGAGGAGACGTGATGATGATATATCTATAGTGACAGCGGCGTTTAACGTAAAGTTTAATGAAACAAACGTTGTTACTGCAGCTAAATTATGCTTTGGTGGCATGGGACCCACCACAATATGCACAATAGATACTTCATGTCGTTTGATTGGCCACCACTGGGATAATAATATGCTGAAGGCAGTATTCGAATCACTCACAGAAGAGTTGGAATTAGATCATTCTGTGCCAGGCGGTATGGCCGATTACCGAAAATCATTATGCTTGGGTTTGTTCCTAAGATTTTATTTACACGTGCAATCGCAACTGCCAAAAGTGAATGGGTTCCAAAAATTGGACAGCCATATTTTAAGTGGAGTAGAAGAAATTCCGATAAAAGAACCGACAAGCTCACAATGTTTTGAAATAGTGAATCTGAATAGAAAGATTTGTGATGCTGTTGGCAAGCCTATACACCATGCATCTGCTTTGAAACAGGCTACCGGGGAAGCTATCTATTGCGATGATATAGCGCACATCGAAGGAGAACTGTATCTAACATTAGTGTTCAGTTCAGAAGCCCACGCGGAAATTAAATCGGTCGATGCTAGTAAAGCGTTGCAGATACCAGAAGTTGTAGCTTTCCTATCAGCGTCTGACTTAGATCCCGAACACAATAAATTGGGACCAATATTTAAAGACGAAGAAATATTTTCCACAAAGACAGTCACTAGTCGAGCTTGTGTCATTGGAGCTATAGTGGCCACATCAGAAAAAGCTGCCAGAAAAGGCAAAGATGCGGTTGTTGTCAGTTACGAGCGGTTGTCCCCAGTAATAGTTACTTTGGAAGATGCAATAGCTCGCAAGTCGTTCTTCGATGGCTACCCAAGAACAGTTAAGAAAGGTGATGTAGATGGGGCATTTGCTAAATCAAGTCATGTTGTGGAAGGCAAAGTAAGAAGCGGGGCACAGGAACATTTCTATCTGGAAACCATCTCAGCATATGCTGTGAGGAAAGAAGATGAGCTGGAAATTGTGGCGTCATCGCAAAATCCGTCTGAAGTCGCTGTAAGTATTCATAAATTCTTTTTCTTAATCTTTTATTGCTTAGTACATATATCTATATAGCTGTTGTAGTCCATTTCAAATGCGTTCAGTATGATTGTAATCTACTACATTACTTACCTTGCCTCACGAAACGCCGACTCTGATAAAAAGACCTATTATTATCATCTTTCGTGACCAATATTATTTTATCATTTACAGTTATTAGCGGCTGAAGCGCTTCGGTTGCCCAACCACAAAGTAGTGTGCAAAGTAAAACGCCTCGGAGGTGGTTTTGGTGGCAAAGAAACACGAGCGGCCATTTTAGCAGTTCCCGTAGCAATCGCTGCTTACAAACTAAAGAAACCAGTTCGAGCTGTGTTAGACAGAGACGAAGATATGCAAGTGTCGGGATATAGGCATCCTTGTCTGATAAACTATAAGGTGGCTTTCAATGACGATGGCAAAATCAACGGCGCTAAGTTCGAAATATACAGCAATGCTGGAAATTCCATGGATATATCGTGTTCTGTAAGTATATAGACAGTATATAGTTATGCTTAAAGCATACTATAGGCATTTTTTTATAAATAAGACCGTTTGTCTTTGTCTTTTGATTTGCTATGCAGCAATACTTTGTTAACTTTGTTTCAGCGAGTAATAGCTGCATTAATGGAGATGTTTATTCATAGTAAACAGTATTCACATCTGTATAAAAATAATTAAATTATCACATATTAATGTACCAGTAGTTTATTTCAGTGCATTTGTTTAAAATTGTTCCTTACGGTTGTACCTGCGTTTATCTAGGCCTATATAATATACTAATAAAAAAAACCTACCTCTACCAATTTTTTCCAAATCAGTCAAACACAAACTTACATACTAACTTATTACATACAAAATTTGGTAGTAGTAGACTCACTACCAATTCTTTATGTAATAAGTTAGAGAAATAGCGCACAAAAAGCTTATCGCTTTTAATAAAAATGACACAATTTATTTTACAGATGATGGAGCGAGCAGTGATGCACGTAGACAACTGCTACTTCATACCGAACATAGAAGTGAACGGATGGGTGTGCAGAACTAACATGCCTTCAAACACCGCCTTCAGAGGGTTCGGAGCGCCCAAAGCGATGTTAGCTGCAGAAGCTATGATACGACAAATATCCGATACATTGGGAAAGACTTATGAAGAAATTGCTCAATTAAATCTGTATCGAGAAGGATCTCTGACGCATTTTAACCAGACATTGTCATATTGTACGATACAGAGGTGTTGGGATGAATGTATGGAGACGTCGAAGTACTGGGAGAGGAAAAAGGCCGTGGAAAAATTTAATAGGTCAGTGTTATTGAGAATTATTTATTATATGAGATACAACAATGCACTCTGAAGTGAGACTATTTGTCTTTTTATGTCATATTTCTTGCATTGAACATGATAAGATAATTTATATGCACCGAGACATACTACTCTGTATTTGTGCGCATTGAGTGTGTTGTTCCAACATAGGAAAAAACCTAGTGAAAAGCTAATAATCTCCTCTTCAAGTTGTATTCCTTATTAATGAGGAACGTGATTCTCCCGCGGAATCATTTACTAAGCTATGGATCTAAATGACCCTCAATTCGATGTTTATTCATCTGTTATTGTTTCTCCTTTCAGCAAGAACCGGTGGAAAAAGATGGGCATCTCAATGGTCCCCACTAAATACGGAATCTCATTCCAAACTGATATTCTGATGCAAGCCGGGGCGTTGCTACTAGTCTACAACGATGGCTCCGTCTTACTGTCAATAGGAGGGATCGAGATGGGGCAAGGATTGTTCACTAAAATGATTCAAGTCGCCTCGAGAGCTTTAGAAGTAGATCACAAGAAAATCCATATAAGTGAAATGGCAACAGACAAAGTACCAAACAGTTCACCAACTGCCGGCAGTATCAGCTCAGATCTGTACGGAATGGCCGTCATAGAAGCGTGTAACGTGCTCAAAGAAAGACTTACGCCGTACAAAGAGAAAAACCCTGACGGTAAATGGGAAGACTGGGTAATATCCGCATACCTTGACAGAGTAAGCCTGTTCTCTACAGGTTTCTACGCTGCGCCTAAGATAGAATACGACCCGAAAACTAACTCTGGGAACTTGTTCGAGTATTTCACATACGGTGTCGCGTGTTCTGAAGTCATGATCGATTGCTTGACAGGAGATCATCATGTTTTACGAACGGATATAGTTATGGATGTGGGGTCTAGTTTGAACCCCGCTATTGATATTGGACAGATTGAGGGTGCGTTCATGCAAGGCTACGGTTTCTATACCATTGAAGAGATGGTGTTTTCAGCGCGAGGAGAAGCGTTATCTAGAGGCCCTGGAGCGTATAAGATACCCACGTTTTCCGATATACCGAAGGAGTTGAACGTGTCTTTGCTGAAAGGAGCTCCTAATCCGAGAGCTGTGTATTCTTCAAAGGTGAGAGGCTTTTTTGTTTTTGTAACATTTTAATTACGATAGACTTACATACCTACTACTGAAACCAGTTGTTACTTATCAATTTAAAGGACATAGAATGTTATTAGTAACGTCTTAAAATACTCCAAAATAAGATATGAACACAAACCATTGTACCATAACCAAATGTATTGTAAGTGGTTGTATGCACATTTCAAACTTATGATCGCAAAACCTAAGATATAATTAGTTGGTTGTCTCTCTTACAAACATTTTTCATAAGAACTTAATACCTATGTATTTTATTTCAATAGCTATTTTTGTTATCTCAAACTAATATTTAAACATCGTAATCGTAGACTGAGAAGTGTATAATCATGACCTATAACATGGTTATCAATAACTTACTATGTAATGATGTTTACATACATCCGTTTTCAATATCTAATATTATATCTAATTTTGGTTGCCTGGAAGAGATCGCTCTTAGCGATAAGGCCGCCAATTAAGACGCAAATTTTAATTTCTATGTTTTTTATATGTGGTGTTTTAATAAAGTATTTATCTATCTATCTATCTAATATTGTCTATTGTAGGCAGTAGGCGAGCCTCCACTATTCCTGGCCTCTTCAATATACTTCGCCATCAAAGAGGCTATAAAAGCAGCCCGCCTCGACAGCGGCGCCACGCCGGAGTTTCAACTGCAGGCGCCCGCCACTTGTGCACGGATACGGATGGCTTGCGAGGATGAAATTACTAGACAGGTAACTTTTTATTATTAGTTATTTCCATCAAAGAGATACACTACGGCAATATATCGAAGATTCCCATATACTTCGCCGTCAAAGAAGCTATAAAAGGAGCTACAAAAGTGGATTAAATTACTAGACAGGTGATTTTTACTTATTGAAATAGGTGACAAAATCATTGAAATAGATCAAAGAAATAGCAGTCTTGTTTTTAGTTATATATTATATAAGTTAGATATAGGGTCCACTTCGGGCCATAGCGTCACTGGTGCGGTAATTGCTTCTACTGACTGAGAGGTCAAATGCTCGACTGTCCAGCGAAAAACAAAATTGTATACTAGGAAAATATATGTGTATAGAAGTCGATAAGCAAAGGATTATTTCAATCTTTTTTAGTAGAAATTTACTTTAGTTCTTGATGTTCCGTGTCAAAGGCCGCAACAATACATCAGAAAATTATTAGAAGAATACATGAAATCATACATATGTACATATTATGCTGATCACGATTTCAAAGCTTTTAGCTTTTGCTTTACTACTAGTTAACGCCTGATAAAATTTTAAGAACAACGCACTAACTTTATCATAGCGCCTGAATGATTATTCAAGCCGATTCATTTGTATTTTTTTTCAGGTAAAACCAACGATAAAGGAAGAAGGTGAGCCATGGCACGTGATAGCTTAACTCCTCTTTAAATATATTGCTGTGTAGCTATAATATACATATATGTAGTTGGAAATATCTGTAAAAATAAAGGTTGATTTTCTGTAAATGTACTTATTTATTTATCTTTATAAATCTTTTATAATGTAGAGTTGTAGTTAGATTTTTAGTCTATAAAATATAGTATTCGTATGGTTTTCTTCAAAAAGATGTCGACAAGCGTGACATTATGAAGCAAAATATACTACTTAGTAGCTTTATCAGTTTACAATCTTAGTTTTTTTACAATTAATAAAAAATCGAGTTACAACAAAACAGCTAGTTTAGCTGTTTTTTTTAAAAAATCTCGTATTTCTATAATTGAACTTCGATTAATGTTATTCAAGCTTAAAATGTATGCCTACTTACATAAAATATTTTACTAGCAAATAAATTCAAAATATTAGCGCAAGTTGGAAATGCAAATTAGGTACCATGTTTTGTTCTTTACTGATATTTATGTTTACTTAAGTGATACTACTAACAATCTATACTAATATTATAAAGCTGAAGAGTTTGTTTGTTTGTTTGTTTGAACGCGCTAATCTCAGGAACTACTGGTGCGAATTGAAAAAATATTTTTGTGTTGGATAGACCATTTATCGAGGAAGGCTTTAGGCTATATAACATCACGATGCAACTAATATGAGCGAAGAAACAATGGTAAATGTGAAAAAAACGGGGAAAATTATTCATCTTTGAGGGCTTCCGTTGCGTGTGCTGCAAAAACGGTTCAAGATATCAAAAAATATGTTTGGAAGAATTATTCCTCTTGAAATGATCTAACAAAATCTATCTAAGTATCTATCTATATATATAATCTATCTATATATGTCTATCTTTTAAGATTAACTAACTAGCACCGTTTTTATGGTCATAGCTATTCCATGCGGACGAAGTCGCTGGCACAGCTTGTTAAAAATAAATGTGCAAACAAAAATCAACACTGTTGATAAGGAAAATGTCACACTTTCCTTGGGTGGAAATGTGGCTTAGGTCTTACAACTAAGATTAGATTGCAAGCACCATCACAGTATCATTATCTAGATAATTAAATAGAGTAGATAAATATATGGTTCAACATATGTATGCATATCTAATGTGTTATGTACCTAAGCGTTTAGTGCATTGTTATTCATTTCAAAAAAATATTATCTAATGATGTAAATGATAAAATAATTGACGTCCGTAGAACAATTGGCTGACAAACAGCTAAATATTATGTCAATTTTTTTTTGTGTAGATACATACCATCTGAAATAAGGATATACCTACATATGGTTTCTAAAGATCGATCAGGACAAGCAAGCATCCTGCCGCCATTACAGTCTGTCCTTTACATCTTTACAAGACTGATTACCCACACTGCGGGGGCGCACATCTACACAGGCGTCCTCACATCCGACGCACGCGCTGCCCGATATCCGCGTGTATGCATATGTGTTGAGTGAGTTACAATCAGTTCAGTCCGGCCACAACATTACCGCGAGTGGGACGTGCGAACTCAAACCAAATCACACATAAACTTTACGAAACAAAATGGGACTTTTGAACGCCGACGAAGAGTTCGACGAAATCGGAACAGAGCTCGTATTCTACGTCAACGGTAAAAAGGTACGAACATAACTATTTGATCATAACGAATAAGAAAAAAAATTAGTAATTGTGGAGCTGTGTACTGTGTAGTCTAATCTTGAACGATGCGCAAGAGACGTATTGTACAGGGGGCCAATAAATGAAGCGTATCAGTTTGTAGACTGCGATGAAAATATTTACTCGTGATCATACATGATCACGGCTTACGAGGGCTTACTCAAGATTGTAAGAAATTTCAAGTAGTAAAGTGAGTTATAATAATATATTCTATATCTAGTAAATTGAAATACACTTGCAACACTTGCACTTAAACAATTGACGATCTGCTGTGTTGTACGTAACTTAATGTTACAGATTATTTAGATTACATTTTTGTAAACAACAGTATTAGGTAGTCTATACACGGATACATATGTTAATTACATTATGTGAATGGTCAAGTTCTTGGGTTTACCTTGTTAGCTAAGATACAAGTATAGTTACAATGTATGTTATTTTAATATAATTATTTACAAGGTATAGTGAATGTATAGTTAGTAGGTATGGATATTGTATCGTCAATATAACCTCCGAATTCCGATCTACGATCAACATAACTGGTTTTATAAACTACCTTATTTTCAATATCACCTGTCCAGAGTAGACAAAATCTATGATATTTTCTTAAGATAACAATGCCAATAGGTATAATTTATTTCTCTTTTATACATACGAGTACTTATTTCAGTTAAACAATGTATTTCATTATAAGATTAAATTAACCGCGCTTATTGATTTTATACAAATACGATTAGGTATACCTTCTTATTTAGAAGAACATAAGTTCAAGAACAAACTAACCATTAAAATTGAAAACACATAGATAGAAACAAATTGAATCAAATAATAGGTAGGTAGGTAGGTACTTGACAAACAAAAGTCTCTTGTCCAGCAAGAGGAGGCAGAAATTCTATAAAAAAAAACATTAAAATTGAGCGTTTTTAATACAAATTGACATGATTTTATTTTTTGTGTTGAAATCACATACAATTTGAATACTTAAGTCGAAAAGAAACGAATTACCTAGGTACTTGTTTAGACTTTCAAACCCTGGTAAAAATCTATTTTCTATGGGATTGTACCTACGTTTGTCCACTAAATTCTTAGGAACCAACAAAGAAGTAGACATGTTTTTTTTTTTGTATAACATTAGTTATGTTTGAACTTAGGCCGAAGACCAGTCCAAGTTTCATAAAATTTTCTTTGCCGTTTTTAACTTAGGAGTATTAGACCTATGTTATGTAGTCGATTAAACTTCTTAAATGATTAAGTACTTAATAATTTATCAGTAAACCTTATTGTAAGAAAATCATATCTCAGTAAGTACTCTAAACTCATCTAAGTGTGTATGTAGGTACTTAGAACACATTCATTAGGTCCCTTATCAACACTTGAGATTCATAACTGGGTAAGTAACTGATATCAACCACTGTAATTGGGTAATTTTAAACTCATCTAATACTACGCAGTAAACTTCAAGATATGAATACCTAATGTTTTTTAGGATTCCGTATTTCAAAGGGAAAATAGATCTTATGTTAAAATATTATTTCATTATAAAAAAAACTTTGTTCTCATTGTCTTTCCATCCCATTTTTCTAATGGAACGTACAGGTTTTAAGCGCCACATCATCATATACCTCTATGTATTTAAAGGCATGTATTTGTCTGTGGAGCATGTGCCATCCTTTCCGATCTTCTGCTAATTCCTTGACCTCCTTATACGATATCATGCCCACCATCTCCTTTACTTGATCCATATATGACCTCCTCCGCCTTCCTCTTCCTCTTCGTGCTTCCAGTTACCCCTCAATAATGTTTTTCAAAAAGTCAATATGTCTTTATGCTTTACAATCACCGAAATCTAAATAAACTTATTTAAATTTCTGTGTTTACAATTATTACTGTCCATTAGATAAAAAACTGCCAAGTCCTAAGTCTGATACCATGTATATATTAGAAAAAAAGACATTGTAGCATTTAATATTATATTTATTTAGGGGTGCGGGTTCGATTCCCGCATAACACAAGTAAATATGAATTTTAAAATTTGTAATTACTTGTGTTGTGTCTGGTCGTTTCTATGTATAATAAGTATGTATTTACAAAAGAAAAGTATATATGTATTATAACCGTTAACTAGTACCCATGATACAAGCGTAAGCTTAGTATGGGGCTAGATGGCGCTGTGTGATATGTCCAGAAATATTTATTTATTTTTTATTTATTTAATAAGAACCTAAGTCTAACCTTATTTATTAGAATTTATGACAATGGATACAAGGAATAACTTGTCGTTGTTATGAATTAGTATAGATATGTTTATAGAACCATTATTGTGCCTACCACTTGGCCAGTAGTATTATCTCAATTCAACATTAGTAAAGACACCGAACATATAATAATAACATGTACTACGTAAAGGCAAGGAACTATTTAACTCTAAATTGCGTCATGAAGTTCAACAGAATGTTTTTGTTTGTACCAACTAGTCCAGGTTCTGTGATTGGCTGGCTTCTTGTGTCCCTGATAATAGTGACCCTTGCCTGATAGGCCACTCATAACAGATGATACATTGCTTTGCAGATTAATAATTATTATTTATATGTGTTTTAGATATGTTTTAATTTGGTAGGAATTAGTGTAATAGGTATGTGTTAGTTGACTCGGTTACTATGTCAAAATTACGATTTCACGACATGTGGAGGATATTAGACGTGTTTGTTGTGATATAAGATATAATGGGAAATCATTTAATCCCAGACATAAAAAGCAAGCTACCTATTCTTTATAGGCTTTAGGATTGTCTTAGACCATAATTAAAGCGTCATGGTTTTGCATTACCTATTCAAATTCTTAATCAGAATCACTTATTCATAAAACATTTGCATGCAGAATGTAGATTATTAATAAGTACCGTAAGTAGTCTACTATACGCACTACGCAGATTTTATTAATACGTATGTATTCAGACTATTCAGTAGGTACTAGTGGACGCTCGCGGCCTCGCTCGCATTATTTCAGATTGAAAAGCAGCCTATGGCACGCCTAAGACCTCATACTACCTAAATACCAAAAATCATGATGATCTGTTCAGACGTTTTTGCGATAAACTGAGATACAGAGAAACAGACAAAATTTCTAGAATTTGTCGGAAAGTGTTTTGCTAACAATTCGAAGTCTCTCCAAACATTGATTTTTAAATATCTTCAATGTTCAGACTTTCGAACTCCTTCAGCTTTATTATATGTAAAGATGTATATATAGTTACTTAGGGACTATATGTAACTTAAGTAAGCGATTTCATAACTGAAATAATATGGGTTGCTTTAACTTGATATGATATCTACTTTCGGATTTGGTCCATCGCATTCCGGACCCATCTCGCCGACCTTCCACTTTTTGTGGCGGTTTTTTTTCACTTAATCATAATAATTACGACTCCTCGAGGTTGTTCATCCCAAACGCATGTCGACGTAACAAAACTGGTATAGCTATTACATAACATTGAATCTCGTATCATTTTGGGCATAATAAGCTAAGTATATTACCTATGTTTGACATGTTTTTAATAACAAAAATTTTCATTATGTTATTAATAAAACTTGACATTGTAACTTCTTAAATTTTATTAAAACTAAATGTTATAAATTCAATTTGACGAGATATTGTAATTTGTGTAGCATATTCTATGATATTAGTACTTATACCTATGTTACAACTTTACATTATCAATAAAGATTCTTTATCTTTTTTTATCTTTTATTATTATAATAATATGTAACTACAACATATGTTCGTAATTGGCGAATACGAGTATGTACCCGGTAGGTATTAGATTTTATTTCGATCCCAATGTTTCGTTTCATTTTAAAAAATACTGATAAGACAGCACCATATTGTATTCAACGCTCCTTTTTGTATATTTACCTATTTATGTATCTGCCTAGTAAACATTTGAACATTTCCAAGAGTTTATTTCCAAGTGAGTATTTTAAGGAACTGACTTATTTATCAACTAACGTGATACAAAAAATATATGAAGTACAAATATATGAAGTACAAATTTAATAAAATCTCAGTATGTACCTAGGTTAGTCCAATAAATGAAATATTCCGATCTGTCACCCTGCTCTGTCCCCATGGGGTGACAGATCGAACAAAAAAGTTCGAGCTGTCCCCCTGTTAGCGATAAGGGGACAGTTCGAACATTATTCACCTCCCTGTCCCCCTGTCTGTCTGTGTGTATCGGCCTTAGGGGTACAGATTAGACATTTTGATTACTGTTTGTTTATTAGGTAAGTACGTGTCAAGTTAACTTACGCAATTAAAAATATTAGAATCAAATAACAATAGGCTAATAGAAATTCGATAGGTTTCTACATAAAAAACGAGTAGTAGGCTTAGCTATCAATATTTTCAAGTAGGTAGTGCAAAGGCGAAATTTCCTTCTATGTTTTCTATTCCAGTGTATTTTCCATCACAGTCTGTACTAGTATCGTTTCAGACGATTTAATTATTAAATTAAAACAGACATAGCTTAATTTTTATCACCTGCCTTTACTTGAAATCTTCAGGTGGTGGAGCCGAAGCCAGACCCAGAATGGACGCTACTCTGGTACCTGCGGAAGAAGCTCCGCCTGACCGGCACCAAGCTGGGCTGCGCCGAGGGGGGCTGCGGCGCCTGCACCGTCATGGTCTCCAAGTATAACCGGAAGGAGAAGAGAGTCGTGTATCCTTTTATAAAATAACTAGTGGGTACTCACGGCTTTGCTCGCATTAAGAAGTAAAACTTGCATCCCCTATTTCACCCCTTTAAAAGTGTCATTTCGTAATATCCTTTCTTAGCGGATGCCTACTACGTCATAAATATCCTATATACCTTCATTCTAAATTTCAGCCCAATCCGTCCAGTGGTTTGGGCTGTGCGTTGATAGATCTCTATATCAGTCAGTCAGTCAGTCACCTTTGAGATTTATATATTTAGATTTTAAAAAGGTCGTTATGGGATGTGTCCTAACTAGTCACAACCCTCTTGTCACACTTTGTTAGGACGGAATTTATAGAATTGCATTCAGTCCCTAATCGTGGTGTAGTCATTTAGATATAGGGTGATATATGTAGGTCGTGTTGCTTATATTGCCCCATGTGCGTTAGTTACTATGTGGTGTGATCCCCATAATCATCATCTAAATTAGTTCAGCTGCTTCATCGTAATGATGCACAAATTTCAAACTCACCAAAGCTGTCATAAAACCTTCCGCTTTCATAATTAGGTTTTTTTAAAAATAAATACTAAAGTAAGAACTAGACTAGTCGATAAAACGCCCTGGTTGGACGTTAAACGTTTTCGATGGATACATTTATTCTTAGCTATTTATCTTCAGGGCTAAGACCTTTCCTTACAAGTATTGTGCTCCATTTACTCCTCTGTATTGTGTTGAATATTATTTTATCAGGGCATGTCTATTGAATGTTTTTATACCTATATGTTTTATTGAATATTGTATCGTTTTTATTGAATAGATTCTTTGACTCATCGTTCAGTCACCTTGCAGTTAATGCATGTCTAGCCCCAGTATGCGCTATGCATGGGCTTGCAGTGACCACTGTCGAAGGCATTGGTTCGACAAGAACTAAACTACATCCAGTACAAGAAAGAATAGCCAAAGCACATGGCTCCCAGTGCGGTTTTTGTACCCCCGGCATTGTTATGTCTATGTACGCTTTACTCCGAAGCTGCAGTAAAATCAAGTATGAAGACATGGAGGTGGCGTTCCAAGGAAATTTGTGCAGATGCACTGGATACAGAGCCATCATTGAAGGATATAAAACATTCATCGAAGACTGGGAAGTTAACAGAGTTGCAAATGGCACCAATGGTATTAATGGTACAAACGGCACTAATGGTACAACTGTCACAATAAACGGCGTAAATGGCACCGCAAACGGAAACGGGGTATGTGCCATGGGTAAGGACTGCTGCAAAAACAAGACTGAAAAAGAAGACGACAGTGAAACACAGCACATATTTGATAGATCTTCCTTTTTGCCATATGACTCCAGTCAAGAACCCATATTTCCACCCGAGCTCAAACTTAGCTCAATTTACGATGATCAGTACCTAAAGTTTCGAGGAGAGAAAGTTACTTGGTATCGACCTACTGAACTTGCGACGATTTTGAAACTGAAACAAAAGCACCCTGATGCTAAAATAGTCGTGGGAAATACAGAAGTTGGTGTGGAAGTGAAATTCAAACACTCTGTATATCCAGCTATCATAATGCCGAATTGCATTCCCGAGATGAATGCTATCACAGAAACAGAGACTGGGTTAACCGTCGGTGCTTCTGTTACGCTTATGGATATGGAGCATACGTTCAAAAAGTACATTGATACTTTGCCACATTTCAAAACGAGGACGTTGGTCACAATAAAAAGGATGCTTAACTGGTTTGCGGGCAAACAGATTAGAAATGTGGCAGCAGTGGGCGGAAATATTATGACGGGTAGTCCTATATCCGATCTCAACCCAATTTTGATGGCTTTGAAAGTAAAACTGAATCTCTTGAGCGCGGAAGGTGGACATCGACATGTTCTTATGGATGAGACATTCTTCACGGGCTACAGAAGAAATGTAGTCAAACCAGATGAGATATTATTGTCAATTGAGATTCCTTTCTCGAACCGATACCAGTATGTCAAAGCATACAAGCAAGCTAAAAGACGAGAGGATGACATTTCCATCGTAACGGCAGCTATAAATGTAGAGTTTGAAGATAACACGAACGTAATTAGCTATATAAACATGGCATTTGGTGGTATGGCTCCATGGACTAAAATTGCTACGAATACAAGCAAAGCGCTAATAGGAATGAAATGGGATGAAGTCATGATTGATAAGGCATTCACACATATGCTAGAGGAAATGCCGTTAAGCCCTTCTGCACCTGGAGGAAATATCCAATTTCGAAGAACACTCACCATGAGTTTATTTTTGAAAGCGTATTTGGCTATATCGAAACAAATGTGCAAAGACTACATCCACGAAGATTTGATAAAGCCATACCACAGTAGTGGTGCTGAGCAGTTCCACGGTGGCATGCCCAAAGCTTCACAATATTTCGAGTTGATTGGTGATGAACAAGTAAAGAGCGACGCGGTGGGTAGGCCTGTGCATCACGTGTCTGCATATAAGCAAGCTACTGGAGAAGCCATATACTGCGACGACATACCGACAGCGGAAGGTGAACTTTATCTAGCTTATGTTATCAGTACAAAGGCGCATGCAAAAATTCTCAACATTGATGCTTCGAAAGCACTTGAGACGCCTGGTGTGGTAGCATTCTTTTGTCACAAAGATCTAACTCCAGAGCAAAACGAAATTGGACCGATCTTCCATGATGAAGAATTGTTTGTGAGTGAGAAAGTTACAAGCCAAGGCCAAACTATAGGCATTGTTATTGCTAAGGATCAAAACACGGCACAAGCTGCTGCCAGGATGGTAAAGATTGATTACGAAGAGCTACAACCTATTATAGTTACTATGGAAGACGCCATCGAGAAAAAGTCATTCTTTCCTCAATTTCCAAAAACAATACGTAAAGGTGACGTGCAACCTGTTTTCGACGATCCAAACAATATTATCATCGAAGGCGAGTGTCGGATGGGTGGCCAAGAACACTTTTATTTAGAAACTCATGCAGCAATGGCTGTCCCGAAGCGAGAAGACGACGAACTCGAGATGTTTATATCGAGCCAACATCCTTCTGAAATTGCAGTGCGTACCTAATAAACCTTTACTAATTCAGTTAGACTCGTAAACTAGATATTTAAACTAAGAACTGTTTTTTTTTCAGAAACTGGTGAGCCACGTGATTCATGTGCCAATGAACAGAATCATATGCCGTGTTAAGCGAATGGGCGGTGGCTTCGGTGGCAAGGAGTCTCGAGGAATGCTGGTAGCCTTACCGGTGGCATTTGCAGCTCACAAGCTGCAGAAACCAGTTCGTTGCATGCTGGACAGAGACGAAGATATGCAGATGACAGGGACGAGACATCCTTTCCTGGTAAAATACAAGGTTGCTGTCAACCACGAAGGAAAAATACAAGCTGCTTCGGTTAACATCTACAACAACGGTGGCTACTCGTTCGATCTCTCTGGCCCTGTAAGTTTATCTTCTCCATCTAGAGTAGAGTCAAGTAAAAAATGTGTGAAAATTTAATTTTCTATGTTTGTTCTTACAGGTTGTAGAGAGAGCAATGTTCCACTACGAAAACGCATACTACATCCCGCACGCTGAAGTCACCGGCCACATCTGCAAAACAAATCTGCCTTCAAACACTGCGTTCCGAGGTTTTGGAGGACCCCAAGGAATGTTCGGAGCAGAATGTATGATTCAAGACATCGCTTTTAGACTGGGAAAGACACCGGAAAAAATCAGAGAGATTAACCTCTATCAGGAGAACTTGACTACGCATTACCACCAAGTTTTGGAACACTGCACTATGCAAAAATGTTGGGATGAATGTGTTGAGAAAAGTAATCTGGCGGAGAGAAAGAAATACATCGAGGAGTTCAACAAGTAAGTTTACATTTCTATTAGAAGCTATAAATAAATATTACGAGTAATTTTTACTGCATTACATTTCCAGTTTGTTTTTATCCAGTTGCATGTATTTCTTGCTTGTGTTTGTTCCAGACAACACAGGTGGCGCAAGCGTGGAATTTCAGTGGTACCGACAAAATTCGGAATCGCTTTCACTGAGAAGTTTTTGAACCAAGCTGGTGCATTGGTGATCATTTACAACGATGGTTCCGTATTGTTGTCTCACGGAGGTACCGAGATGGGTCAAGGTCTTCACACGAAGATGATTCAAGTAACCTCCCGTGTGCTCGGTGTAGAAGTCTCAAAGATACACATCAGTGAGACTGCAACTGACAAGGTTCCCAACACGTCGGCAACAGCTGCCAGTGCCGGTTCCGATCTCAATGGAATGGCAGTACTCCAAGCTTGTGAGATATTGATCAAACGGTTACAACCATACAAAGAGAAGAATCCGAAAGGAAAGTGGGAGGACTGGGTGTCAGCAGCGTACTTCGATCGAGTTGCACTGTCTGCTACAGGTTTCTACGCGACTCCTGACATTGGATACGACATCAAAAACAACAAAGGAAAGCCGTTCAACTACTTCACATTTGGCGTAGCTTGTACAGAGGTGGAAATCGACTGCCTCAGTGGAGACCACCAAGTTATAAGGACTGATATCGTGATGGATTTGGGAGAGAGTATAAACCCTGCGATAGATATTGGCCAGATTGAAGGTGGTTTTGTTCAGGGCTATGGATTGTTCACGATGGAGGAGTTGATTTATTCTCCGACCGGCACGTTGTTTTCAAGAGGGCCTGGAGCCTACAAGATTCCCGGATTTGGAGACATTCCATTGGAATTCAACGTGTCTTTGCTGAAAGGAGCGCCCAATGTGCGAGCTGTGTATTCTTCAAAGGTAAATAATGATACAAGTAATAAACTCTAGATTACTGACGCATATTATGCATGCATAATAATCTGTGTATTCATTAGGTAATAACTAGGTAACTGGAAGGTCTCGGCAGTTTGTCATACTCAGTCGTTAAGCCATGTTCCGCCCTTTTTTTTTAATCGATACTAGATACGATAAGAAAAATATTAGGTACTAGCTATTCTTAAGTCTACATGTTAATGATATGCCTAATGACGTCTGATCTTCAACTTTTCTTATTTTAATGTGTAGATTTTTATTTTTAACGAAAGACGGTTCAAGGAAACGGAGTGCGAGAGAAAAACGTTATTTTCCTATGTATGTGTTACTGATATTTTGTACTATCTGGTCTTTCAGGCCGTGGGTGAACCGCCTCTGTTCCTGGCCTCGTCAGCCTTCTTCGCGATCAAGGAGGCAGTGCGGGCGGCGCGACAAGACGCGGGCGCAACACTTGACTTCCGGTTCGATGCGCCCGCCACTTCCGCCAGGATTAGGATGGCTTGTGAAGATCATATCACTAAAAGGGTAAATATTCCGGGACATTGCACGCAGCGCCATCTAGCCCCACACTAAGCAAACGCTTGTGCCGTGGGTAACATATATAATACTTGTATACTTTTCTTTTGTAAATATACTTATTATACATACAAACGACCAGACTCAACACAAGTAATAATATTTTTTTTAAATTCATAAATATTGTGTCACGCTCTCTTATTATCTT
Source organism: Macaria liturata (assembly GCA_964023185.1). NCBI lineage: Eukaryota > Metazoa > Arthropoda > Insecta > Lepidoptera > Geometridae > Macaria > Macaria liturata. The sequence goes on along the minus strand of OZ026820.1, from coordinate 6,076,179 downwards.
TTATTAACATGGTATGTACGTACAAACACATTCATTTGTTACGGTTGCGGAGTAGAAAGAATTTGGAAAGTAAAGGCAATAGTAGATAGCGACATAACATGTTGCTGTATTTATCTATCTACGATTGTTCAAAAAAGAAATAATGCTATCAAACTTTATAAATGGTGGCCGTATCTCTTAATGCGATTTCCTCCAGACAACACTGTATTATCTACTAATGTTAGACGAAGAAATTATTAAATTATCTCTCCCTGTTCCCCGCGGAATATAACATTGCGATCTTCAAAGCGAGAGTGAATCGGTTCTTACTGGGTAAGCAAGCACGTTCCATCCTAGACCGTAATGATTGCTTACCATCAGGCGAATTACGGTCAAGTGCAAACCCATTCCTTGTAAAAAAAATGTTAGACGAAGAGACAAGTGCATATAAAAAATATTGAAGTCTTTGCAAGCAAAACTGCAGAACGCAGTTTGTTTAGTAAAACTGACTTTCATATAAAAAGATACGATTAAATTGTATAGTTCGATGCAAGAGGGTTCACGTTTTATTTGTTTGGTGACATTGCATTGCTTTATATGGAACATTCCGTTTGCAAAGTTGCTATTTTTGTAACCTGAGATAACTCAGAAAAGATAGTCAAAGCAAACAACAAATTAAAGTATGTACATTGTAAAAACAGAGACAGATAAAAGATAAACATGTGCAGTCTAGAATTATTTTTAATAACTTTTTTTAAATTGACTGAATGGAGTGACATTTTCTATTTTTGGCTCAAGACTAATTTAACTAAAACTAACTTATAAGACAACTTTGGTAATCGCGAATGAATAACAGAATGAACAGTACACATGCATTTCAAATGAGAGTTCTATTGCAATGTTATATTTGATTGCATTAGATCTCCCAAAGTATAAACATATAGGCCGATTTGTTACATTACACTGGTTTTGATTTCACGTATTAATTTACATTCATTTCTTCATTTCAGCTCGAGCAACCAGATCCGAAGACTTTCGTCCCGTGGAATGTAGCTCCATAGATATAAATAAGTAGATAGATATTGGTTGTGAAAGACACAAGTGCTCAAAAATAAAGTAGGTGCGAAATTGAACTCTGTGGTTACAGTACTAGAGATTATTTTCCTAGGCTATTATTATTATTATCGTGTTTAAGATTTTGTATAGTAGAAAGTATTCATAGCATGCCATCGAACTTGCCTTTAGAAAATCATAGAAAACTTTAGCTTTTAAAATAGACAAGATATTATTTAGGTTAGAAGAATTTCATATTTGTACTACAATGTATTGTACTAGGTTTTATTTTAACAGCATAAAGAGGTTAATCTAGATAACAATCAATATAATATACTTAGATTTTTCTACAATATATATTTTATTTTCGTTTAAATGTTGTTTTATTATAGTTTCGCTTATGTATATGTTACGGCTAATACCCGAAGTACGGCTACACCTAGTTTTAGCCGGTTAGAACTAGGTGTAGCCACTTAGTCTTGGTTAAACCCCGAATCGAGACATGTTTTGAAAGAAGTTGGCTCCTCCTCGCTTCGCTCGTCGTCGCATGTGCGTGGTAGAAAGCAACCTAACGAACCTAATTTACCTTCTGTCACAGACAAGTGACTTCGAGTCCAACACTTGCACTACAACAGGACTTGAGACCTAGTTTTACCCGAAAACAATCGGCTCGTACTAGGTTTAACCAAGACTAAGTGGCTACACCTAGTTCTAACCGGCTAAAACTAGGTGTAGCCGCACTTCGGGTATTAGCCGTAACATATACACAATATATAAGAATTAAAAATAAAGCAACCTACAATTTTAAATGATTGCCAAAAACAAAAACCAGAATAATAGATAAAATTATTTATTAAAATCATAATATTATCTAATAATTATAATACAATTAATTAACTGACTAAAACAACAAGTGTTCAATAAATTACACATTTCAATCGATGCTTATGACGCGAAATCAGTAGTTTGTGTACTGAACTGAAAATATATAACAAGTAAGTACATTCAGACATATATATATATATAAGTAAATAATAAATCGAAATATTCACGATTTCAAGATATTTTATACAGATAACATTAAAAATGCAAGAAAAAGAAATATCAGGTACTACAAAGTAGAAAATCAATCTTTGGTCCAACTCCAAAATAAAAAAGATAGCAAAGAATGTTATAGTTTCGATTTAGTAAAGTGCGTTTTCTACATTTTATTGAATTATAGATTTATTTTGGAAAAGGTATGTGCAGGCTTCAAATGCGTAAATCATTACAGTATTCGACGTTACATTTATACACAAATGATTAATTTATACTTATTAATCTACCGACCAAATGAGATAATATTCTAATAAACAATTTAATAAACCCTACTACAATATAAATGGAAGTTATTCAATCACATCAAATCAGTACACATAAAATAATATACATAGATATCATTTGTAATACAAAGCCATATTACCTAAGCTATAAATGTGTTAGCAGCATATTTATTAATACAATACCTTTATGAGCAGTCTATTCGAAACATGTATATTGTCTAGTAATGTAGTTTTGTTAATTAAATTCCTTTATTATTTCTAGCCATATTTATTTTCATAAAATTTTTGCAGACTAATAAATTAAATTAGTTTAAATACATAGCACTTTAAGGACGGGAAACTATTTTTATTCGATTACTATGATGATTGAAAATGAATCGAAGAAAAAAAAAAGTTGTGTTGGAACCTGAATAGCCGCATCCACACCGGACGATCCAAAATGGATCGGCGATCCCGCGATCCACGATCCAAGATCGCGATGCGTGGATCGTTCTAGGTCCATCCAACAGCAATCGTTTGCGATCCTGACTGGCTGCTCCAACGCTGGCGATCGATACTGAATCAGTTGCATTCAATCCATACCGGCGGACACGCGACCATCCAAACCACGCGCGCCAAAAGCCTGAGGCCCGTTTGAGCGTGGCCAAAAAACCGACAAGAAATGGATCACACGCGGCGAGGAGCGCGCGATCTCCGCCGCGCACATGGATCGCGCGCGGCGCGTCTACACTTCACGCTCCGTGCAGCGCGCTCCATGCCGCGCGCGAACGGAGCGCTTTGGATCGTCGGTGTGGATGCGGCTATGAACACTTGATGCAAATGGTCATAAAAATGGTCAAATTTAGGAACATAACCATATTAAATAATAAAAATGTCGAGGCAGTGAAAAGGGCTTGACTCTTTTTACTTCATTTTCGTAGTCAAATATATTTTCAATTTACTTAACAACTTAAAACCAGGTTACCAATTGATAAAACTATTTTACAACGATTTCAATGTGTATTATGTCATAAGCAACTGATGTTTACCATCACCACAATCGGTGTAAGATTCGGCACTTAGAATAAAAATCTATAGAAATCATTTATCTGATCCCGATGAGTATCCTCCTGAACCGGAACTTCCTGCAAATATAAATTAAAACTCGTCAAACAAACTATCATAAGAATATTACATATGAATGACAATTAATGATCAGTAGAATCCATTTATAGATAAATAAATAAATATTTCAGGACATATCACACAGCGCCATCTAGCCCCATACTAAGCTGACGCTTGTATCATGGGTACTAGATAACGGATATAATACATATATACTTTTTTTTTGTAAATACATACTTATTATACATAGAAACGACCAGACTAGATTCTACTGATCATCCAAATTACACTAAATGTATTTAGAAATACTTTGTAAAAGCTGCTATAGTATACATATAACTACTAGTAATCTTAATTTTTTGAATAGTTACATATTTGAGGGTAAGTTATAAGCCATTAGAAACCCTGTGTAGGTATCCTGCTTGTGTTGCCATGGTTGATATTTAATGACATTTGAAACTACTGGTCAAAGTCATTTAAACACAAAAACATTTGCATGTAAACAAATGCCAAGAGATCATGGCTTGCATCTTAAGTTGTATGTGGATTTGCGCTCGCTTAACAGTGAAGGAAAACATCGTGAGGAAACCGACATGTTAGAGGACCACAATATTCGAGGACATGTGTCATCCATACAAAGACCTGGGCGCCCACCATGATGTATCTACCCAGGAGAACTCCCCTAACGAATCAATTTTGCGGGGGAGTCACGACCCTCAGTCATGAGGAAATAGGAATCAAAGAGAGAGAGGGAGAGAGATAGAGAGAGAGAGAGGCAGAGAGAGGGAGATAGAGAGAGAGAGAGAACAAGTTAATTGAATGGTGCCTACCTGAATGCCGCGAGTACCTCCTGCGGCGGCGCGGGTCCCGCGAGGGGCTGTCAGAGTTGTACTCTGTCTCGGTGTCGGGCGGGCCGTTCCGCGTGCGCGAGCCACGCCCCTCCGAGTACCTGGAGGACACAGATCAAAGTATTATATAAAACAAACTAGTGGGTGCTCACGGCTTCGCCCCTTTAAAAGTGGCATTTCCAAAAATCCTTTCTTAGTGGATGCCTTCATTCCAAATTTCAGCCCAATCCGTCCAGTGGTTTGGGCTGTGCGTTGATAGATCACTGTACAATATGTAGGTAACAGCTGAACAGATTTGGATGAAATTTGGTATCAAGCTAGACTCATCATCCACAGCCTTCTCTATCCCACTGCTGGGCACAGGCCTCTCTTTTAATGTGCCAGCTGCGTCGATCTTGCGCAGTGCTCATCCATAGTTAGATAAGGCCCTAGATTGATTGTTATCTACATTTACGCTAGTAAAACCGCGGAACACTGTTAGTAATGTCGTATACTTGTGTAGGCAATATTTCCAAATGTAATACATTACAGGCTCATTGCTTTCGTGAGAAGTTCCCGTGGCTAGAAATACAAGCAGTTTGCTTAGTTCTGCCGCGGTGGCTGATTGGGGAAGTGGTGCGACTGTACCTGCAGTGTGACTTTAAATTATCTACCTATTTAAACAATCATTGTAATTAAGGTTAACGTGGCTAAACATCACTGAGTTGGTTTACATATTACCGTTAGAGCAATCTGCAGCATTAATGTTGAGGTATGCCCTTTTTTGACGCACGGGATACATCAATGTAACGCATAAATCACCTATTCCTATTATTGTATTCTACCTGTTGTAAACTTTTTTATGTTTTATTGTTGTGTCCTGTGTGTCAAAATAAATGCCTTGAATTTGAATTTATACATACTTACTAAAATCTTCTGCTAAGAATTCTTCTTATCATAGAATAATAAATATATAGTAATACACACCTGTCCCGCTCTCTCCTGGAGCGCGGCGAGTAGGCGTCGAGGCGGCGCGGCGAGTAGCGCGAGTCGGGCGTGTAGCGCACCGTGTTGGGCGAGTAGCGCGACTCCGGCGAGTAGCGGGACTCAGGAGAGTACCGCCGGTCGCCGTATCTGGGGAGAATAGAGTTAAAGTAACTTATTAGTACAGTGATGACTAAACATAAACATAATTTATGCATGTTTATATAGCAACTATCGTGGTATGGGCCTAAGTGAGCGGCAGAGTAGGAAGATGACGCCCTTCAAAGACATAGATGAACTGTGTGAATGCAGATATGTGTGCGAGATGAGTGAATGATAAGGTAACGGAAGAGAGAAACATGATGCGCCGACCTCACATAGTGAGAGAAGGCAAAGAAGAAGAAATAAGTTTATATGTATGTACAAACTTAGTTACCTGGGTGGGTGTGGTGAGGGCAGCCGGCCGAGGGGCGGCGGCCGAGGCAGCGGGGGCAGCAGCGGCGGCGGCAGGAAGGGCAGCGGCAGCGGCGGGGGCAGAGCACCCGGCTCCGCGAGCTCGATGGGGGAGGACACTTCTGGAAAGAAGACGAGAGCATGGATAAAGCTGTTCGTGTAATTTATCGTTATGAAATAGAAAATCTCCTTTTCAGACTATTTGGTACAATTTATGGAGATGTTTTTTCATGTATTTCAAAGTCGTAGAACTACAGTTGTATTAAACTACAGTCATATATTCGTATAGATGCACTAAAGCTGACATTAAAAAGTGTCCCATTGTGCACTAGTTACTAACCACGCGTTATGTGCTCTGCTTTCTACTTCCCTTCTAATTGAACACTACAATTTTGCCAAAATCATTTTTACTAAAATAACACTTACTGTGAAGCTGACATAGAAGCAAGCTTCTTTTTCAAGCAAGTCACCTGCCTCTCGTTAGGCCGCTCTTGCTTCGCGCTATGACCTTACTTTCTACGTTGACTCTCCTTTTACAACGTTTTATTTTACTAAAATACCACTTACTGTGATGCGGCGAGGCAGCCGACATAGAAGCAAGTTTCCTCCTCAGAGCCGCTGCTTCATCTCTAGCTGCGTCTGCATCACGTTTGGCCGCCCTCGCCTCCAACCACGCGTTGTGTGCTCTGCTTTCTACTTCACTGACTGCGGTGCGACGGCTCGTCTCTTGTTCCGCCAACTCTAGGGTTAACGCGTCGCATTTCTCCCTGTAAAGATAATAAAGATATATATACGAATAAGCGATGTTGATTTAGAACTCCTTGCCAGAATCTATGTTCTTCCAGAACAACAAACTTATATAAAAAGTTATAAGAAGTATCTTATATTCAAAGCACTAGACTTGGAAGACCACAATGGTTTAAATTAAAGAATGAGAAGTTAGCAATCGTTGACTTCTTTGACGACTAATCCGCCATTGCTCGAACGATATACAAACAGTACAGTTTTACATGAAAGCTATCTCAAAGACAAATAACGTTGGTACTTTATTTTAATTTGAGCTTAAAAAATATACAATGAATAATGCAAATAATGAATATAAACCCACTTATATCTCTGCACTTCTTGCTGCATCAGTTCTATTTTCTCCACCGTGCTGATAGACTCGCCTTGCTTGCTCAGGTACAGCGACTCTTTGGCACTTAGTTCTCTGAAACGATATGTCAAATTATATTTATCTTAAGATATAATTCATCAATTTACTATATTTAATATTGTAGTTCATTTCGTTTAGGTCTGTTCATAATTGTTGGGGTTGACCCACAAATCATATGGGTTGAGAAGACGTGGCCGCACGAACTGAATCATTTATAATACTAATTTAACATGTGAAGGAAATTCACATGATAAAAGGTTAAAACTACTATCAGATTTAGAAAAAAAATATTTATTAAATGGTAGATAAGGTTCCAAGTTCTAAATAGTTCCAAGCCAAACCTATTATATTTTGCCATTAAAACAACGGCCAAGTTTTAACGACAAACAGTTCCAATACTTACTAATTTTGACAGACATCACTTTTCCTTACTTTATTGTTATGTAGCTCTACCTATAGAATTTGGCAGAATATATATTATTGCTTTAAATATTGCTGCTAGATTCTTGTAAGTTTGCAGTTCATCAGAGACACACATCACTTATTTACACAGCTTCTTATGTACATACATGTATATATGAACCAGTATGTACGAAAGAGACAGTTATCGTCCGGTGACGCAGCAATGGTAGCACTTGGCAACCAGCTGTATAGTACTTTAAAAAAAGAGACAGAACACGTGCTTACTTGAGCAGCTCCCCCTCTCTCTCCTGGAAGTACTTCCCGAGCACGTCGAGCCTGGTGCTGGCCTCAGTCGCCTGCTGGCTGCTGCGGAGGAAGGACTCCTGCGAGCTCTGCAGCTCTTCCGACACACGCTTTAGCTCTGCGTGTTCTACCTGTAAGTAAGAAAGTGAAATATACATTTATGCGAGAGCTAATTCCATTACAGTAGTCTAGGGATACTGTAGATCATATGATATATGATATTTAGACTGGCCTGTTAGCTTAGTTGGTAGTGGCTCTGCCTTCTAATCTAGAGGTCGCGGGTTCGATTCCCGCATGACACAAGTACGAGTACTTTAAAAAAAATATAATTACTTGTGTTGAGTCTGGTCGTTTGTATGTATGATAAGTATGTATTTACAAAAGAAAAGTATATATAAGTATTATATCCGTTATCTAGTACCCACGACACAAGCGTTTGCTTAGTGTGGGGCTAGATGGCGCTGTGTGCAATGTCCCGGAATATTTATTTATTTATTTACATGTATATTTAGCACTCCCATTTGCTCCGAGCCCGACATACCCCACTGCCCCGCTAAAGAGGGTAAAAAATCTCAACATACAAGAAATTAGAAAACTTTTACATACCTAACTTTTAACCTACCTACCTATATACTTGTATTTTTTATATGCCTAGCGTTTCATTCAACAAGTCACATTGTTTACCTACTTGTATTGTCGCGTGAATACATTAAGTGTTGTAGATAAGTTATCATTACTCTCAATTGACGACACTCGTGAGATATAAATTTGTTTCATGGGTTAGTTATCTTTTTCTATTTAGTCTTAGGATTTAGACTGAATGGAGTTTGGAACATAGAACACCAGTAACAATATAATCAAGATAAAAAAAATATATTTATGAAAATAAAGGATAGGTTTTAAAATAATAATTTCAGAAAAACATAAAATACATAAAAACAGTTTCAGAAATATCTGTGTGGTTTGGGAACAACATTATTACAAGTGGCATAATTTTTACAAGCAAATATGTATGCTTATTCAGGTAGAGGTTATATTTTCAATTGCTTTGTACCTTGTCTCGTTGTTATCGTTGTATCTACATAATATATTATATTTATATATAACCTTGCGATCTTCAAAGCGAGAGTAAATCGGTTCTTACTGGGTAAGCACATTCCATCCTAGACCGTAATGATTGCTTACCATCAGTCGAATTACAGTCAAGTGCAAACCCATTCCTTGTAAAATAAAAACTTTGACATTTGAGCGTATTAAACTAAATGCTCTGTGTTCCAGCGATATTGGTTCATAACTGGAACAGGTTGTCAAAAGAGGTGGTCAGTTCAACATCTGTAAACAACTTTAAGAACCGGCTTGATGACTGGTTACAGAAAACCAAAAAATCTCTTGTTAACTTGTGATCATTGCACCAGTGGACTGTATAAATTTGAACTTTGTGTGGACTATATAAACTAATTTTGACACAGTGTGATATGGGCACATCAGCAATTGGCTGCTCGCCCATTAATCAAATAAATAAATTAAGTGAGAGTGAATAGATTCTTACTAGTTACGCACGCTCCATCCTATTAATACACATATAATCAATCGAATTATGGTCAAATAAGAATCAATTTTGTTTAATAAAAGATCTGCTTACCTCATATTTCTTTGCTAGTGTTGTTTTTTCTTCCAGCGCTTTGGCAAGCTGCGCTTTGATCGCCGAGTGGTCGATGAGGGACGCGGCGTCCACATCTCCCGCACCGCTCTTCATTTCATGTATCGCGTCCTGGGGACGAGAATTATGTATTGTTTGTATATAAAGAAGAAAGTAAATCTCATGCAACATAAAGTACAAATTGCCAGAAATTCATATAAATATAAATTCTTAATTGTTTTCGACACTCCTTATAACTACGTATGTCACAAATTTAAATTCATAATTATTTATTGTCATATAAAATGTACACATACAATATAACTCTAAAGCACCGTACTGGTCATCTTATGGAACACATTGCCCCTGCCTATCAGGCAGGCCAAGTCGCTGAGTATATTCCAAAAGTTAGTGTATCACCATTATTTGTCATTGTTATAGCATTAATTTATGTAGTTTACTTATAAAAATATTAGCTTATTTCGTAAATGTTTTGTGTAATATGTATGAAATATGTATGTATTTTTTGAGTATGTTTTGGTCTTTTAACTAATGTATGTATCTAATTATATTTTTAGTACACCGCCTGTTAATAATTCTTAGTAATGTCCATCCAAAAGGTTGCCTGGAAGAAATCGCCCAAGGCGATAAGGCCGCCCAATGTACAGCACTTTAATATAAGTAAGCTTATTTCCTGTTTTGTTATTTCTATGTTTTATGGTGTACATTAAAGATATATTTCTGCCGCCGGTGCGTCTGTGTTACGGTGATTAGCTCCTTCCGTGGTCTTAACTTTAGAAAGGGTACATTTGAAATTATAGTAACTTTTATTTATAAAGAGTTTTAATGCCACCCGAGTAATACTGTCACCATTATTTACAACCCTTTTTTGCGAACCAATAAAAATAACCTGGTCTTGAGTTTTCCAACTGCTATAGAGGTCATTAGACATCTAGATATTAATCTGATATAGGGCAACGATATTTTAACATTTTAATGTCTTTTTTACTAACCACTATAAAATTGATGATAGCAGTGTAATCCTGTTGTATTACATAGTATTAAAAATGTGTGAACAACTAGTTGAATCAGTTGTCAATCACTGCAAGTTCTTATATAAAACAGTAAAAAACAAGTTAAGTAGTTAGTAAGAAAGCATAGATTAGGTTTCTCTATAAACCACCCGGGAGTTAGAAGTATTCACACAGAGTATAGGTATCTATACATTTAATAAAGCTGTAACCGGTAGGTGTCTGTACATTGAACATAATTGAAGAAAAAATATTTGAGGGGTCTTTATTAATGCATTAGAACACAAAAATCATGTTTAAAAAAATCTGTTTGTCTGTAGGTATGTTTGTTCGTTATAGACTCGAAAACGGTTGAACCAATTTGTCTACGGGTTTCACTAACATGTTGGTGCATTTTTAACTTAACATTTAGAGTTTATTTCATTTCAATAGGTTCGTAAATAAATAAGTTATGTTCATTTCAAACCTATTTATCTCAAAATAATGCGAGCGAAGCCATGGGCGTCCACTAGTAAAAATAATATACCTTCAAAGCTGCTATTTCATGTCTCTGCAGCTCAATAGTATTCCTTGCCTCCGCTAGCTGTTGGTTGATGTCTTCCACCTGTTTCCTAAACTTCTTAGATTCTTCCAGCGCAGTCTCCGCCGACACATATTTAAGTTGGTAACTGTCCCTGTCTCGACTCACTGTTATTAATTCTTCCTCAAACGCTTGGATTTTACCTGAAAAAGATAAATATATAAATAAGATAATACAGAATGTTTGTAGGCGGGTGGGCATATCTAGAAAGAAAGAAAACATTTATTGTGACAGATTTAACATAAAACAAACACGAGTAAAAACATAATAAGCAAACATAAAATCTGCCACAACACAGCCCGAACTCAGCATAATGCTGGTTGTGTGGAAGCAACCAGCGCTGGTCTTCCGTTGTGGCTGGCTGTGACGTCACGCACGTACAAGAAGGCAGGCAAACAAACAAGATGAGACGTATACAAAGAGGAGCAAAATTTTAAATTAGACAATATTATTATTATTTATTTGGTATTGCTAGTAAGCAATACTAGTAGTGGAAGGAATGAATCTACTAGTGACGAGTTCTCGAATCGCCCCAAGGTCTTTTGACATGGTTCAAATATTACGACAGACAAACCAACTGAATATAGTTACTTTGACTGTTATATATAGTGAAATTGCAAGAAATTCAATCACAAGTCTGATTAGTTTCGCTCGCGCGTATGTTTGCATTCGTCATAGTGTTGGCTGGAGTTGTTATGAAAACAGTAAGTAAATTAAATAATAAATCGATACTTATAATCAGCTAACACTGAGAAGCCAACTCTCTTCAAAATACAGCTGAATAGGCTTACGCCCTATATTCTGTTTTGTTTCTTTCACCCGCCAATTAACAAAACCTAAGATAAGTTTAAAAATCATGGTGCCAAGCACAGTGCCTACAAAATTATGACAAAATTACACACTCTTATACAAAAACTATGTAACAAAATCGTAATCTTTTTAAAATTAAAAAGTTCACATAGTTGATGCCTGTGGCTTCTCTTATGTTGTGTCTGGATACCGGATTTTATAGTACCACTCTACCATAAACCATGATGATTATATCTCGATATTTACTCTATTAGTGTGTGAAACAGGAACAAAAAATCCATAGTTCACTATCACTTTGATACAAATCATAATATGATAATTCAACCCCAATATACATAATTATTTATTTTATATCTTTCAAATAAGTATCATTACTACACATGACACATACCATTCAACTCATTAATCTGCTCTTCAGAGTTAGCTCTTTCAGCCAAGAGCTCGCTGAGAGTGTTCTCCACTTCTCCGAGTGTATTCTGCAGTTCCCCCGCTGTATTCTCCGAGACCCGAAGTAGCTTTTCATTGTCATCGAGTGAGTTTCTCAGTCTGTCGTTTGTTGCTTTGAGCTCGTTGATTTCTTCCTTGAGTGAAAGCACCATGTCGTCCATGCCAAAAGAGCTGTCTTCTATGCGGGCCAGCTTGGTTTTGGTAGTAGAAAGCTCCTCTTTCAGGATCTCACACTCCTGAAATTACAACTTGAATAAAGATATTTTGAAATTGACTCCTGAAATGAACGATGATGAATGATGTATATTTGTCTATTTTGTAATTTCTGTGTTTTATGGTGTACATTAAAGTTATATTCTATTCTATATGAAGAAAAGTGTTTACAAGAGTAATGCAAAGTGTAAAGAAAGATTGTTTGAAAGTATAAGAAATTTTCTTAAAAATCAAATCAAAAATCAAAATCATTTATAAACTTAATTTTATGTTGTACAAGTTTGTAGCATTTAACTTAGAGATGATTAAAAATGAAACTTTGATTTGTTGGTCTGCCCAAGAACTAAGTCAGCGGGTCTAACTATATAATTCTTCTGAGCAATTTTATTATGACCCTCAATAATTAGGAAATACAACTCAAGTTACTTTATAATACTTTCAATAGCATTGAAATGAAGGATGATATCTTAATATTTTTGAATGAAATAATTTATACTTACACATGTCATGGTGAATAGACAAATTACCAAATCATAAAAAGATAACAGCATTAAGTCTGTATAAGAGTGTGATTAATATTCAGCATTAAGTCTGTATAAGAGTGTGAGCTCTGGTTAGGGGCCGTCCATTAATCACGTGATGTTTTTTTTGGCATTTTTTAACCCCCCCTCCCCCGTGGTGATACATGGTGAGGTTTAAGACTAACCCCCCCCCCCCTCATATATCACGTGTATTTTTAAAACCTACAAAGAATCTTAATTTTCTACTTTTATTGAACTTAAATAATACAATATTGCCTAGAGGTAAGCAGAAAAATTACAGGACTTGCAGATTGTTTTTGTTATTCGGTTGAATATCGCGCGTTAGTCGAAAAAATAAATACACGTGATATGTTACTACACCCCCCCTCCCCCCTCGTGATCTTTCGTGACTTTATTATGGACCCCTCCCCCCCCTTTAGAGCCTCACGTGATTAATGGACGGCCCCTTACAGGATATTTCAAATCACTGTCATGGCTTAATAAACTACAAACTAAGTACTAACATACTAAGTACAACATAGTGCTAAGTGGTTCTATGTTTCTTATTGTTGTAGTTGAATCAATTTGGATGCAATTTTGTGTAAAATCAGTTTTGTTTTTACAAAACATAGGCTACTTTTTATCCAGGATTAACATAGATAACATTGCCTTGTATTGTTAGTATTAAAAAATCTAGCTAGTTAAGAATTATACAAAAAACATGTACCTTAGTGGAAAAAAGCAAATCCCTTTGCAGCGAGTTGATTTGTCCAATAAGTTGTCCGTCCTGTCTCTTGTTATCAATATAGTAATAGCCTAATGTGAATAGTAGCACTGAAGATGCAGCGGTGAGCAGGAATGTCAAGAAACGGTTACTCTGCTCCCCTTTGCCATCACAGTACTCATCTGAATAACATGTCTCTCCTGGAAAATATAATCAAATAAATAGTATGTCAAATAGACAGACATGATGATAGGGTTTTATGTTGTCACTCTGATAATGATGGTGAAATATTTCTATACTAGTGGACGCCCGCGGCTTCGCTCGCATTATTTTGAGATAAAAAGGTTTAAAATGAACATAACTTTTTTATTTACAAACCGATTGAAATGAAATAAACACTAAATGTTAAGTTAAAAATGCACCAACATGTTAGTGAACACCGTAGACAAATCGGATCAGCCGTTTTTGAGTCTATAACGAACAAACATACTGACAGACAAACAGAAAACAGTTTATTTTTCAAACATGATTTTTGTGTTCTATTGCATTAATAGAGACCCCTCAACAATTTTTTTCCATTATCTTCAATGTACAGACACCAACCGGTTACAGCTTTATTATACGTAAGTATAGATGTAAATGTTATTTGAACATTAGACTTTCCAATACTTCAAGCATCCCATATAATATCAAAATTGATAACTAGCTATTTGTAAACTTGGTTGTTTATAATGTAATGACTGTCTAACTGTTAAGTATTGTGAAACAGTTAGGCACATTCTGTGACCTATCACCGTTATCTGTTCTCAAATAATATTATTTCACAATTTATTAACTTGTCATGTTTTGTAATATAATAGAGACATTGGTTTAGACAATGATATTAATGTCTCAAACTGTCTTAATTGAAATGATTTCAGAATGGTTAAAAAAATCCTTTTAGACAATAATATTGATATACCAACCTTGAGATGGGAAAAGAGCCTTGATATCCTCATCCACTCCCATCACAGAATAATACAGCGAGGTAAAGTAGGTCATGAATGAAAAACTGGATTTCCCATCCACTTTTTCTTCTTCAAATGTTGGGTCTGTATTGAAGATGCTTGGAGGTGCCTCCGTGGACGACGGCCAGGCATCAGCTATCGTAGAATACATGCTCGATAAAAATCCTTCTGTATTTGTATCTTCATTTGACACTCCATTTGAATTGTCAATGTTTGACTGTGAATTTGAACTGTAAATATCCTCCAAGGGTGGTGCGTCAGTGGTGTAGCTGTCATAGTAATTAGCAGTGGTAGCTTCCTCAACACTATTCACTGTGTTTCCTTGACTGTGGTCATAATTGTTATAAAGAGGTGAGGAACTGTCTTGGGCAGCAATGACTGGCTCGGGTGGGTTGTTGAATATTGGAGGCAGGGTTTCCGTAGTAGGAACTTGGGGCTGTTGATAAATAGGAGGTATTTGTTGTTGAAAGTCATCTGTAACAACTCTGGGAATATTATTCATTACTGGAGGGATAGTATTTATTACTGGTGGGGTATTTTCTACTGGAAGGGATGTGGGAATGGCCTCGGGTATAACCGGAGGTATTTCCGTGACAGTTGATTCTGGTATATTTATAGTTTCTTCGTTAGATTCTACTGTGTTGCTTGGGCTATTTGCATTCACTTTCTCTTCAGGGGTATCAGATGTGGGTGCAACAGTATTAGCCATAATCTCAACATTGGAGTCAGTTTTGACTTGTTCATTGCTGCTTTCTTTAGAAATTTTTTCACTGCTAGCCTCCAGCATCTGTTCTTCTTCATTTTGTTCATTAGACTCTGTGTCTTGACTAAAGAAACTACCAAATAAGCCAGGCTCTTCAGGAGGTGGTGACTGCACTGGTTCATCCTTAATTTCTTCAGATTGGTTTTCAATATTACTTTCTAAAGGTGTGCTTGGTTTTTCTGTTGTAATTGCTTCGCTGCTAATACTTTCAGAGCCAACATTGTTCGTTTCTGATGAAGTTACCTGTTCATTATTCTGTACATTGTTTACATTATCAGGCACTTCAGTTTGTTCACTGCTCACAAGGTCTATGTTTTCGGTCATAGCCTCTGGTAAATCATTTACCAATTTAGGACTATCTTGCAAATCTAAAGTTTCACTTTCTATTTCACTACTATCATTATTTTCAGCAGATAACAGATTTTGGTCTTCACTTGATGGGTTAGCCAATTCTGCAGAATCTGCCGAGTTAGTATTTGTTTCAGCACTAAGTAAACCGTCATTTTGTTCCCCATTATCATTGGGCACTGCTGCATTTGATTCTGATTCTGATACAACTGGTGATTCCGACTTCTCATCTGAATTTTCTTGTGGGGTTACATTTTCAGATATCACAATTGGTGTTTCTGTAGTAAAGCTCTGATCTGGATCTGTAGCTGCTGTTGTATATATAGTGGTACCTTCGATAACTTCATGAGCTTCCTTTACTTTGTCAGGCTGAACATCTGGAGTTACAGATTCTGTCCTCCGAGTCTCAACGGGAACTATAAACGAAGGGTTTTTTTCAATGATCTTGGACTCTCTTAAGAATTTGGTGCTAACAAAACCCGATTTTTCTTTGATTTTGACGTACCACAAGTCAGGATTGGTACCAGCTGATTTCATGTACACAAGAGCTTCTTCATTGCCGCGATATGATATAAGATCTGGGTCAGCACTGTTGTACGTTAGCAACGTTTTTGCTTTTGATATAGGAGCTGAAAATAAAACCATAACAATCAATGCTATGTGTGTAAAATTGAGAAAATCTCACTCGGCGATCTGGTAGCATACTCACCGTCGCAGTCTTTGTTTACACAGTAAACTTTGTCGGGCACTCGACATTGTGACACTGCTAAATAAAACATAAATAAAATAACTTTATACACAGACATTTTCGCATTATAATAATTAATTTCTTCAAATTAATTTCTAAAAATCCACAAGACGTTAGGCCACATCACAGCTGTCAAGTCGATCGTTCGGTCGTTTAGTGATACGCAGAAATACTTTCAATCACAAGTATATTTTTTTTAGTTGCTATTTTGAAATGCCCATAAACTTGTAAAAAACATACACGTAAGTTTTTAAATTTGTATGTATTTAATGAGTGTTTCTTGGATGGTTTAATATTTATTTAAAAAACAATATTAAACTTAACCACGATAATTAACAGAATAATAATATAAACTGTGTGTAATGAAACGCAATTACCAAGTGAAAGTTGCCAGTGAAATTTGGCGCTAAATTCAAACTTCATGGAGCATGTTCGCTCAGTTAGTTCCCAGTGATGTGTTTGAATTGAATAAGTTGTTATGAAATCAAATAAGTTTTAGGTACTTCTAATTTTCCGGCTTCTCCAGTGTACGCACATAACAATTTGTTTGCTTCTGTATTAAATCTTTACAAAATAAGATATATTAAACGAGGTAATATTTATCACATGCAACCTCTTTATAAAGCATTTCAAACCATAAATAACATGACAAACTGAACATGAGCCGGAAGGCCGGACAAACTGCTGTCTGTTTTACCTATATCTGTCAAATAAAAAAAAAAAATACAAAAGTGAGAAAACGCAGAAATAAGTTGTTTTTTTGCTTATTTTAGGTAATTGTTTTACATTTTGAAGGATGTCCAATATATCTTTAATAGATTTAACTTCACAACTTCCATTTGAAATAGGTAAGACCGATTTTATTTACTAACAAAACTGTAGATTTTTCCGTCTTAACTTACCTAGGTATTTTAAGTATACATACCTACTTGTGCCTACCACTCGCTACGTATAATATTTACCTGTATATTATTTTCCCATTGTTCGCAGACGATGCAGTAAAAAAAGAATTATGTTTTGGAGAAGCCCTCATTATCAGCTGCGGCCATTATGAGGGTGAGGTTGGAAGCGAAGAATCTGATTCCGAGTGGTCGTGTCACGACTCCACTTCCACTGAAGTTATAGACGAAACAAAACGAGACGAACCATTTGAAGTCAAGGATAGAGTAGAAGAGGAAGTTGAACCAGAACAAGAGGAAGAAGATGATTTTCACTTTTACTTCTTCCCAGACTGTGAAAAACCGGTCGTCCAACAGAGTAAAGATAGTCTCATTATAGTCGACGGCTTACCGCAAGTTAATCCTAAAGCCAAAGAAAAAGATTTGTGCATGTGCTTGAAAGATACGAAAGGTCGTTGCGATTGTTATACAAAGTTACCTTGCAAATGTGGAGCAAAAGTTACCACCGAATGCACTTGTGATAAGTTGGAGACGATATGTATTTGCGATGAGCTTAAACCTAGACCGGTTTGTATGTGCAAGGGAGTTTGCGTTTGCTTTCCGGGTTTACCTCGACCAGTATGCACATGTGACAAAGACGTGGAAAAGCCCTGCATATGCTATGAAAAAGCTGGCAAGTTTCCCAGCGCTGTTTGTCCTTGCACGCGCAAACCAAAATATGGTGAAAATCCTGACCTATGGACTGGAAAATTTAAAACAATTGAAGAAGAAGGCGAACAGCCAGCGGAAGAAGAAGAAGAAGAGAAAGAAAGTGAAGAAGGCAGCGAAGAAGTAGAAAATGAAGAAGGAGGAGAAGTTCAAGATAAAAATATATGCTCCTGCCAGGTAGTAAAAAAGAAACCTAAATGTTTATGCCTCAAAGACAAAGAAAAAGAATGCATCTGTAAAGCTAAAGCGTGTATCTGTGGCGTTCAGAACACATGTCTATGCGAGCCAAGTATTAGCGACCCGCATATTTGCAAAAGTGAAGATAGCCATACTGTTTGTGAATGCGCTAAAAAGCCACCACATTGCACGTGTGAAGGCGATACTTATGACTGTAAATGTTTTCCGCGCGACGTCTGCACTTGCGGCGATCCAGAAAACTGCAAATGTTTTCTCACTTGTGATTGCAAAGATCCCTGTATTTGTGACGTTGTTGAGAAGAAGGAATCTGAATGTACTTGTTTGGACAAACCTAAGGACGGCGAGAAAGCTATATGCACATGCAATAAGGAGAAAGAAAGACGCGACGAAATAAGGAAGCTGAAGAAAGTTAGAGCTGGGAAAGAAGGATTTCGATGGTGCCGTGACGTAGACCCACGGCACACGTACTTTGATTACGGATACGATCGTCATGAATTGATAGCAAAGAGAGAAAAGTCCAGGGAGAAGGTGACTATATTGGGCCTACACGATGATGTAAAGCAGGAAGAGGAATGTCCAGTTCACGGAGTTAAAGCACCACTCTATAAGAAAAAAGTCAGGAAACCATCCATTGACTGTTGCAGCTCTGTTGGAGGTGAGTATAAAGTATAAATTCGAGAATTAGTTTATATATATAAGTCAAACGACAATAGTCGAATTCATCAATTTCATTTTATTCTTATCAGAACTGCATTCAAAAGTCTATTTAGACAGCGATACTTTCATTGGTTATACCAGTTTAGATTTGTTCATTTCTTGAAACGTCTACTTTTTGTAGGTATCAGCATTTGCGTGGAAACTCTCGGCGAAGACAAAGATAAGTTTCTGGTTCAAGTGGTCTCCCATTCTTCTAAAGAAGGGGCCAAATCTGGCACTAAGCTCGTCAGCATCATAGACTGCAACTTGCACACCATGGAAGAAAATAGGACCGAGTAAGTAAGACTGAATTAAATCATACAACCTACTTTAACAGTCAACAGTTTGTAGCTGCGTCCCGCGATTTTCAAATTAAATAATTTTGTTTCAGTCAAACGTCCGTTACAAATTTATTCATAATATCAATCCCAAGTTTAGTTTTACCCACGTTAATCCGGGATAAAAAGCAGCCTATGTATTGGTCCTACTCAGGGTCTACTGTTATTTTCGTAAATAGTTTTATCCAAATCGGTTTTGCCGTTTGAGCGCGATGAAGTAATAAACATACACATACTCTCCCGCACAAACTTTCGTCTTAATGATATTGATGTGATGGAAAGTGGGATGTCTGTCTGCTCTGTTGGTATCTGGATATTTAAACAAATCATTTGTATGATTATATATTATCACATCTCATTTCTTATATCTAGACACATCACCAAGCAGAATCTAACGAAGGAGCGCAAGAGCTACATAGCAATATGCGAGAGTGGATACTACAATAAGATAACTCGCACTTGCGGCGATCGGAGTGTGGTTCAACGCCGCTACCACTCGTTTGCGGATTCTAGAGAATTCTTACTGGAAGGTGCTAATGTGGTGTTACTACGATACTTTGGCCTGAGACGATATCGAGGCAACGTGAAGACGGAAACTGTTATGATGAACGGGAGCATCTGCGAAAGTATTTACGTTAGTAATTCGTTGTTTATTCTTATTATTTATTATTCCTGCTAGTATTTATGCATTTAAAAAATGTATAATTTCTTGTGTTGAGTCTGTTTGTTTGTATGTATAATAAGTATGTATTTACAAAAGAAAAGTATATAAGTATTATATCCGTTATCTAGTACCCACGACACAAGCGTTTGCTTAGTGTGGGGCTAGATGGCGCTGTGTGCAATGTCCCGAAATATTTTTTTTTATTTTTTTTTTGTTACAAATATTTCATTGAAGTAGAAGTAGGTAACCGATATTCAACTTTTTTTGATGTAGGGTATTCATATTAATTTATATTTCAATAGGCATTTACACGTCAAAAGGGTAGGATAGTCCTCTGCAATAGGAAAGGACTAAAAAAGCTGATCAATAGAGCTAAACATGTATTATTATAGGAGTCGGGACTCCAGTCATTTGGGAACGTAGCTAAAACAAACAAACAAACAACAAGAAATTTTAGGTTCCTACCTACAGATTATATTTACCTATAGGTTTTTTATTTTTTAAGAAGGTTAGTTTATAAAGAAGATAATTGCACAGATCCTAACACTAATCAGTAAATAATGAAGACTTACAGTATCAATCAGCCATTTGCCGATTAGCTGCCGTTATCAACATCGGTTATTCATCAATCAAATATCCTATAATCATATTTGATGGATCCCCGTATTAGGTTGACTATTGACGTGTGTTTACTTTACTAATGAGACTGTCTTCTACAACTATAGATAATATGCTACCTATGTATGTATATGTTGCAAATTATCTATACCTACCTATGTATATGTACATATGTATTATTTGACTTTGAGTGGGATTAGCAAATTAGGCTTGGAATTGTTTGATGCTGAATATTCAATTTAGACGAGGAGATATGATACTAATATTTGTTTAGGTATTTTCAGGAAGAACCAGCGTATAGGCGTAACAAATTATAAATTCAGGCAGATTTTAAGCCGAAATTCACGGAAAAATCATTGGACAAACAATCATTAATTGCATTATTTTAATGATATTGTGAGATTAAAGCATCATTTATTAATTAATTTATCACGTTCGTTTTCAAAGAAATTTATTTGGTCAGAAAAGATTTATGATGCCATAAATTGAAAAAATATGTGTACCTAATGTTGCTTACTTACATTGAAATCTGTATGAAAGCAATTTTATTTTTCTGTATTAATACAATTACACTCAAACCATGTTAATAAGTAATGTTATGTAATATTTACTAACTAAGGCAGGCGAATTGGACTTAGTCTGTAAAGCTTGAGCTTATTAAAAAAATATATATAATAAAACAGGTAACAATAAATTTCGTGAAACTTCTGGCCTTGTGCTAGTCGTGAGACTGTGTTACAAGGCCAGTGTCTTCTCCCAATTGTGAGGCTTATATAATATTACGTCTTGTATAAGGTAGGTACTAAATATTACGATGAGCATGTAAATAATTAAAGGTACGTTACAATATAGTTAACTTAATTTGCTAACTACACTAATTTAGGAAAAAAATGTTCACAAACAAGATGTTGCTGACAAAAACACGCACACACGCACGCCCGCGGTATTATGTAGTGAATAAATAAATAAAATACAAAATAATAGTTAACTGTGGTGGTGCGTTTATCCGGGTAAAAGCAGTCTGTGAATAATTTAGGATCTACATAATCTGACATTTATGTGTAAAGAAGAAACAAATAACAAAGATATTCTTCTTATCGAATGAGGGTGGCAAACTCTCGTGTCGACAGTTAATCAAACCACCCTAAGGGCCTCTGAAATGGCTTAACGACAGCTGTTCTATGACAAAAGCTATGTCAACATGGTTCCAGGTTTGCAATGGAGTAAGTCAAGCTATTGTGAACGGCAAGC
Source organism: Macaria liturata (assembly GCA_964023185.1). Taxonomy (NCBI): domain Eukaryota; kingdom Metazoa; phylum Arthropoda; class Insecta; order Lepidoptera; family Geometridae; genus Macaria; species Macaria liturata. Next base: position 6,054,393 of record OZ026820.1, on the reverse strand, counting down.
CCCTGTTCGTCGTGAAGGTGGAACGGCACATCATCGAGCCTTCGGGATTTGTTCACCAGTCTCTGACAGTACTAAGCTTGAGAGGTTTGTTATAACTCCTATCATATTTTGATATTATTAGCTAAATAATGCAGAACAGCTTTAATACAAGCGTTTTCTACTTTCGGCCAAATTATCGCTTGTGCGGGTCTTTAGGAGAACTGTGCTCAAATTCTTGACTGCAGAGAACATAGGAAAATATCAAATACTAAAATATCACAATAGAAAACATACCTAATCTAGTGCCATAAATGGAGACATCATTGAAATGTCTGTAATTATTTACATATTTTATAAAATGTGTAGAAGCATATATCGTATATAATTTACCTATTCCATTAACCACTAGGTCATCTCGGCGGAATCTTAAGCTAAGGATTTAGACACGTGATTAGTAGGGTGTCACACGGATTAAAGTGTTTAGCATTCGCATACCACGAAACCACGTCCTTAGGTCAGCGATTGTGGTGTTTGATTATAATTGAGCAAGTTACTATGACAAGTTATTTGTTTGTAAACTTTACTGTTCTCTCTTGTCATCGAAAATTTGTACTAAGGGTTTAGCAAGATTGGAAGTTACACTGTTTGTGTATTTTTCAATCTGGTAACAGAAAGAGAAATCAAGGATTTTGTCACACAGGCACACGGATGCCTACAAAAAGTACAAAACCACGAGAAAAAGTTCGTGACAGATTTGCACTGAAATGTGTAGGAATATAAATATTTCGTTGCCGTTGCTACGATAAGATAGGATAGGTAAATTCCGCAGTGGTCTTATGTCGTAGTTATTCTACGGTCCCCTAGATTATTTTTATGTATTTATTTTAGTACCTGTAAGGTTATTTTTAAATGGATCTAGTTTTTCAATAGGTACTGTAATTGTTTTTTATAAATTATCTGTCATGCTGCGAATACCAGCACCTTTAGTCATCGCTCACAATAATATTAAAGTGTCATGAACATGGTTGTGTATTTGATTCTCAAAGACTAGCAAAACGGTGAGTGTGGCGATGATATAGAGGTGGGGGTATTTATAGTCGTATAAAGGCAGGAGAGAGACCCGCGACGGGGTTAGTCGGCCGTTGGAGCTCGAAAGAGTGTTTTCAATAGATTGTGAGCTGTCAGATTGACGATTGTGAATTAAAGTAAGTACTATGAGTTAATTTTTATTAAGTGCTAAACCTGCACTATGGTTGTTTTTTTAAATTAAACTTTTTATTGGAAAATGAGCGAAAATAATCACGACCGGCAGGATTCGAACCTGCGTATTTCGGATTACCGTCCCGAACGCCTTAACCACTAGGCTACGGTCTACTAACTGCCAGGCGCGAAAATCCACACTCATTTCCATACACTTCAGACTGAGCGGCTGATGGCCAATAAATTTCATCATTTTCCAATAAAAAGTTTAATTTAAAATAAAGTAAGTACTGTAAATAAGTACAGATGAATTATTATATTTGAAGTGAAATAATGAAGCTGGTGTTTAATTTATCCCTGTAAAGTAAGGGTTGTCTTACATACCTATTTTAATTTGGTTCAGTTGGATAGATTTACTAGTTTTATGATTATTATGTTTTTCTTGAGAACTTCAGTTGTATTAGTATTATTTTTTGCATGAATATAATCTTAAATATGGTGAAACTAGGAGGTTTTAAATGTTTACTCAGCCTAAGTATTTCTCCTAGTACAATCTTATAATTTTTCTTGAAAAGTTCAGTTGTATTAGTAAGTTTTTTTGTATGAATAAAATCTTAAATATGGAGAAACCAGGTGGTTTTAAATTTTTACTCACTTTATAGATTTTTCCTTGCACAATCTTGTAATGTTTACTTCCTTGCAGGCTTCATGATAAGCCACGAGTGGGCGGACAACAACTACATATTCCACATCAACCCCCTGTTAAACGTGGTTCCTGAGAGAGACGAGATCGAGCCCCACGCGCCCATGCGGGAGAAATGGAGGGAGGATATGCAGTTGCTCTCTGATTATTTGGACTTTAAGGTGAGAATCCTGTCATACATAGACGTTATGGGATTATAGTTTTGTTTGGTACTTATTATGAATTTTATAGACAAAATGCATAGAGCAAATGTTACTAGATTTCAGTTTTTAATAGTATTGTGGATTATAGTTTACTTGCTAAAATAAATTATGGGTGCTAGTGAGTTTAGTGAAGTGAAAAAGATTTGTCTAAAGATTTGACTTTAGTAGGTACTTAATGTTTTTCGCGGAGCTTTTTTTGAGTAACACGAAGAATCATGATACATGTTGTTACGTTTTAAATGATCTGTGTTTATTGACTGACGTTTAGTCATAATAGAAACATATTCGATTACAAGTAATTTCTAATTCCCTACCAAGCTAAAACAGAACATGTAGTTTGTAGGATCATATTGACTAAAGTAACAAATACCTAAATGTATATTATTGTACTAATGCAAATAGATTCTAGTTTTCTATCATATTGCTGCCCAAACAACCGTTTGATGAGCTCGCTTCCGCTCATCAATGAAATTCTAGTTATGGATTAGGGCCGGAATATGGAAAATGAAACCATATCGGTAATTCATTTGTACCCACAGCCGGCCCTTTATTTGAATTATTGATGATAGCTTTCGCCAGATCCCAATGTCTACCATTGCCAAATTGGATAACAGATTTCAGCTTGTCGTGTGAAACCAACCGCTTTGCTAATAACCAGCTAAACATCATAGCTCGGTTATTGGAGTTTCGCGTATGGCATTCCGGTTCGCGTTTTACGACTTAATTTCACGTTCTAATAAGCTTTCCTATGTTTGGCGCCGTTTACTATAAATAGAGCGAGATGCCAGCTTACTGGATTAGGTAGGTAGTAGGTTTGTGTTCTATTTCTGTTGGCTGTTATTTTTGCTTCGTCGTATTTTTGGCTATTAAATGAAGATAACATGTGTAGATAGAATTACCTAACGCCTCGCGACGAAAATAATACAAACAATCTAAAACACAACACAATGTAGGTACTATTGCATAGTGGGATGGGGATTAAATGTTATACTTAAGATAAATCAGGAGTTAGGTAATCATTAGTATTGATTTAAGTGGTCAAGAAAGAGTTTTGAACGTAATGGACAGCATGGCCTTCATTTAAATGTTTGTAGCTGTGTTTCCTGCGAACTACAATCCAGGGGTTTTCAAATATAGAGTTAATATGTATCTTCTAGGTAAGCGTGTTACACCCTAGGCTGCAGCAATGCTTAATATCAAGCAGGCTGTAATCAAACGTAAATCTATAGGTACCACAAAAAAAAAAGTCTTTGTGATCTTTAACTGTCACCCAACATCGCACTGTTATTAAAAAGGTTTCCATCATATATTTTTTGTATGTAGATGATGTAGGGTGTACAAGTACATACTGGTTATCCCAATACTATGTCATCCACTAGTAAGTTCATAAACAAAAATACCAATTATCCACTTTCAGTCAACAAGAACATCGGAAGGCGGTCGCTACGTGACGGAAAGCGGCGCCCTGACCGGCACCATCAGAGACTACCTCCAAGCAGTCCTGCTACTGCGGCCCCACGACGCCCTACACTTCACAAGACACTACTTTAGCGCAGCCCTATCTGCGTTGGACCTACCACACGACGAGTATTTCGACCCTACTTCGAGACACGTGAGGTACTATTTCTTTGAAGAGTAGATTCTAATTTTGATTGATATTTCTTTATAGAACTTTTTACTGGAAGTGAGTAGCAGGAAACGTTTTTTACGCTTGGTTTTGGTGACAGTTAATTTATTGATATGAAGATTTTTGGATTTTATACCTATATTATGTTATCATGGTCATAATACTATAAATATTGTAGCGAAATTGAAATTTAGACACAAATAAAAATTGTAAAATGTGATGAATAACCACATTTGTCTTTAATTATCTAGGAAGACGTATTAAATAGTATGTAGTAAGTAGGTGGCATATACAGATATTTACTGTGTAAGAGTGTGTGTACGTACAGCACATGCGTATCATTAATATTGAGTAGCGACTGTTCTTGCCGTAAAAGCTCTTTGTGCGTTATTTATATACAAATACAAAGGCAAGTGACGTACGTGCGTCTTCAGAGAATCCTCTTCAGGGATTTACGGATGTCACGCGAGATCCCTCCGAGCAAAATGACAAAACTGCTCCACTAAGGGCTTCTGACTCGAAGGGAATTTTAATTTTTTGTTCCTCTTTCACAAAGGAATTTATTATTATGTTCCACCATGCGTAGGGACAAACCCAATTCCTGCGTACGTTCGTCGAAGAATTTTGATAAACACGGCTATTTCCTTTTCAATTACCTGCCGTGCGGGGATGTTATGACACCGTTGTCATGTTTTATATTCAAGATGAGCTCTGCTCCCATTATCATCTATTTCACGTCATTGTTATTACTGGTGACGTACGCATCTCGGGTAGGTGATGAAATTACGTTTGCTAACACACGAATGACGGCATTATAGAACACTGCCACCTTATGTAGATAAGGCACATTTTCGTTGCAATTTCGGTCTAAAACAATTTACTTACAGCGCTTGGGAAAAACTGATTTATTACGTTAACTCTCGATGTTCGTACGATAGGCATTTTCATCTTCAAGCTGACTAAAATTACAATAAAATTTATAAACGAGTATAGAAAAAAAACTTGTCACAGGCGATATAAAATAACCGATGAACGTATCTTTTAGATTGTTTGTGCGTGCAATAGACATGTTCATATCGTAACCGAGTAAAATTGCATCTAAAGAGTTTAAGCACTAGGTAGGTATATATGTAAAAACGAATTCTTCGCAGCAATTTAAAAAGTAACCAAGATACATCTCTAGAAATGTCTGTTCTCGATCTTATTAACGTAGCGGCTAGACAGGTAACCCTCGAAGGTTTGCATAACAACATTGTTAGATACTAGTTTATTGACAGAATGCTTAATGAATTCAAATTTTGTTTACAATGTTATTGTTAAAGCTCCATCAGCCTAAGTCGGATGAGCGTGGAAGTTTAAATTAACTTGTTACGATGGCTCCTGGGTCCTCTCGCCACCCTGCACCCCTGAATACAAATTGACAACCCTAAATTGAACGTGTGAGATGAATTTGGCTTCGGAGGCACATTGGATCGCCCGGCTTTGCCTAGATCAATACGGGTGTAATTAAACTCATGTGCCTAGATAGGTATTTGGTAAACTACCGCCTTATTTAACTCTATCTAGATAATTAAGCCAATATAGATAATATATAGAAATCTAATTCAAGTGACAACTTGTAAAAAAAGACTGATAAACAAGAAGCGATTAACATTATTTATCAATGCGAGAAAAATCTGATCAATTAATCATTATTTTATTCAATACTAGCTGTCACGGCAGACTTCGTACTGCAACCTAAACTATTGTATTTTTTTTTGTATTTTTTTCCGCTTTTAAACCTTCCCTAGGCCTCCACGAACATTTCAAGACTAAGATAAGATAAATCCGTTCAGCCGTTCTCGAGTTTTAATCAGACTAACGAACAACAATTCATTTTTATTTATAAAGATTCATAAATTCATATTTTTTATTTATTATTATTTAAGTACAGCTAAGTAACCGTTGGATGGAGATAATAATTTATTTGGCATCTAATGTTCGATCGTTCTGCAAACTTTTCTAAAGCACAGAAAAATAGGTACCTAATATGAATCATCTGATAACATAGAGATATGGTCATCACATATATTTTTTTTATTTGTCATATTCCGTATTAAACAAAACTAGAATTAAACAATGTTACCTACTGTTTGTCTTAATAAATTTATCTTAACCTCAATTTAAAATTATTGTCATACGAGTTCATTTTGCTTCCTCTAACGTACAAAGATACGAGTACATTCATTCAGCTTTATTTTCTGAACATTTTATTGCTGTTTCAAACAGTCAGGAAAATTTTGAAAAAAATCAAAGCTATAAAATCTTAATCCGCAGAGACTATGTACGTTGAATGTCCACCGGATTACCTACAGCAAAAAGCTCACAAAAACTAGCATAATTGAAACGTTGAGTTCTTTGAGCGGAGTGCTTTATGAGAGAAGAGAGTATGGTGTGATAAGCTTGAGAATAGAATGAATCTAGAAATTCAGTCAGATTTTGAAGTAAATAATAGTAATTTACATTTTCAAAAACATAGATAAGTACGTCTTTTTGATGCCAATATTAAAATCAAAACTGTAAGCGGGCCCACTTATTTTTTTTCTATTCCTACTTGATTTCGTTGTAGTTTCAGGTAAGCACACTCCATCTTAAGCCGTAGCCTTTGCTTACCATCAGGCAACCTATGGACAAGTGCAAACTCGTTTGAGTAAAAAAAAGTTATACTTATGTGGATTTCAAATTAGATCTGTAAATCAACTAAAAGATATCTAATGTCAGAAAAATGATAGCTTACGAAAGATTTTAAACATGATATTTTTTGATAGAAACTAAAAAATAAAAAAATCGTATCATCTGATCTAACTTATAATATCACACAAACCATCTAATAAGTAAATCTTTATTTTTTGTCATCACTTTAATACATTTTGACTTATAGGTATTTATCTTCCACTTTTTGTATAAACATCATTAAGGAGAAGATTTAGTCAGGGTTTCGTTAAACTTATTTGGACTTTTTATGAAGATGAAATCGAGTGATCAAAACCTCATGCATCTGTAAGTAATCTGTAGTAAGGTTCTACTTGGTGTAGGTATCCGTCATAATCAGCTTAAAGCGCGGAGTGTTCCAGGTGGCGGTAAGCTTCTTTAGGCACGTTAGTGCTTTACCAGCTAGGTACGGCACCGCACTTCCTAGGTATTATGTGAAGTGTGCATTAAGCGGGGAATTACATAGGTACCGGCACTCCCAAATGTAACTACAACTTGCAGTTGTGTTTCAGTAGTTTTCCATTAGTTTATATGCAATGTTTCTTTCTTTATTATTAGCTTAAATGTTAAATTTACATTTACCTTGTTTATAGGGAAATTAGGGCGTAGCTAAAATTAAAACTAAATATTTAAAAAAATGTTTATAGCTAATGACTGTTTTGATGCTTGCATAGGTAATTTAAGAATGGTCAAAGCTAAGCTACCCGCATCTAAAAGAAGCAGCATGGGATCGCAAGAAGTTTTGCCAACTGACCTTCAAACTTCAATATGAAGATGGCTGATGATGATAGGTAATTTGATCTACACACCAGGACAACCTAACTGGCTTATAAATGTACCTACCTAATTATAATAACCGAATTCAAATATTTTCTCCAATTTCTTTGTGCCTGTACTACCGTTATTAGCCATAAAGAATTTTCTCCTCGAAACTTATCCAAATCCATTTAGCTAGGTAAACATCTAACCGCCCCAAGTATATAAAAGGGTCATCCAGACAGGAAGTCTCAACCTACCTACTTTTTATAATTTTATCGATGCAATTGAGAAGCTGGGCTGGTGAGCCGCATCTATCGAGTATCGGCGATTTTTATCTCTCAGCTCGACCTAGATAGACTGTAGACCTCACTACTTTTGTAATAGTTTGTAACAACTTCCTAGCGCTCTGGATAAACTTTTTATTTGGTGAAGAACTGGTTAAACGGAGCAATGGCTTAGAAATAGGATTTCTCAGTTTAAAGTTTTGCAATGTGGCTTATTCTTTCCTTGCAACGATTTCATCTCGGTTTCCTGTCACTTCGAGGTACAATTTATTAGAACATATTTTGTGGTAAAAGGTATGTGTTGCATACAGTATTTAACTCAGCGCTGACTTAAAGAGAATCTACAGTAGCGCCTCGGAAAGATGCATAAACTTACAGCAAGGTTGCCCATCTGGTATTTGGACGATGACGGCAAGCTGATATTAAAATTTCCCGTATAACTAGCCTAGGTGAGAAGTTAGGTTATGTATTGAATTTCCGTAGGAAATCCTACTGGATGGAGCAATGTCGTGTGAGATGTACAAATGTTTGTTCGTAACCAAGTGACTGTGGTCAGGGTCAGTCTCAGTATAGGGCTATGTTTGCATGCATCCTGCAAATACAATTTAGTTTGGATATGGAACTTAGACACGTAACTCGTATGTTGTGTCAAGTCGAGTAGGTATTTGAACATGTGACGGCAAGGTGGTCTAATACGAGTATGTATTTCAAAAAATGTTTTATAAGCTTGCTTTCATCCGATTAATATCATTTATACCCGATCTCAGTAGGTCTGAATATATTGCACAATACACAGCTTAAAAATATTTACCTATAGAACAATTTGAACACGGTGGGTTAAAATGTGACACGTTCGTTGGCCCCCGACGTGGCTGCTAACCGGGGAAGTTGGTTGGATGTAATAAAAAGTTAATGCATAGCGCGGGTCGGGGCTGGATTGCGCATTACTTGCTACATTATAAACAAGGCTGCCGGTGACACCCCTCCTTTATGACCCCTCTCGCAGCCCGCATGCATAATTAAATCTCTGCGGTCAAATTAGCAATTTCGGCCTCCAAACAATGGAGCATAGTTCAGGCCTTCTTTATTGTCGAAACACTCCGACCATTACTGGGCTCAATTAGTGAAAGTCCTAAAACCGTTTTGTTTTATTATTTCTTTGTAATAGAAGCTCCTTTTATAGAGCCGTGTTGCTTCAAAGACCTGTTTTAATTATGAATGAAATACGCAGAAGTTTGATTTAATCCGTCGACGTCGCTGCAAAGTCCTCGGTCTCAGGGACTCTATAGTTCGCGTGATTAACGGATCTGCATACAGTGGTAGTGTTCTCGCAGACAGACCGAACTTCTTTGTTGTCTGCTCGGAGCAGAACAGTCAGCCGTGGACATCCAGTAACTTATGTACATGGAATACCTCGTGACCAGCGGCCAGTGTTTACGGGCTTTAATTTTAGAAATTACTAGAATTTATGGTGATTGCAAGTTGAAGGGAATGTTTCGTGTTGACTAAATGTTTTTAATTTTAACAAAACATAGCAATGTTAATTACTTTATTTGAACGTGATTCCACGAGCTTACCTAGTACATTTTTATAGATAGAGTAGGATAGTATGAAGCAATTTTTTTTGTGATAAAAACTGTTCTCGAATGAAAGCTCGGTTATTTTTATATTTTTTCCCTATCGTGGCATATTTCAGCCAAACCCCGTGATTCCCCGCGGATAGATTCTGTTGATATCATTAATTTAGATGCGGTGCGTTCGATGCGCGCCGCGGGCCTCTCATCTGATAACGTCATTTGCAATCCAAAGAGAATACCGAGCTCAAATACTGGTATGCAAATGCTGCAATAGCACAGTAATTAGGTGCCTGCGCCAAAATACCTGGTTACGTAGAATCAGTTTGGTAAATTAAATATATGTATTACGAAGAACCCTAATAACTGTAGTGTATTTGGCATTCGTGTTAATATAGCAAAACAGTGACTAATTACAAATTACAAATTTTTATTTATTAAACAAAAGCACTTACAAACCTTAAGGTAACTTAATTCTATTTTTTTTATTATACTAAAAGGTTAAGATACATGTACTTGCGAGCCCTGCACTAAGTATGTCACTTGTGCCGCAGGTGCCCGCCTACAGATTTACTTGCAACTGTACTAGAGTGCGATGCGGTAATAATAAATATAATAAAGATTACACTGAAATATTGGCTACATTATCTCTACTGTTATGAATTTAAACTAGTATAAGTACAATGTCGAATACCAGCAGTCTGCCGACTGGGATGACGACATAAGCCTGTGTTGTGTATGTAAGTATGTGAGTGTGTGTGTATGTACGTGTGTGTGTGTACGTGTGTGTGTGTGTGTTTGAGTGTGTGTGTGAAGTGTTTTACGAGTGTGTCAGAGTTATTTATTCTAATATCTTTAGAAGTTCTTCTGTTTCAGAATATGATAGTGACATTAAATATTTTTGTACGATTGTTTTGCAATAATAAAATAATAATTAACACATTCATATTACTTCTGTAATTTAATTTAATTTTTGTTTATATAATTATTTGCTATTGTGTGTCTGTATCCGTTGGACAACTTGTAAGTTAAATAAATAAATTTTGATACAAAATATGTTACAGTTATAACATATTGTCTAAATGAAGGAGTGAAGTGAATTTATGATACATTACTAATAACTTACTTTGCAATACAAAGAAATGTATGTATGGTTTTTCTCTTTAAAATATTTGTCCATTTGCAGAAAAATCGTTTTCATACCGCCAACGATAAAACTGTTGTGCTCCACTCGTATTCAGATAAAATCTAATAGAATAACCGAACAGCGCCACTAAACTGCTAACAATTTTTCCAATTACACCGAACAAATCATAAATATTTACGGTGCCGTGATCGCAATAGCAGCTCCCAATAAAGTGCGGTGTGTCGATAAGTGGTAATACAGCCACTGGGTGGCAAAGCAGGCGTGCGCGACACTGATAAAGGATTTAAGGGTGTTTTTCAATTTGTGACTCCACATTCCAATAATATTATCTGAAATAGATTTGCGTCACACAGTCGCTGGTGAGGTTCCGATAGAGAGATGCCATGCGGCTGTTTTGGCGGACTGCCGGATGAACGGCGACATTTTACAGCTTTATTGAACTGTAACAGTGATGGTAAAACTGTAGATTTTGCCATAAAATTAAAGGGTTGTTGACTTAAATTTGCCGGTGTCTTAATTTTGACCATGTATCATACGTAAACTGAGTTGCGTTTAAAGTTGTTGAATTTTAGTAAATACCTTTTTATTCTACGTAAGTACGTATTACGCACATGATTACCTATGATGATCTATGTTTCATTATTTTCAGGTTGACTAATTTATTTATTGTAACTTTTAAGGTTACCGTAATTATTGGTTAATAATTACTAATTTTAATTAGAATTATGAATGTAGTACGTTGCAAATACAAACAGGCTTAATATCGGTTTTGTAGAATATGTCAGTAGTCAGTACAGCCCTAGCCTATACATTTGAATTTGAGAATAAACGGCACCGGTTTTTATTTCGCAACCTATTCAATGGTACGAGTCACGCACGAACGATATTTTTAGAGACCACACACCGTGGCGTAGAAGTGCTTGATGATAAATTATCCAAGTAGTAAAATATTACAGGGTCAAATAATTCAATGCCCATACTTCACCAACCTTACCAGTTGGATCATGAATTCTCCCAATTTATTATAGGCACTGGGAAATGGAAATGCGAGGAACTAAGCCTGGCAAAAGTTTGATGAATTGTGGTGTGGCACTGTGTGGAACTTTTAGACGGCACAGACGGCACGTGTCTACTTAGCGCGTATTCTACTGACTGAACTTTTTGCTAGCTTCAATTAAATCAGTCACTTGTAATATGTTTGCGGTTCCTGGGTAATATTTTGAGTACATCAACAAAAAGTTTTATTCGCTTTACACGTCTCCAACCTATTTGACCATAAACAAATTACGTTGTAAATAATTGAGAGAATCCATGCAAAAAGTCTTAAACTCCGGAAACGTCCAAACGTTATCCCAAGTTATTTTAACGTTTTGTAAAACTTGGCGTTTATTTAAGGTAACTTACCTTCCCAATAGGTACTTTGAGTAAACAGCAATTTGAAGTAGCAAAGCATCTAATTAATTCCACTTCTTGACTTTTGCCATACTTTAACCGAAAACAGTTTCTCATCGAGAAGTTTACATCAAAAATGTATTCCGGGATCCTAGAATTAATTTAAACTTTGCATTTAATCTTGTTGGCTGACTGAAGTTTCGCGAACTGAGATAAAGTATTACCTAAAACAGCAGAGTTGTGAGCATTAGCAAAGATAACAGCGGACGTACAGACAGACACGGAGGCGAGCAACAAATCTTCAATAACTCGGCGAGTTTGGTTAGAAGGTGGCGTAACTCAACTATGCGTATTTTGGTTGAAGAAACTTTGTTGCCTCAAAGACAGAGTTTCACTACAGGGAGTACGAAACTGTTTCTGAAATATACATTGCTTTTGTGAATGTGTGTTGTGGTGGTTACTGTGAAACCTACTCCAGTATGCATCGTATTACTGTTTGTTATTTTGATTCGCACACAATTTCTTTACCTACATCACTAAATTTATGTCGCCCATTAGTCCTTTTTCAATTTTATTATGGTCTAATGCAAAAGGTTTACTTTTGTTGAACAACTCAAAGCTAGAAGGTACTTGCTATTCTTTTATTGTTGTTGTATTAGACATTCTACCTGAGACAATAGAGCGTTCTTAATATAACCTGGCCAATGTTGCCAGAAACCATGGCTTCATTGTACAGAGTAGGTATACATTTAATAAACATTCGTATGGAAGTTTCCCAATCTCGGCGTAATATTGGTTTCTACGCGATGGTGTCACGGCAATAAAGTAAAATGAAGGAATATTTGAACGTTTTATATCTATACTCGAAGCGAGCAAACGCAATAAAGTTTGTGTATTATGTTTGGATCTTTTCTGCTTTGATTGAAGATTGGTAACAATAAGTCGTTCAGAAAAATAGAGGGTTTAGTACGAAAGAGGAAAATAATAAATAGATAAACAGGTATTGTTATAAGATACCGTTATAATCCAGTACCTATACTTTCAACTAAAGTTTATTAACAAAAATAATTTGAGCGTAGCATCTTCGTGACAGTATTAGACAGCAGAAACTGGGTTTAAAATTATTTATATTTTTTTTGTCAGCCTTGAACATTATTTTTATATAAACAATATTCTACTTACCAATGATTCACTCAATTGATCCCAAAGATGAACTCAAGATAATCACAACACTCAGTAGCGAGGAATACAAGTAAGAAACGGGAAAAATTGATACTGCCATTTCCAGAACACCAGTATCGCGGAAACTGTTTGTTTAGCGACTAATTAGACAAAGTTGGTGGAGTTAGGTTGCTTGTTCACTGCGAAGAGGTAAGGTTTCTGTCTCCCCTGGGCACAGTGGGCACTGTGCCCACTGTATCCACTGTATCCACTGTGCCCACCGTGCCCACTGAAATAGAAACAAAAAAACATTTATTGAGACAGACTACAAAACATACACACACACACATATACACAGCCCCAACTCAGCATAATGCTGATTACTGGAAGCAATCAGCGCTGGTCCTCCGTTGAGGCTAGCTGTGACGTCACGTACGAGACAATGATTTAGTTTTAAAAAAGGAAATGATAGAGCAATGAAAAAATACAAAATAGATACAAGAAACATAAACCTTAAATATGGCAGATACTGGCACTGTATCCACTGTATCCACTGTTCCCACTGTATCCACTGCGCCCACAGTGTCCACTGTATCCTCTGTGCCCACCGTGTCCACTGTGCGCACGGTATCCACTGTGCCTACCGTGCCCACTGTGCTCACTGTATCCACTGTGCCCACCGTACCTGCTGTGCCGTGCCCACTGTGCCAGGGCAGACAGAAACCTTACCTCAGAGGAACGAACGCGTGATCTTCCTCTTCTCCTTAAGGGAGAGGTAGAAACCTCGTCGAGGAATTGCTCTTTGGAGGAACAGGGCTCCGGGACACGCAGGTCCCGGGGAATTTAAGGGGAGAGTTTCCTTATACGACTAATTCTTTTGCGTGTTCCTTGTTTATTTTATTTTAAAATGCTGCGCCAGTTCAGCTCTTTTCCTGGCGCTGTTTTTTTAAATATAAGAGAGCTTGCTGCATTTTTGAAGGAAACTCCCCCCAAGAAACTAAATCATGGTGAGAAGGTGTTTGTACGGTGTGAGCTGATCTTTTACACGGGCACAGAGGGCACTTGATCGGACCTTTTAAGGCGGCCTTGAGTGCAGTAACGTAGTCATAGCGGCTATAAACTTTTTATTAGGGACTAAGTTTTGGGACCATCTAATCAACTCTTGTCTAACTTTTATTTTGTAACGACTTGCAGCTGTAATGGTTGGTATCTTAAATGTATATATTTCCAAATGTTTTGAAATGTTTTAAATGTTTCTATATTACACTCTTAAAATATCAACTCTTCTTGCTCCACTGAAACGCTAGATTAAAATACAAATGAGCTTTCTCGAACGGTACATAAAACTTTGTAAGCCTTCTCATTAATAACTTATGCAAATTAGCAAAGCGCTACAAAGCACCGCCCCTGGAAACAAAAAATGTCTGTCCAAAACTTTGGCCTTTATGTCATCTCGGTCCCGGCCTCCCTTCGCCACAATTATGTAGCGAAATTAATCTGAAGCCTTCAAACGGCCCCTACCAAGGTCGTAATAGCGTCGTGACCACATCTTCCAGTAATCCTTTGAAGTATTAAACTCCCACTTTAATATAACTTGAACAATGTCTCGGCCCAGGGCCCGGCTGTAACAATAGCAAAGTTTTCCTCCAAGATTCCGTTTTATATCTGCCCGGACCCTTTTGTTGTGTTGGAGAGGCGGAGGCCCCCTGTTGTTATGACGACAACTAATTTTACACCAACTCCATGCAAACTATTCGCATCTGCCAGATCAAGGTAGGGGTAGCTATGTTTCCTACTTCGTAAGATTCGGGGTAGTAGCTTACACGTGTCGCTTTTGTTTGTATTTTGGACGGATTTCTTGAGAAAATTTTCCTGCGGACATTCTTATTACTTAATTTAATATTTTGCTTCTATTGGTTGATATATAGGTATATCGTCATCATTATATTGTTGTGGAGAAAGCTATTAAATGGTGTAATCCTAAGTACACGTTGTGTTTATTATTATTAGTTAGTATGAAGTTTTTATTTATTTATGATATTGTTCTATTTATATTTGAATAATGAAATACAATTAGTTGTATATTGTATTCTATAAAATAATTGACCTGTAAACTTTATTTTTTACCAATAAATGAGTTATGAGTTATGCCTACTACTAAAACACTTTTAGGTCCGAATAAGTGAAATTCGGACTTACCCCGCTTTTTGTTTACTATACCTACACATTACACATCTAGGATTGCCCAAATCTTGCTAAGTAATGTAAGGTTTTAGTTTTTATATGTATAATTGAAAAATACCTACCTACGAAAGATATGATAAAATTTAATGCCATTGGACAAAAATAGTCTTGTTCCATAATATACTACTACTTCCACTATTATATTCCATAAAATAATCCTAGGATATCCTTTAAGTTCATCAACAACTCCGAGCTTCAAAGCTCAAATAGCTTACATAAAGCAGCGCTAACTGGCCACAACATTGCACGAAGTTGGCATACCTGCTTCCGAAGCTACTCAGCCTGTAGGTGCTATGCGTTGGCATCGTAGGAAGCTATGCCAGTTATCTGACGTTCGCAGTTGACAATGCCGGTCGATCTGGTGCCATGATAACAATATAGCTATTGATGGCAAATCTTAGAAAATTCTCGTAATAAAACGGGTCACGGCTAAGGAGAAAAGAACCAAACTTTGAATGGTCGATCGGACTGATATTTTTATGTACCTAACGCTCGCTGCTAGTCCTAGTAAATGAAGATGCTATATTAGTTTATTAAGTTATATAGCCAAAGTGTAAATATGATAATAACCAACAAAACGATAATCAAGCCACTCTACCAACAACAAACAAGTGGAAGGGACATTATTTAAATGACAGCTTTTGCACCATCCACTCTTTTGCTGATGGAGTACGCTTATTGTCTTTTGTTCGTAAAGCAAGTCGGATTGTGGGTACGGCGTATCAGTTGGGTACCTAGAGAAAAGTTATTGAAGACACATACATGTTTCGAAGGAGACAAAGCTATAGATACGCCATCAAGTTATCATCATTGATCTAGCGTAATCTCCGCTTAGTCTTGTGTCTTAGCTGTAGATATGTTGCCACAAAGAGCATTGCATGGTGGGTACATTATCTAAGTGATAGTTGTTAGTGTATGTGTGTGTGGACATCTGGCCCTACATCAGTGCTGTTTCCTATTATAAACTAGTGGACACCCGCGGCTTTGCTCGCATTATATCAGTATAAAAAGTAGCTACATGCTACCTACATACCAAAAATCATGATGATCCTTTCAGCCGTTTTTGCGTGATGAGCATTTAAATAAACAGAGACACAGAGAAACAGAAAACCAGATAAATATACAAATATTCTAGAAATTGTAACGTGTTCTGTCATCAATTCGAAGTATCTACAAACATTTTTTTAATATCTTTAATTTTTAGATATTCGACCCTCTTCAGCTTTATTATATGTAAAGAAGAATGAGCTTTTCTTAATATTTTCCCAAGTAATTATTTAGTAAACCAGCTGAGAATGATGATAATGGTTCTACAGGGTTTGCAAGAAACTCACACAATAACTCTTTAAAGACAAATTAAGTACACAATTTATTTTCTGTTCAACGAGTAGTCGTGTCCGGCAGGTATAAAAACAGGTTATGTATTTTTCCGCAGCCTCTTTTATCTTTATACCAAATGCATTCAAATTGGTTCAGCCGCTCAGCCATCTCCAACCTAGAAAGAGGAACAACCACACCCACTCTTGTAAACCTTCGCTTTTGCGATAAAGGCAGAGTCTTGTCGGAGACCCTTAGGGCGGTTTGATAAAATCTTGGCACCAAAGTTGGCAAGAAGAATGAGCAAGAAAAATGATAACAAGAAGAATGAGATAATATAAAGATATATGAATAAAGAATAAATAGAATTATTTATTTATTAAGAATTATAAAGTAAGTATTTGTTAAGCATAAGTAATATTAATAATTTAAATAAATAAATAAATAAATATTTCGGGACATTGCACACAGCGCCATCTAGCCCCACACTAAGCAAACGCTTGTGTCGTGGGTACTAGATAACGGATATAATACTTATATACTTTTCTTTTGTAAATACATACTTATTATACATACAAACAACCAGACTCAACACAAGAAATTATACATTTTTAAAATGCATAAATACTTGTGTCAGGCGGGAATCGAACCCGCAACCCCTAGATTAGAAGGCAGAGCCACTACCAACTAAGCTAACAGGCCAGTCGAAATATTCGAAATATACTATTTCAAAAGAAAACAAATTGATCCCCTGGAAGATCCTGCCTTTTACAACACAGCTAACTAACATAAGGGGGAGCTAACCTAAATTGTCTCACATTTACTTGTTTACAAATAAAAATCTTTAATTTTAATCCTATTCGACAAGAAATGAGCCTTTCTATCGACACAGCTACAGTCGGCCATTTACCAGGTTTAGCATTGAACGGTTACGTCGAGTGAGCTATAATACAGCCTTATACAGCCTTCGCCCTAAGAGCCTCTTTGCAAGCACACTATTACTGCCAATAGTACTCGATAACGCCTTTCTTGGACATTCCATGCCTTAATGCTCTTTTTTATTGCTCTTTTATAAGCTTCTATGGATTGTTTTTCTAATTGGTATCAGGAATATTGAAAGATAGTGGTATTCTATCTAATAAGCATAATAATGTTTAAATATTTTCTTTAAATGGTTGTATTAGGTCTGTAATCAATAAATATAATTATCTGAATGGTATCAGTTTGAACAAAGTCAAAGTGTTAATGCAACAGATGTCAATGAAATATGATGTGGGTTCCTTTAAAGGGTTAAATTATTAAACACTTCTATAAAAAGACCTAACTAACTAGGTTACCTTGAAGAGATCACTTTAGTGATAAATTCGCCCAATGTTCCTGATTAGCTTCCACCTTTATGTTAATTATGTTCTTTTTTTGGTGTACAGTAAAGTATATTTGATTGATTGATTGATTGAAAAAGACATATCCATCGTTAGATATAAATTAGTAGGTATATTTATTTTGTAAACCAAATTGCAATTCACTACTACCAAAAAGTTTATTCCAAAATTCATCTTCCAAAACTCATGCAAAAACCCGTTGCTATTAGTTGGAAGCATTATATGAGTGAGACTAGGTACCGAAAGCACAAAAAGCGAAAGAAACTACATTTCCTAAGGGTAACACAAATACTGCCATTACCCCATTAGACTATTACTTTGTGGCACATACCTACAGAGTCAGTTTTAAAGCGTCTCGCTAGATGGCGATACTAGTATCTACATAAACTTCCACCCAAGCGAAGTTCCGAAATAATTATGTAGTTCCATAAAACCTGCCAAGAGCATTAATCTTTTCCCGAGATAATACCACTTTAGGTTATAAATCTTTAAAAATGTGCTATACTAATGTATTTTTGATTGTGGATATTGTTTACGACGCCACTAAAGTAGGTACCTACTTTTGCAATCACAACTTTTCCCAGTCGGGCTAGTTGAGGTATTACGAGCGAGTATTGCTATCACTGACCGTGTTTTATACACGTCTTGAGTTATTTCTAATATTCTTAAGGATAAAATAACTTCTTAACCTTCACAGAACATAGAAGGATAAATATGGTCTTGAATTTGTTCTAAGCGTTTAATTTTTTTATGTTTTTGATTGCTACTACATTTATTTTCAGTAATGCGTCCATACTTGTGAAGAGAGATTTATATTTATTTAAAGCCTTTAAAATTGCCGTTAAACTTTAATTTGAGTTTAATTGTCTTGGAGTTGGTGGAAAATTTAAAAAAGCTATTATGTTTTGTGACAATGCCTAGATATCTTTAGTATATTGGCCTGTTTACACTAGGACGTGTCAAAATTGAATCCGGTAACTGTAAATCCCTATACGTCAGCTGTTGATATGTGGCCCACCTATCTCGATATAAACAGGATGATGTTGAGCAAAAGTTTTATCCTCTCCCATCTGTTATTTACGATTCAAGAGATACAACAACAACATATCCTGCAACATGGTTAGTAATGGCATTTACGTGAAGTCAAAGCATGTATCTCATTGCTTTCAGCCGGAAACGTGCGTATGCTCTCAAATATACATTATACGTAACCATGAGCTGTTTGGCGCAAAAATATGTTTTTGGTTGAAGAAAATATATTGGCCTTTTGAGACTGTATGGAGTTTCCATATCCTGTACGTGCCAAAGTACTTGTACCAATCTATTTATGTTGTATGAAGTTTTTTTTTCATAAAAAAATACTAAATTTGTGGAGAGCTTTGTGAAAATCATATTAATTTTATTTATCCTTGAATAATTTTATCATAAAAAACTTTAATAGAGGATCGTCCATCTTGTCTGTAAACTATTTACTTTTAGACTGAAAAATTTAATCCACATAAGTCTTGATCCTCCCTAACCCAGGGCAATTTATTAAAACTTCTTTATTTAATCTCGCAAGTTATAATTTTTGTGGCGAACTTCACAAAACTTTGAGATAAAAGAAACAAAACAGCGGAAAGCTTTCTCGGGCTGTTATCAAAGGCCATTATCTCTTGACCTGAAAAGTGGAATTATATTTTGTTTCTTCTTATAGGGAGTAAATAAGTTAGCGAAAGCGGAGACGTAATTTAAAAGTTACCTTCAAGAGGTCCTTCCTTTCCTTCCTTCTTTAGTTATTAAGTGCTCGCCTAAACAAGATTTAACGGCAGGAAAAAAAATGTAAATTGCGTTGTTTGATGACGGTTAATCAACGCGTCGTACCTTCCCTAGATACACCCGTCTACCATCCATCTACCTGCCAGAAGGGATGCCAGCTTTTTTAATATCGCAAAAGCTTTAATTAACAAAAAGGCGGGTAACTAGAGACACATTATCAGCATTAGGTATTTACATGACAACGAAATTAAAAACGAGCTCTCATTTCCGTCCCATCCATTTGCTTAATGGACTTATATGGCACAGGGGACTTTAGCGCAACTTTCATCACACTAAAAGCAACGTACGGAAAATGCCCTCAGATTAATATACTTACTTCATAATATTTTCTCTTGCATGTCGAGCTCGTACAGAAAGTCAGTTTGGGAATATCAGTGAGTGCTGCTCTATTATTTTATTTGGTGCGTTGAATAGTCGGTACACAACACACGTGTAAATAGCCGGCGTCTAATAACTGACATAGCTAAGTATTAATTATGTCCGCAAAGTTACGGAGCACAGTTTCGGTTATAATACGTAGTTTTGTTCGAATGAGATAGGGAGAAAATTGCTTTTTGTTGGCTTCGTTTAGTCCGCATAAAGTGTTAAAATTGGGAGCAACTATAGGCAGCATTTTGTAGTTTTACGCCCTGCAGCCAGCACAACAGAGGTTATTATGCAAAATTTGTGCCAAAACGCACCCGTTGTGTGCAGTGTTTCGGTGGCGGCAACGGTGGGCTTTTATTTACTTGCTGCCCGGATGCAATTGCATTTGTGGTGTCACAGTATAGGAAATATAGACAGAAATCGCCGATTTCAACTCCCACGCCGCGAAATAAAGTACCGACATTTTGTGCGCTGTATAGCTGAATGAGGCACATAACTGCATATACATATTTTAACGGTTAAAAGTCACATTTTGTTATAGCTATTAGAATATTTTAGTACACAGTTGCGTGTGTACAAATTTACTATTTGTAAAAAAATACAAATCATGTGATCATCAGCATGTTTTTTTTTTACATGATATAGGCTTACGCTTGACTACAACTTTCTTGATGTTAAGCAACGTTATAATCTACGATCTGTTGTATTCTTTTATAAAAATATGATTGGACACCGACACGAAAAGAACCGACTAGAACATTTACAACAATTTTCTAGTTGCCACAGCGAAAAATAGATGAGGCAAAAAACAAAATCCGTAAAAATTAATTGAATTGCGCTTCACGTTAGTCAGATGCAGTGGTTTACGAATGCGATGGGTATTGGTAATGAAAAAGCGAGGCAAATCGCCCTGAGTAATTATTCTGTGATTGCGGCGGGGAATTCCACATGACAAATTGTCAACTGATTTCGGTGCAATTCGCTAATTAACGTTTGACTAATTTGCGCGAGCCACATGCGATAGGCTGTGGAACTCGCATTCAATTTGATTATTTTCTAAATTGATAGATCTGTGTACCTTCCAATTCATTATGCCGTGGTATTGCAGTAGATAATGACTGTTATGATTAATAAAAAATATATTGCCTATTAAGATAGGAAACTACCAAACTGATTTCTGTCACCGTTTTCTTGCTAAGGTTGCCTGGAAGAAATCACTCAAGGTGATAAGGCCGCCCACTTGTGCATTCATTTACAGTTTAAGTTCATTTCATGTTGCAATTTATTTTTGGTGTGCAATAAAGTTATATTGTATTGAAACTAAATAATCTACTTAACGATTTAACCTAACCTCTTGATTGACTCGTACTTATTGTTATTTATTATATTTTGAAAGAAGTAATATCGTTTTTCATGCATCTTATTATTTTGTAAACTAATACCTACTAAGAAGTAAAGCTAATCATGTTCTCAGCCCAACTCTTTGAATAAAATAGAATGTTAACTAAAATATATTTCTACAGAACTTGTAACTCAATATTAAGCCTAACTTGTATCGAAAACTGAAATTAGCTTCCGGCGTATTTTGTTCCCAAAGCAATTTTATGTCACCAAGATATTCGTACAGGATTTAAAACAGTAACCTAGCTAAAACGATTTTGTTAAAGTGTTGAAAAGTAATCCTTATAACTCGTATAATCTTTTACTAATTCATATAAGTATATAAGTATTATATCCGTTATCTAGTACCCACGACACAAGCGTTAGCTTAGTGTGGGGCTAGATGGCGTTGTGTGCAATGTCCCGGAATATATAAATTTATTTATTTTATATATAGATATGTATAGTTTTAGTACTTATGCAAATGAAACATATTTTTTTTGTCACTATTTTTCGAGTATATACCTTAGTTGGTAGTCACCATTTGATCAAAGTGAGTACGTGATTTTTAAAGCCGCCGTTTTGGTGTAGAAACCTCTGATATTACTTTAACGACTCCTAAACTCACAAATAGACTTGATCTACTTACGAGTATTGTACGCATCGTCACGGCTTGCAGAATCGTTTAAATGCAATGTCTATTTTTAGTTACCTATCCAAATATGCACCACGTTGACAGCTGGTTTTAGTATACGATACTTCCATTAGCTAAACAACGAGCTCTTAAAAGTAGACAGCCATACTGTTAACATGAGTCGCTGGCAGTATTAATTTGTTCGCGGGCCGCGCCTGTGTTTCTGTCACCTCATTCCCTAAATTAATGACAAATAGAGTCCCGCCCAGCGCCTCTAAATGTCACAGGCTGGTGTATTCGATAGCTAATTGGTTGCGAACCCTTTGTTCAATGCGATACTACCAGACAGTTATTAAGATTTGTGTAGGTTTCAAGTTTCCAGCGTCAAAACTATACTAATCAATTTCAAATGCTTGCACTTGACTAAATTCTATTCTAGACATTTTAATAAGACTTGTGTGATGCTCGCAAAATAGCCTATTTTAAGTTGTACTTTACTAGCTTAGCTACTTTGTGTATTATGAATAAAATTGTGAAATAAAGATATGTTGAAATTGAAATAATGCCTGCACGTAGTCACTTAGCAGATATTTGAAACAATTAAAACACGGCACGGTTGCACGGTTTCATTCATTACGAATAAATTAAATTTGTGGGTCAATACCACCGATCATGTAATAATACTTCAATACGATAAACCATTAATGATCTTTTTATCAGATTGTTTCTCGTATTTTACAATTTCACAAAATTTCTGAATATTTTATGAGATCAAAAACCGTGATCTTTAAAAAAATTGGTTTAGACTAGAAACGAGGTATCAGAAAATGTGCAGAAAATTTATTTCACTTGTAAACGATTTTATATGTGATTTATCTGATGCTGTAGCTTTAACACTGTTTTCAAGTGTGCGTATGCTTTGTAAGTGATGACGGTTGTAATGGGCTAGTTAACCTATGACATGTCACACGCAAACCACCCCATTTTGCCGTTCTCAAGACGTTTATGGTGTTGCCAACATGTGCCTATTGAGACTAATTTAAAGCTGACGGCATAACCGTATTTAAACAGCGATTTTGAAAGGTCGCCTGAGCGAGGGCGTTTACCCTCCGTTATGACAAATTTGTAAAGAACCTCTTAGCAACCTATAAGCACCCTCTTAACTAAATATTCTGCGAGCAAACGAAATAATATTTTGTTCTAAATGAAATATTGCCACTGAATCTAAAACTCTTTGCTGCTCCTAAATTTAACTGCACATAAATTAAATAGAGTTTCGGCTGCGATCAGTTTTTTATATGCTGTAACGCGTTTTACGAACTTTTCTGAAAAGTTCATTTTACGCCTCGTAAAATACAGCGTAATACCTGCGTGATAATAATAAGTACCTACATAATACAAGACATGTGAATCATGTTTTACGACACATTTTATGTTCTGGCTTCTTCCATTTTACGCTTAAGAAGATAATTCATGTTATATGGAAAACATATTTCAGATTTATAAGAAGTTACCCGCGACAAGTTTCTCGACAGATTTGACAAATGATATTATATTTCAGCTCCACTATACTCGAATAATTTTGGCTTCGGCGGTAATGGAATTATTTTCAAGATATTTTCAGCTGTTTTTATTGAAATATGAAACTAGGTGTCTAGAAAAGGCTTTTTGGGAAAGCCTATCAAACACTTGATATTTTATTTGAGAACAAATTTTTGTTTTAGAAAAGGACCTTTATATACAACAATAGGTAAGTACTTATGTATCTACATAAGTTTACCAGCTTTAAACGGTGAGTTTTCTGCTTCAAAAGTAGAATATCAGCAATCATCGTTGATTAAGTAAGTTCTATCGTGTATTCCAATTAGTTATATTCGCCTATGCTTCTGTTTCAACCCGAATATTTATTAGTTTTTCAATTTAAAATCTAATTAAAACAGCAAAAAATGAACCAAAGCATCAATTTCTCCGTAGCGTGGGCTTTCATCCTGACGACAGCTCGTTAATATTAACTAGATATATATACCGAAATATAAGTTCCCGGCAACTTTTGTATGGAATTAAATAGCCGTCCACAAAGTACGACACCGATAAAACGGCTCTCTCGGGGGTGCTTCGGTGATAATTAATGTTTGTATCACCTCCGCGGCGCAGGCTCGGCTGGTACCTAGCTTATACACAATAATGACAAAGAGACACCTAATTGAATGAAAAATTAACGAATAAATTAAAAAAAGTTATTTTCATAACAAACACGATTCGCCAATTCAAAGTTTGTGTAATTCATGACATACCTGATTACTTTCTTACTTACTTTTCTGTTGATGTTTTTAGGTGCAAGATAATCATGTGCACATTACTTAGTATTCTCTCTGGCATCCTATATCCTAGACAATGAACTACTTCCATTCACAACACAGGAATACCTAGTGTGAATGGATAGAAATCTCCAACATACAATACAATAACTTGAATAGCACATTAAGACTGCTCCGTTAGCTTAGTTGGTAGTAGCTCTGCCTTCTAATCTAGGGGTGCGGGTTCGATTCCCGCATAACACAAGTAATTATGAATATTAAAATTTGTAATTACTTGTGTTGAGTCTGGTCGATTCTATGTATAATAAGTATGTATTTACAAAAGAAAAGTATATATGTATTATATCCGTTATCTAGTACCCATGATACAAGCGTAAGCTTAGTATGGGGCTAGATGGCGCTGTGTGATATGTCCTGAAATATTTATTTATTTATTATTTTATATTATTAATTACTCTCCTACTATAGTTGTAGTATTAAGTTCTTGTATGTAAATTCCTTTATAAGTTGCAAATAAACGTTTTTATTTTTATTATTACTTAGTTTTTTAGTTACTGCTCGACCTGATAAAAGGGTGTTAAAATGTGCCACATGGCAGAGGTACCTACAGACATAATTTAGGCGCAGAGTTATATTGCAAATACTCATGTCTTTTATTGCCACAAAGAGTTCCGTTAGCCTTATGCAAATAATAAGTCATACTAAACGTCCATAGCTACGAACGACGGCGATATCTATTAGTATAACGTGATTTAATTCAGTGTACCTACATACCTTGGTTGCCGTCGGGCAAACTATAGTCAACTGAAAACATGTGTTACTTTAAAAAAAAAATGTGTTTCGCATACTTTTGCCTTAATGATTGAGGTATCTACCAGGTGTAATGTTGTCTTAGCTACATATTTAGAGAGGCAAGAACTAATTTATCGCAGGGCATGTCATGCGCCGCATTAGCGGCATTGCGCGTGTATGCAGCTCCCCATCCAATTTTCTGCGGTAATCAAGGGTGGTTAATAAGCTGCGTGCTCTATATCACACATGGAGCTATACAGGTTTACTAATAACTAATGTATAACCTTTTAAGCGGCTGTACTGTGTCAAAAGCCATATGTTTTTCTACGTCTTTTAGAAACTCGCTGAGTAAAAATCAGCTTGGCGCGCCATGACAAAATGTATCGAGAATCAACATTCATTGTTGCGAAAAAAAAAATCGCAGTTGTTGTTTTTAACAAAACTTGTTGCTTTAGCCGCCCTTTAAAGGGCTATTCGTTAGTTCAGTAACCCTGTAAATCACATATAGAAGTTATATCATGCGGGTGAAGGTGGCCCTTAAATTAGATGAGGCAATGATGTCGGAAGTATACTTACGGTGAAGTATTTTGTTAATTAAGTACATAGGTACATACTGTCACATATGGTTGAGTTTTACTAACTTTTGAAAAAATGTTTCGATGAACGAATTTGTAGATGTTGTTTATACGTATAGGTAATATGGTCAAGCAACGCAATCTATGTAACTCTAAAACTTTAATAGGGAAGCAGCTAACTTTATAAGTTTGGAAAACAAAATGCTGTCTTTGTATATTAATTACTAGTGGACACTCGCAGCTTCAACCGCATTATTTCAGGATAAAAAGTACACTAAGACTTCATACTATCTGCATACCAAAAATCATGATGATTCAGATGTTCAGCCGTTTTTGTGTGATGAGCGTTTAAATAAACAGATAAACAGAAAAAAAACTGCTGAAACGTAATTTATTATCTTAATATTAAAACTTTCGTAAGACATTTTATCAATATAATTAACTACACGTGAGCGAAAACAGTTTAGTGAGCATATATTTTATTCTCGATTTAAATATATACCCAAAAATTTTTTTTTACAATATCTTCTATGTTATTAAAAATTTTGAATTTTTTAATTCTAACTAGCATGAACTACGTATAATATAAGCACACAATCATTTTCAAGATTGCGTAATCATGTATTCGTAATTACCTGTTTGATATACAATGGTAAGCTAATTATTGCAGAAACGTCAACATGCCACTCAAATTATATGTATATTTATATGCTTACAATATTACTCAGATTGCCATAATTAAGCGTTCTAAGCTATTAGATATCCATTGATAAATGGGTGTCCGGAATTATAGAAAACATATGTTTTATTGTTGAAATGTAATGTTTTAAAATATTAAAAACTAGCTGTCCCGGCAGACTTCGTAATGCGACCTAAACTTTTTTTTTTTTTTTTTTTTTCTTTTTTAAACTTTCCCTAGACCTCCACGAACATTTCAAGACTAAGATAAGATAAATCCGTTCAGCCGTTCTCGAGTTTTAATCAGACTAAATAACAACAATTCATTTTTATTTATAAAGATAACAAAATAATCCATAGCATCGAATATTGCTTTTTAATATGCCGTATGACCGCCTAGTTCGTGATTAACGTCGCTCATTTTCAAATAAAATAATTATCTAGAAAATGGGGTCAAAAAATCATAACTTTTGTGAACCAAGCATTATTCAGGAACTCTATCGGAAACTGTTACACTACAGGCAAAATTTAAGCTTAGTGTAATTTTGGCCCGCCCTAAGCATATTTTTAGAGAATTTATTTATATAATTTAGTTATTTACTGTCCTAAATTCTAACAATTTACGTTGTGTGTTGTGGTTAAACTTGTAATTCATACAATATTCTAACGGTCTAATCCCATAAATGCAATAACTCGGCTGCTTGTCGTTCATTGTACGTCAGTCATGAAGTCATGCCAGAGGCCCTGAAGGCGGTTTGAGAACTCTTACAACAGAGTTGGCTATTCTCATACGAACTAACTAACATTAATATACTGTAGTTTATTTCCAAATTAGGTTCCAAGTTGTGAATAATTAAAAGCTTCCGCCATTAAAAGAGAGAGCAACATATACAACTCACGACATTACTTCGATAGCTTTTGAAATGAGCTTTTAGCGCCATTAAAAGTTTGCACAGTTTCAAGGCAGGTGTTCCGTTATTAAGCCTTTTTGTTTCCGCTTTGGCAATTATTATACCTTTGTGATAGTCACGTTTTGAGGTTGTTAGCAGAACTCTGAGGACCTGAGTTGGGTAATTATTCCGGAATTCGATTGAAGAATGGAACTGGGATGAGAAACTTAAAATTATTGATTCTGTCTTCCGAGTTTAACGTGGAGTTGCGTGATCTAATTTGAAATTTATCGGACGTTTCGCGGACAGTCTTCTTGGATATAGGTAATTTGGTAGAGGGACCTTTTTATAAATTAAATAGTCAAATATGATGTGTGCCTTATGTGTGCTTAATATGAACGAAGATCTCTGTCACTTTAATGAATAGAAAATTTTAACCTTATTGTTGTATAAACTGCATACCGTGTTGATCAATAAACGATTTGTTTATTTATTATTAATAATTTAATAGTAGGCTCGGTCCTTCCAGATGAAACAGTCTCTGGCTGTGATTATTACCACCGACTACTAGGGAGATTACTACGTATATTATTACTACGAAACATGAATATGAAGTATCGAAGTCCAGTAATTTCACTGCTTCACATTTTACTGGAACATATTCGTAGCAGAGATTTATAGTACCTTCTTGTTCAATTTATTTGTTATTTTTCGTTTTTGTTTATTTATTTATTTGTTTGTCGATTACACCATTATCGTCACTCTCAAAAATTAAACGTAACATATAAACTCTGGTTTCACTATAAATATTTTTTGTTTAGGAAAACAATTGAAAAATTTGTTCCATGTCTACATTTTTTGCTTTAACTGTAAAAAATTGGGCACGTCGTGCACAATAGTTTACTAAGGTGTGTATTATTAAAGTTTCCACTCTGTATATATCTGTATAATTGTATCGGAGTTTTATCCCAGCATTGAACAACCATCTGTGTTCATTTGGTCATTTTATATTTCATCTTTCTGCAATGCGATAGATTTGGCAAAAGCCCAGAATACGAATTTAACACTACTGCTCACATTTTTAGTTGGGTATTGGAGTAGCTACGAAGGCAATACATGCTACTACTAATTTACTAGTTATAATAAAATATTTTAAGGATTCATGTTGTTATATACCTACCTATATACAAATTACCTAAGTTTTTGCTTTTGCTTACGCACAAAAGGTCTCCGCGCGCCGTATTTTGTAATTATAAACTAATCCGAACTTTTGCTGGACTGTTAATTAGCCATGAAATATTGTTTCAAACTTCACTGAGACTTAATAAACTCAGTACCTATATAGTACATATACTTGTCTCATAGTACAATTTCAAATGTTCACTATTGCTATACCTGTTTCTTTTTAATAAGGTCAAATAAACGTTAATTATTATTACTTAAGGCATGTAATTACCTACGTATGTTATATAAGTCAGTGTAAAATTAGTACCTATTATGTTGTTAAACGTTATTTAGAAACGATATAAAATATGCAATAAGCTGATAGAGACAATAAGAAAGAAAATAATAATGTAATATCTAGATAATTTTGAAGTTCTGAAGTAGCATATATATACAGTTTGCGTTTTATGTTTTTAATGTTTTTTTTAGAAAAATCTCTGATTACGTGTTAGTTTTTATCATATCGTGCCGGAAGAGCTAGGTTGTATATTTCACAAAAACATCATATACAATTACGAGTAACTATTGTTTCTTGATTGTTTTGTAACTATTTAAATAATTTAGGGAAACCTTACCGTCATTTCAACATCAGCTCCTCACATCCCACTGCTGGGCATAAACCTCATTCCTTTTACGTCAATAATCCCCGTCTTGCGCTGTTCTTTCTCAGATATTTTCTTGAAACTCTTTATTAAACGTTGTTTAATTTTTTATAGACATGAGAGGGTTTTAAATATATTTCTAGCCATTTTAAATTTCATAAATATCTAAATCAGTTTTGCATACATTGTGTGATTTACCTAAGTAATTTTAAATGACTTACCGTAAACTGGCTCACTTCGTAGGAAAATCGATGAAAGCAAGAAATAATGAGTACGCTCATTTAGCTATTCTAGGTATTCGTTCGGATCATTAGCTTCAGAGTTTTTGTCAGGTAGAGCTCGTAGGCGTTACTTGCCAACCTAGAATTAAATACTTAAAAAAATATTACGGGGTCGTAATAAGGTACCTGGGTAACCACGAAGGCACCACCGAAAAATATTTCTCAATTTAGAATTTTCTCGAACCTTTTCTGATAATATTAAACCTGACCTTTTGCCTGAAATGGCGAAAGACATCGACCAATATAATGATGTTCAGCCATTTTCTGCGTAATAACAACTAGGGTAGCTAGAACCGGGACCAATACAAAGTACCTATAAACGACTCTACTTTGAAAGTGAGTATAAAAATCGCGGGCAGGTAGGCAAATAAAAAAGTAAGTTTATATTGACCCGATTTTAGTCTGATTTGATCTTTGATTTCCATATCTTAAGGTTACTTTGTAACAGTTCTTGGGAAATTGGAATCTTTGAGAACTTAAATTAAGGTGAGGTGAGTTTTTTTATTTTCTTTGGGTATACGCATTGTAAGACAATATATTTAAAATTATAAAAAAGGTCTTTTAACATGAAATAGGCTTACGTTTGACTATAGCCTGCCTGATGTTAAGCACCACTGTAGTCTAAGATGTAGCACGTTTGCCAAGAAGAAACGTTTTTACTATCTTGATTTGTAGACCCCTGGGTAATAATTTTCTGGAAACAGGGCTCCAGGTAAAGAGTTTCATAATTATTAATTAATAATTTTCCAAACATATAATGTGTTAAGCGAAGTTTTAAATGTCCATGATCGGCAGATTCTTAAGTGCCTACCTACGTAGGACGTAAACTGAGTTTTGCGCTTACTCAACTAATCAACATTAATGTTGCCGAAGGGCCCGCTCTAGCTTTCGTGTGCTTATTACTGTATCCATACTATATCATTAATATCAATTAGTTGACCCGAGCAATATTGCCTACCAATAACCTGAGTGAAATGGCCCACTTATAAGGCGTAGGGCTCCTAATACGTACTAGTTCTGTATTACAATATTATTTCTATTGCTATTTAAACAATTTCTGCCTTACTTAAACTTCTATCTCCTATGAGTCGTTTTTTCATAGATGTTTAAATCATCACCATCGGGTGCCATCTTCATATTGAAGTTCGGAGCTCAGTTGGCAAAACTTCTTGCGATCCCATGCTGCTTCTTTTAGATGTGCAGATTACCCAGGGTTATCTACGAATGACAAATGTCTTTGAATTTGGTAGTTTTTGTAGTCAGTCTGTTTCCTCACAATGTTTAACTTCGCCTCAAAATGAGTACGAACCTTAAGCTACAGATAAAATAGATTTTTTATTCAAACTACATGGATATTTCAAGTTTGCCTTTTTGTTAAAAAATGTTTTCCCTAGACACTCTAGGAAGCTTATATGACTATATATTTGTTGTTAAAATTGTAGAAAATACTGATACCTCAAAGTTTTGTCTATTTTGTTACCTAATACAGCACAGGCGTGGCCATTTTATGCTAAAATTAAAATCACCTACAACACGTCAGGAAGAGGCTTTTTGTCGATGGGTTATTGATATTAGATCGATATGGGAGCGTCGATAACTGCGTCATCAATAACCGGACGCTACCGGCCGCCATCACGTCGACAAAGGCTCTCGCCTACTACAATACATGATGGATATATTGTTACACTTACTCCACCATTTTAACAAAAAACCCTTTCTATTACACTTTCGAACAATCTGAATCTCGGGCGCGTAAAATACGCGAATGGAAATGAAAAAGTTTTTCATGAAAAAGAAGTCGCGAGGAACGAAAGTCTTTTACGCGCACAATACATTAGAGGAGACGTGTGGAGACGCGAAAGGAACAACAAGCAAAACTTCTCCTATCAAACGCGTCTTGTGTGAAATCGTGCCGTCTATGAATGGCCTCGTGCGATTTTCTGCCAGCTTACAGTAAATAAGAAAATTCGCTCGTACCGAGTCGTTAAACGTAATCGACCGTTCGTGGAAAGTATTAAAGAAGCAGACGCTATATTGCGTAAGTTGAGATGTTACAATGAAAACTTTGAGAACACACCGAGTGTGCGCAATTCCTCTTTGGCGGAAACGTCCTCGCTCATCAAGCCAAGTACGGACTATGGTTATGTAACGTTATAATGCCAGCCGAGACGTGCCGCCTTGCTTATATTGCCTTCGTAGCATTTACATTACATTTTTAATTAGATAGATAGATAGATTAACTCTTTATTGTTGACACATATTAAAAAACAGAAAGTACATAAAACAAATTGTATCTAAACTAGTGACACAAGCGGCGGCCTTATCGCTAAAAGCGATCTCTTCCAGGCAACCTTCGGCTGGAGAGAAATAAGCAAAAAGAAAAAAAAGAAGAATGTGGTGTACAACAAAAAGGAAATAAGAAATAATAATTATAATATTACTCAAACATCATTCAGATACTTAGTATTCGTATTCATTAGGAGTGATTCGTAACATGTGTGTTTAGCTAAAAGCTTTGTATTTTAAAACCGGTTCTTTATACACTCAAATTATATAATATTGTGACATACTAGTCTAGATAATCTGCAGCTTTTATCTAACTTGGTTTTAGTAAATATTTGCGTTCATTTCAATAATTAAATTTTGTTATGTGAATGATAACATAATTTCAAAGTTTTCCTTTGCCTCGCTGCAATATAGCCCCGACTTTCCCTGTGTGTTCCCTCACGTTGTTTGCAACTTTGCTTTATACAGCCAGTTGTAGTTAGACCGTGGGACGACCGACATACAATAAACTGGACTGAAGTTACTTACCATTATTAATATCTGGATAATGTACATTATTGTATATACGTATATTAACTACTCAGTACGTCCATATGCACTTGTGTGAGAGTGAACAAATGTTATAATTTTAGATAAGTAAAGACAACTAAAGACGTTTTAATTATTTTATTTCTTTTCTATGCTGCAAGTGGCCTGAAGCAATATTATAAATTCACCGTAGTCTAAGCTACACAACTGTATTTTTTCAAAGTCAAAGCATTTATTGCATAATTGTGTTATACATAAAGATACATTAATGGTGAGCAGATCTTATGCTAAGGTATCGAGTCAGTGAAACACAATATACCCTAATTGGGTGTTTGCAATGTATTTAGGTTCGGTGCGGGCCGGTCTATTTGTTTATTTATTATATTGTATTTGTATAGATAGTCGTCATTTAAGTTTTCATCTTTTATAAATTCGTCAACAGAATAATAACATTTATGTATTAGTAAATTTTTAAGTGTTTTCTCAAATAAATTTATTATGGCCATTGCAGTTGCATTGTATACTGTTTGTAAGTGATGGTTCATCTATGTTCTATATTCAAGATATTGACTCAGTTCAAAGTTTTGACTGTTAACGCAATCTGTTTACGCCCTGTATTCGTTTAGAATTGCTAACAATAATAACATCCAACGTACGACGGCCTCAGAAATCAGCCTTCGATTCCAATCGAGAAACTGTTTTATAGGAAAAGTTATAGAAAAGAAGATGGTAAGCACCGTGAAAATAATTTCGATAATTGCTCAAGTTTCCGCAACGCCAGACTTAAACGTCGAGAAGAATTAGAGAGCCTATTTAAATTATGAAGTTTTCTTCAGTTCGAGTTCGATTTTTGCCGGTTGCGAAGAGAAAGTTGGCTTTTGTGTGGTTCCTCAAAATATTTGTTTGGGCGTACGTTGAATATTCTCCTTATTATCGTTACGAGCTTCCCAAACCCCTTTGTTTGTTTTCTTTAATTATTTTACTCGTTAATTGGATTATGAGATTAAAGGATTCTTTAGAAATTGTAATGTTCTTATCGAATAACGGTATTTGATATTATTTTACTTAATATTATGAAGATGCTACAGATTTGTGTTGTTTTCTTTATAATTAACTATATATTTATTCTGTTTCGAGACTAACCAACGAAATATCAAAGTATCTGTGTAAAAAACCTCATAAAAAGTTATCCATTTTGAAAGCAATCAATGATACTCCAACTATTTACGTGTAATAAGCTCCCCAAGCAACGGAAACATAACAAGGGTGTTATCCTTACGCCCACAGCAAACCTACCAAACTCCCGCTGTTAGCAACTACCTAAATCATAATTCACAAGCAACAATGCCGTAGCGAGCAAATTGATTGGGTGTTCAGTCAACTCCGAAACGTAATATTACAATATCAGCTCAATAGATCTGCAACAACTTGATAGCAAAATACAGAGACAAACAATTCCGTAGATTCTCTCGGAAGCGAGCCGAAAGTTGATGCGTTTGTTTCGGTACATTAGTCAGAGACGGAGTCGGCGCTGCGCATATTTCATTAGGACTTCCTCCGCCTCCCATATTGTTCGCTGTCTACCAAAACTTTAATTAATTTATGTTATTGACTTTTATCGCCTCCAAAGAAATAGGAGCAGCACCCACTCTATTACATTGTACGTGACGAGTTCGCTGAAATACCTAATCTCTCCAGTCTACACATAGACGAGTCTAACAAAGCCGAGCAATTTATTTTATAGGCAATATTATCAAGTTTTCAGACAAATATGAAAATGTCAGAGCTAGTATGGAGACTTTTTATTGTAGAAAGTTAGAGAACGGTTTTGTTAAACAAGATGAGCTGTTTTGCTGTAACTGAATTAAGGATTGACGATGTTGAGAGACAAACAAATCAGTGGAGGTGGAATAAAGTTATAGCGCCGGAGGCGGAGTTATTCGGCTGAATTTGCGGACGAATATGGATTATGGACGGAGAATGGAGACTCGTGGCGGTGGAATGCAATATTGAAGCTGGAGCAGTAATGGCCCTACACACGCTTTGATTGCAAAAAGTAACAACAACCCGGAGCGAAGAATGTTTTAATATTCAATACAGGAAGTTTCAGCTATGCTCAAACCGTCAATGGAGCGTCATAATATGGACGAAAAAATTCAATATGGGCTCGGGAACGCTTTTTGTGTGTCAGCTTAACTTAGTAGGTACTCGTACACGTGTAAGAAATGAATAAATGAACGAAATACAAACACAAACGCTTAGACTGTCCATTATTTTTTTTACATGTGTTGGACGAAGCTTATCGTTACAATATTCTAATTTCTAGATAACAAAAAAATGTTATTTTGTTGCTGATGGATTAAGATGAATATTGCAAAAGTTACACGTGAATCAGCACTAACAAATATTCATTTAAACTACCTACATAAAATAATTAAGAAAAATAACACTAACAATATTGGAATCTTGGTTTTATGGATAAAATTACTGGTATTTTTTTTGTGATATCTTTATCTATACATATAATAAAGCTGAAGAGGGTCGACAGTACTTAGAATTGATAACAGAACACGTTCCAACAATTTACAGATTTTTGTCTGTTTATCTATATCACGGTTTGTCTGTTAATTTAAACACTCATGACGTAAAAACGGCTGAACGGATAATCATGATTTTTGGTATGTAGGAAGTATGAGGTCTCAGGAGTTTCATAGGCTATTTTTATCCTGAAATAATGCGGGCAAAGCCGCGGGCGTCCACTAGATTCAAATATAACTTTAGGTACGCATTCTACAATAACACTTGACGTTTTCCTAAAAATAATAAACCCAACTACCCATTAAGGTTCCTTTTCAAATAATTACTCACACAGCACAGGGTCGTACATAAGTAAAGCTCCCTTGTGCGAGATTGCAGCTTAATCACAGGCCGGCCGATGGAAGCACGTAATTTACAAACAACTTCGCTTAACTTGAACTTAACTTTCCAAGCAAATACACCTTGTTAAAAGCGTCTTAAAATCTGTGCTCTAAGTTTCAAGTTTAGACGCTAAAATGAAACTTGACATAAGTTAAAACATTTAAGTTAGAATGCTTTACATAATCATGCGTGATTTTGTTACTTAAAAGATTTTTTCGCAAGTTACTTCAAGACATGTATTATTTTAAGCATGTAAGTATATTCCTATGTGTATTACTTTGTACATATACATATGTAACTATCTATTTGAGCATATTACAGCCCATTGTAAGGCAATACCATAACTAATTGGGACACAGTAGTGTGTATAATCCACATTCAAGCGTAATGTTCTAGCTATTTTAATGCAAAGCTCTATATGATCACTAATTGTAAGATACAATTTAGTCTGTAATTATGTTGTCCTTGATTATCGTTATTTTTGTGTGTTTGTTAGACAGAGAATACAGTACCAGTTAGGTACTGTATTCTCTGTCTAACTCAGGTTTTTGAAATTATTAATCGCATTTATGTTGTTCAAGCTGTGTACACTTATTTTAGGAATTTGTTCTGGATCAAAACCAGTTTTGAAAGTATACTTAGCTTATTTGTGAACACATTCTGTTTTGTGTACCATTATAAATAAATAAATAAATAAATATGGCTATTTACTAAAATTACTCGAACATACTACCAATTAAACTAGTGTAAGAGTTACTGGCAAATACAATCAAATATTTTAGAGGGTGCTTTAGTATATCAATAAAAACAAAACATCCATCAACAAGAGATCGCTCTTAGCGATTATAGCGATTATAGCGATAAGGCCGCCAATTAAGACGCAAATTTTATTTTCTATGTTTTTTTGTATTGTTTTTTTATGTATGTGGTGTTTTAATAAAGAATTTATCTATCTATCTGTCTAACATCCAATTATTATTACTCATATTTAAAAAAAAAGAATATGAACAATAAATCTCAATATCACCAAACCTAACAATACAATTGATAAAAATAGGTATAATAGGTATGTATATTAAATGAAATAGTGTTTTAACTATTAAAAAACACAATTGAAACTGTATGTTTTACTGAAAAAATATTTACTGACGACATTGTACAATATGTTACATAGACAGTCTTATATCTAAAGCATGTCAAGTA
The DNA here is from genome assembly GCA_964023185.1 of Macaria liturata. NCBI lineage: Eukaryota > Metazoa > Arthropoda > Insecta > Lepidoptera > Geometridae > Macaria > Macaria liturata. The sequence goes on along the minus strand of OZ026820.1, from coordinate 6,018,176 downwards.
TTAATTTTCATTAATTCAATAAAATATGATACTATCAAATCTCCCTAAAAGTTATTAGGTTAATATACCTATATATACCTTTCACTCAATAACTCATTTGCCAAGTTCCACTGTTCTACTGTGTACTAAATGCATATAGATGATTATGTATGTTGGTATTGTCTAAGCTGCCAAAATCAATCATACAGCGGCGAAGTGTTTTGTTTAATCATGATTAAGACGTATCTATACGGCGTTGGTTAAGGCGCTTACAGATTATTATTCTACATTATGACTAAAGTTAATGAGCTATAATATTCATGACGTTTTTATTTGAGAAAACCGCTAAGTGATTTTGTGTCATATACAAATATTTTTACTTATTCTGATGTTTATAATTAATATTGTGTTTCATCTACTTTAGTGATAATGATTTATGTCGTTGTTTTCATTAAACTAATTTATCATTACACGGCATGATTCATAAATTGACTTTTACTTCCCAATTGGTACCTAAGTATATTTATCAATTTCAATCAGTACTTGTCCAGATTTCCTAATTAAGTAATTTATTAAATTTTTACTCTCTAATAATGCCATTGCGCATGAGAGAGAGAGAGTACATTCACACAAGTAATACCGTTAAGGTTCCTCCATAGAGATCGGAGCTCGTGTATTAATCGAGCTCCCAAATCGTCTATTAATCACGTTAAAGCATCTAGATGACAAGCGGCTGTCAGCTTAAGTAGTGTTTAGTTTACGAACCAGTACAAACAATCAGCTGTGGAACTCGCCCAGGGGCTACAGAATACATCATGGAAATAAGATTGCTAGGTTTTTCTCGGGTGGAATTTATGTCGTAGTTCCATTTGTAAAGTTGTAGGAGTGGTCCTTTTTTATAAGTATTCGCAGAAATTGGTTTGTTTGGTGAAGAAAAAGATAGACATAGATATAACCTAACATAATAACCATTTCACAATAGTTTCAGTACATTAACTTTTGTTTTTCAACATTTGGAAATACGCAATAAAAGAACAGCAATTTTTTCACGAATATCCAAAATTTATTTAACAATACTTGTGCCACTTGCCGCATTTACGGCATCTTTCAAAGATTACTCGTTACCTACGAGTTATCCTATATACCAAACGTATGCAATGTACATAATATTAAAACAGTAATACTCTGTGAAACTATCACGTTTATAAATGTAATGTATGATTGTAGCCCCCGATGCAGGGAAGCCATTGTTGTATGTTTACACGATCGTACTGATCGAGTTTTAGAATTGTACGACGTACTTTTATATATTGAAGGTTTCTAGTAGTCACGTAGATGGATTTTTAATTAAATATTAGAGGGGTTCTACTTTTTTAATAAAACATTTGAGATTAAATATTTATTAGTATGTTTTTTTATTTTAATTACTTTAAAACAAAAATAAAATTAAGTAATTTACAGTTCACGAATTTTATTTAATTTCAAAACTTATCGGTAAATGTCATCTTCAACTACACACTCCAATTACTTACACTAATAGTACTAAAAGTCATAATTGTTTTCTTTATTACCATTTAACCATAAAAGTAGTTTTCTTTTAAAAAAAAACGTACCTATTTAATCATGATATTCATAGAATCGCTATGATCGCATGATATGCATTTATTACGCCATAACTCGTAACAAAACCGACAAATCAGCCATTTCTTTCCTAGCATTTGAAATTTATTTATTTATTTATTTATTTATAATGGTACACAAAACAGAATGTGTTCACAAATAAGCTAAGTATGTTTGAAATGTCTGCATCCGGTCATTAGACGGCGTTACGGCCGTTATCCCACTAAGCGCATTCGGCATTCCAAATCAACAATGACATTACCCCCTAGTGTGGCAATCAGGGAGTAAGTGGGAATTTCCGCGTCGTTTGCTTCGCTCCCGGCTAAATGTTAAGAGCTTCGCTGTCGAACGACCTATGCCTAGCTATACCTATACATTAACAGGGACATACTGATTGAATTTACGGTGACTGACTCCTATTAATAGATGGCGTTGAATGTAATGGTTGCTAGTAAATTTGTGCGTGATACGGATGTTAATAATTTAATGGGTACATTATGGTGTTCGAAATATATTTAGTTTAATAATTCTACATAAGTAAGACTACAATAAAAATAAGCCGTTTAATTCATCTTATTAATTTTGAAATATGTGTTTCTCTCCAAGTAAAATTATTAACCCCTTTAAAAGTGACATTTCCAAAAATCCTTTCTTAGCGGATGCCTACGTCATAACATCTACCTTCATTCTAAATTTCAGCCCAATCCGTCCAGTGGTGTGGGCTGTGCGTTGATAGATCACTATATCAGTCAGTCAGTCAGTCAGTCACCTTTGAGTTTTATATATTTAGATATTAATGTTAGTTAAATTAGACCCCGGTGTGCCTCGCCTGTGTGGCGTACAGCGAACTATCGTTCTGTTTCAATTAATTACGTTTTCCATTTTTAGATAATGATGCAAAACTGTACTCTATTCAGCTTCTTTATCTGACAGCGGATGTACGTTTTATAAATTAAAATGCTCCGTAATTTAATCCATTCCGGTAACAGGAAATATGTCTGTTTTAACGATCTTTCTATTTTTAAACGAGTATTCTAACAAGCTTTCTTTAATTGTAACGTTTTCTGGAATGATTCGTCCCACATTGGCATTCTGCTGACTTCTGCTTTCGGTGCTGAAAGAAAGAATAAGGAAAGATTTTCTAGCAGGTCGCAGAGGAAAATTAAGGAAAATTCTCATTATTTTCATTCACGTTTGCCTTCTTGTTAGCCATTATTAAGGTTGAAGAAAGGTCCATTCGAAGGGCCGATTGTTTCGCAAGAAACCTCGTTAAATATTTTGCCGAAAATCTTGTTAACGGTGTAAAGTATTGGAGATTATTTGAAATACGGTAATTAGTTTGATGAATTCTGTTAAAAAGGTTTTCAAGGGAAGAATGTTGGAAATTTGAAACGGATGTTTACAACTTTGGGAGCTTGCATTTACCTCAGAAGAGGAGAATTTCTTTTTAAGATTGAACATTGTTTTATAACTAAATTGTAACAGAGATCATAATAAATTTGTAATATAATATTATTATTTCATCTATCTGATTGAGTATGGATTTTAGTAGTTGGTGTATTTATTCTATATCTTTGTCTGTATTGAAAAAAATAGAAGTAATTCGAATGATAAATTGACGAGATATTGATAATAATAGAATATGTCGCTCGATAATGTTGTACCCTGAGCTTTTAAGCAAAAATTACTTAAATTTTCACGAGTAAACGTCAAAGTTCGCCAAGTAAGTGGCCAGTTAAAACAAATTGCCAGTAAAATAACAAGAGTGAAAGGAATGGTGTGCGATAGCGTGCGTGGCTTTTCATCGCCGACACAAGTCGCCGCGCAACAAGTGACGCCGCCTGGACTAAGCAGCTCCCCACTACAAGAAACCCACAAGATAACACGCCCAGAACACTCCACCTGCTCAATACATCAACTCCCGAACCTCACACTTCCATTCATTTAACACCTAATTCCTTAACTCCAATTACATCTTTCTGTACTCCAAGTAAACAGTTCGTGCGAGTTTATTTACTTTTCACCACTTTTGATAGAGAATGAGCGAGCAGCGCGCGTGCGTGGGAAACGAGTGAGAGAAACGCCGGAGCGGGACGGGTGGGTGTGCGTCTCGCTCCTACCAATCGATTAGTCGCATAACGATAGCGGCTTCTTAAATGCAGATGTGTCGTGTGTACCAACGTCAGTCGGGCACCGGCCGCGGTTCTGGACGCACTGCCATGGAGCCGCGCCGCCGCCTCGACACGCTCTTTGTAGTGTACCGCTCGGTGTCGGCTCGCGACTCTGTGTGATCGCACCACTCGGTGAAATGTAGCGCCTCCTGGTGGACACTTTATTACGCACATCGCGGAAAACATAGCTCGTCTAAGGCCTAACGTTTAAATTTCGAATTAAATTCTAGATAAGTGCGCGAATTATGAAGTGGACAAAGAAAGGATTGGATATTGGAAGGTAGGATTTTCTCTTTATTGTATTGCTTCGAAGCCAGTCCGTGATAAAAACTGGAAGGGATATCTCTCGGGGGTGATTTGAGCCGGTCATCTTTGCGGGGCTTGTTTTATTTTTATTTCTGACATAATAGATGAATGTCGGGATGGAAAAGTACTGAGTCCTAAAAATATTAAACGTAATGTTTATGTAAGGGACATCCTATAAAAACATAACTGTTTCAGCATAATCCAGCACGAGTGTTCAAGTTTTATGAAATACTTCGGAAGTCATACGCAAACGATTTAATCTTAATACCCAAACATGTATACATATGTCTCGGTTCAGTTATTACAGTAATTATAGCGGTACAGAATGAATTATTTCTCAGCTGATAACTTTCTATTTTACATCTTTTCTGCCTGTCCTGGTTTTACATACAAAGCCAATATCGCGTTTAATTTTACGCAAGGTAGAGAGAATTCGGGCCGAGTAACATCAAAACAAAATAGCAACATCCCCGATTCAGCAACAAAATCCGGAAACGGAAATGAACAGCAGATCTCTAAATACACATGAATGAGCCGTAGCCCGTAGCGATCCGTAGCAGTTTCGTAGACGCTCGTAGCTCGGGTCGTAGCAGATGATAACATAATCGTTTTAGATATAGAAACTGTACTAACTTGTACCTGGGGTATTGGCAGCAGAAGGTTTGAGACATTTGAAAGGACGGTTGTCACCCAATTCGCACTCTCATAGCTCGATGTTATTGAACTCTGTGTCTGTGTGAGTAAGTCACTTACACAGGCACACATTCACGTGGACTCACGTATCACAATTTATTTTTGTTTGAACAAATTGAGTTCTTCGTTGCTCTACATTAGATTATGTTTACGTCTTCAATGTTTGTTATTGCGTTGGGTGCTATTCAAATTCGCGGTTTTATGTAAATATACTGGTTTCTTAATTTAATATACCTATATTTAATACTTAGTTTTCGTTGGTTATCTATTTATAGGCCTTCGAAATTTCGATGTATTTTTTTTATGATTATATTATGTACCTATGTAGTAAAATATAAATCGTTAGTCTTTTCTCTGTATCGACAGAGTTCTAAGAAATGACTGCGACTTAAAAACGTATTTTTAGATCGTTTTATAAAAATAAATGTTTTCTCTATGCTGAATTCCACTTATTGCCATTGATATTAAGTTTTAGACGGTTGCTTTAACGTTTAGATGTATATTTTTCTTTCCATGTAACGTTTATAATTTGAATTAATTAAATATTTTTTTTTTACAATTGCATGTAAAGCAAATTCATTTTACTAATAGAGTATTTAAAGTTACATTTGTGTTTCTTTCCTAGCGATCTTTACTAAGGTTGCCTGGAAGAGATCGCTCTACGCAATAAGACCGCCCAATGTACCTAGGTTAAGTAATATTACAGTAAATTGTTTTGTATTTTTGTTTTCTGGTGTACAATAAAGCTATATTGATTGATTGATGTATGTATAAAGTTAGGATGCAAATGATTTTTGTTTGTTTCTGCTTTGTATGATTATTTCCGTAGTCTTTGTAATTTTTTTTTTTTTTTTTAAGTTTTTGTTGATTTTTAAAGTTATGAAAGTAAAATATACATTTATTTAATCCCTATACATTTTATTACGGGGCTGTAAACTATTTGTATCGAACAGCTGATTGTTTTCTTACGAATTCCATAAGTTTTTGGCTTTAGTTACCAGGAACTCAGTACTTATATAATGATGTCAAAAGTTTTAAATAAACAATTAAAGTTTATATAAATAAAGCTGAAGAGGGTCAAAAATCTGACCATTCAAGAAATTTAGAAAAAAAATTGGAGATACATACTTACTTCGAATTGATAACAGAACACGTTTCAACAATTTTCTAAAAAAAATGTCTATCTGTGTCTCTGTTTGTCTGTTTATTTAAACGCTTAGCGCGCAAAAACGGCTTAACGGATCATCATGATTTTTGGTATTTAGGTAGTGTGAGGTATCAGGCGTGTCATAGGCTTAGGCTACATTTTATCCAGAAATAATGCGAGTGAAGCCACGGGCGTCCACTAGTAAGTAAAATGAAATAAACAATTTTGTATACATTTGGTGTTATTGCAGTACCACAGTCTTTAAATTAGGCCACGGAAATAGATGTTTACGTCTGTAATTCGTATCTGTTTAAAGTTTTAAAAGAAAATTCTGAGTAAATTACTTCTTTTATCTAAACAAACTAATTAACGTTTGAAATGTTTGGATTTAATGTTTGCGTTTGGTTTTGCTAAATGGATTTAGATAGAGTTTTTTAACCCGAGCTAGTTCATTTAATTTTTATTGTTATACATATGTACATATACACATATTGTTAAGTATGTTATATTTTCACAGGACACATTTTTTTAATGCCTAATATCATACAATGGGTTTTAATGTGTAGCCAGTAATGCATTTCTTTATTTTTACGTCTTCAGCTTATGTAAATAGTTGAGATATATGTATGCCTGTCTTCCGTGAAAGGACCTGGGCGCCATACACGATGCATCTGCCCAAGATAACTCCCCTAGCGAATTAATTCTGCGGAGAGTCACGACCCTCAATCATCAGGAAAACGACTCAAAAGAAAAAAATCTATCTATTATAAATGTAAAGCAACTGTAGATGCGGTCAGTCTTTGCATGGGTGACCAAAACGTGGCATTCTATTTAGGTTCTTTCTATACAATTAATAGCCTGTGTAGCAGTTAGAACTATCTTATAGTTGACACTAGCACCACATAATAGGCAGCTGTGACATCACTTGATTTCTCCATATTGTCTTTGCGCCACCGGAAATGCCTGAGCAACGTACTCTGTACCAGTCGTAGACAAATTAACTTAGAGACTTCTATCTATCTATCTACCCTCTACTCAGATCGTTCTGTCAACTCTACATGATAGGCGAGCGTAGCATCCACGCTAACATCGTAATTAATAATTAATTTATAGACAAACATATTGCCTGATATAACATCCCGTTTTTAACGTCATTTCAAGTGAGGTCACGATCAAATGTCGAACTGTCAAGCGTAGCAACGAAATATTTTCTGACTTTTTGGAGTTTGTATACGGACCAGTAAATGACCACGGAGTCACTTGCATGGTATCACCTATAGCCTATCTCACTTTCGGAACCTTGTAATAGTACAAGATGGATATAGATCCATATCAAAAAACACGATGATCAGTTGTTCTGTTGTAATGTATAACAAACAGACCTTCAAGGAACCTAACAATCGCACTTATGTTTTCATAAAGCTTAGTATTCAAACATTGACAAACACATTATGATAAAACGACACACAAAGTGTCGTTTTTTCACCATAACTATTGATAATGATGATATGTTACATTAAATGTGCTAGCGTTTATTTGCTGTGATTGTCTGTATGCTCAGCGTAACGGGCTTGCAGATCTTCGAGCAGCACGTGTTATTAGGTGTCTATAGATTGTTTTGTCACATGTGCTAGCGTTTCAATATACTAGGACTTGATTCCTTGATTGTATTCACTTGATTTGTCCTTTGTGCTAGTGAGAGATGTATTGCCAGCATTGCAAGCTGGAGGCTGTTTCAAGACCAATCTATGAATTGCCACTGATTTCAAACGGTGTTTGGCTAAGGGCTAGAGGTTAGATTTAGTGATACTGTTGTCCACTTAAACCTGAAGACTTGGTTTTAAGTGATCAATGTTGAGTGGATTTTTAGCCTATTTTGTAGTTAGGAATCGAGTTTACAGGCATATTTACAGACTAGCTGTGCCTGCGACTTCGTCCGCGTGGAGTAGTTATTTTGGGCATTCATTCTTTGAATTTTGAACTGTTTTCGCAGCGCACGCAACGGAAGCCTTCAAAGATGAATAATTTTCCCCGTTTTTTCCACATTTTCCATTGTTTCTTCGCTCCTATTAGTTGCAGCGTGATGTTATATAGCCTAAAGCCTTCCTCGATAAATGGTCTACTTAACACAAAAAAAATTTTTCAGTTCGCACCAGTAGTTCCTGAGATTAGCGCGTTCAAACAAACAAACAAACAGTATTAGTATAGTATTAAGTACATAGATTTGACCAAATGACATTAATCGTGTTCAAACTTTGATCGAAAATGGACTTTCGAATAAACATTCCGTTTTAAATTGAGAACCGCTTCTTTTTTAGAAGGTAAATATCATTGGTCTCATTTGATTGACTACAATAAAATTGAAACGGTGAAAGTTAACTTTTGGTATATTCCGTTTCCATCGAAATACGTAAGGATTCTTTTTTTTACACGTATGTATTTGTGTTGTGTTGGATCATATTATATTATTTTTATTATTTAACTAAGTAATTTTTTTGTATCTAAAATAGGATCTAAATTTCCAAAAGAGAAACAAACAAACAAACAAAAAGCTTTAGTTCTATTTATATTACGAGTTAAAATAAAGTAAATTGCCGGGTTTTTAACTGTTTTAAAGAATGTATTATAAAGAGTTACAGTTGCATGAAATAATTTGTCCATTTTTATCGTACCTAAAAAAGAATAATGTAATGAAAAATTCATTTCTACGCTCAAATATATTTCAATAAGGGTTTATATGGAAATATAAATTTGTGGCTGTACGAAGTACTTATTTGTTATGTAGTACGCATTATTTCTAGAAAGAGAATGTCAAATAGAAATATTTTGTTAAATTTTTAAAGATGATTACCGTGAAAACGGATTCTTGTTTAACATAATGAGTATTAAATGTGTAACTAAAACGGTTTTCTCTCTCGTGTAATTCACGTATGTTATATTCGCGGATAGTAAAATAATTAGTATTAATCTGATAAAAACTCAAATATGAAATAAAACAGCGGACGGTCTCTGAAGATAAAGATAAAGATATTTTATCTACACTAATGTTGTAACATTCTAGTTATGTTTCCAATACTTGACTTATAATTACTACTGTTATAGCGCAGACAACAAAACACTCAATTTAAGCAATTTCACATGATGGTATAATATCCACATCGATATCGTAATATCTCATTATAACATCAATAAAACGCGACCAACCTGATTGCAGGGCCAATCAGGTTGGTCGCGTTTTATTGATGCGTGCAGCTGCGCTCTCATTGGTTAGATTTTAATGGCGGCAAAATCACTGTGACAATACACGTACGCGTGAATTTAATATAAATAAACTATTGTCAGGTTTTACTCTTGTTGTTTGATTAATTGCATTAGTGAAGATAAAGTAGTGTATGCAACTTTTTGGCAAATAATAGTAGTTTATGCAACTGTCATATAATGAAGGGTATTAAAACATGAGTGTGAGTTTATGAAACGAGCGCAGTGAGTTTCATAATAGTAACGAGTGTTTTAATACCCGTGTAAACTACTATTATTTGCCAAAAACACTGTAACAGGTACAATCACAATAATATTAACGTATAAAAAACGTATGAAGATTCTATACATTTATGTAATAATTGAACTAGCATCCACTGTCTTTTGAGCGTCACACCAGTTATAATTTTTAATCACTTTTTTTTTGGATACAAAGTAATGAGTATACTATATTAATAATTATTAACTATAAGTGATATTCGAATCATTTAAAAACAGGAAGACTTATGTATTTTCAAGTTTTTCCCATCGCATTAATCTATACATGTTAAGTTTAAATGGTTTTATTTCACATGACCTAAAAGTAAGTACTACATTCCATTCCTAACATCTGTGCCTACAGACATCTACCCCCATCGAGGCTGTCTGCTCTCCCGAAGCCGCCTTTATTTCGTTCCATTAGACACTTTGACAGGTAAATACGTAAATTGTATCATTTCTATTCTACAGAGGTATTGAAAGGTTCACTTCTTTGTTTCTATCGTGAAAGGGTTGGTTCGTATTAAGCGGCCATTTCTATACAGTGTTTCCGACAGGCAATGTCCGCTGCGGAATTGAGTAATCTGTATACAGCCAAGTCTATCTCAGCAAGGATTGAATAGACCCCGTCTTGCCTTGAAAGCTTTTAGGTGTAAATCGAAAACTATGATTTGGGATTAAGACTATCGGAAGAAGTACCCTTTCAAGCTGTAATGAGAATATCGGATTTTTCGTTCCACACCTTGTGTGCCAAAATCGGAACTATCCCAAAATCAGGATCTATCGAAGCACCGATAAATAATAACACAAAAATACTACAAAGAAAAATTTACAATAAATAAATTGATAAGCAAACAAATTATCTCGAACATTCTATCGTCATAGTTTTCCGAAAGACGCTAGACTATCTTATCTATTTGCGTTCTAGAAGACACCTAAATACTAATTTCCGATAAATTTGTGCGTTCTCAGGGGTGAAACGAGGTACTGAGGGAAATTTATGGGTTTTGAAGCGGCGTTTACCTTAGAATCGAGCGTTAATCTTGTGTGAAAGGCGGGATGTAGCGAGCGCGTAATCACAGATTTGTATGTAACAAGACTCTTTCATTATGTTGTATGGTAATTTTATTCATCGCTGATTCTACTTGGGCCCTGCTTGTTTCTGTAGAAAGATACGGCATCAGAAACTATAGACTCCTGATGGTGGCGAAACGATTCCGACACACATATGTCGAATAAAGCAACGAATAACTATAAATGTTGCTTAATTAGGATTGATTAGAGATTCGTTCGATAATTAAGAAAATGGAAACTATACACGCTTACATTTACATACACCTAGTGTCAGTAACGACCACTTTACCACTAAAAACGACTTTAATGGTAGTGTGAAGAGTACAATATTGTTACAGTATTATGATGTAGTAGGTAGATATACAACTGAACTGTAGATATGAACTGTTTGTGTGTATCTAGGTATAGTTTTGACAACCCTCCTTATTTGAAAAACACTGTATTTTCCCAGATTTCTAGTACGACAATCAGTGTATGTTTCTCTTGTTTATGTTGTCTATTTGCTTGGGGTTTGCTTGCCTCAGTAGAAGGTCAATGTTCCGTTTATTTCCTACCAGGTAGAAATACGTTTATTGATTCGATTTCATTAGAAGCGTACGTTTAATTAGTTTTTGGTTAAAAGCTAAATATACAGCGTAACTTATAACACACGCACAAAACTCTGCCTAAGTTACCTTGTATGTATATTCATGTTAATGTATTTTCGTAAAGCCTATTTACACATATAAAACGTCTATTTACACGTTTAAACATTAAGAATTAATTGTTTTTTCCAACTCGTTCGTTGTAATTCGTTGGGGAATAATATTTTATCGTATACAAAAGGTACTACATATATTATATATTATAGTGTGTATATGTGGGTATAACATGGTACAAAAAAATATATTTTTACATACTAAACAAACCAATACATTCAATACTTGTTAAAATTCCTGATAAAGCCGATTTGTTATTTAAATTTAGTAGGCTTAACTGAAATCGTTGCTATTGACCGAGCGAGATTAAAAAATGAATCGCATTATCTGGCCAAACATGAACAAGAAAAATCATACTAAACTTACATCTATCTGCAAATAAGTACTTAAATAATTTTATTCACGAGGTGTACTCTTCGTATAACAATAAAATAAGACGTTTCATACCTACAGAATTTTATTCATAAATTTAATAAACAAACTTTTGACTGGCTTATTTAGCTAGTTTCTTTCAAACAGAGCAATCTAATATCTCCGACCGTATCACGGGAAATCGCCAAAGCACGCTACATCTAAGTGAACGCTCTACCTACATTTTTCCGGCTGGCTGTCACCAAACAAACAAAAGATTCCTTTCATGAAACTGACTTGGACCGCGCCGAATTAAAGAAAACAAGTATATTTCAGTATATTTACTTCCGGCCAGTTTTCGCGGGATAATAGCGAAAATGCTTCCCCCGTCCCAGCCATGCGTAGTTATTTACCTGTATCAGATCCTTTGTCTATTTTCGCTTCACAAAGCCCGCTTATTTGCCGCGCGCGATTGGCTCATTCCAATATAACCAATGGAACTGAGTTATTACTCGGTCTTCCGGATTAGCTTCTTCACAAAGCAAATCCAGTACGCTGTAAGTTTTAATTCTGCTTGCACTCGACGCTTTTTCCTTTCACTAAGGGATTACGTCTGCAACATGTGTTGTTACCAATATTACTTAACTGATACACTCCTTTTGTGTTGTGGCAGCTTTCTGCAAGATGTTTTATCAATATTTGTGATACTGGCTGTTTACAAGCAACCATTCCAATGTTTTAGAAATAGATTTTTAAGATTACTTTGAAATTACTGACGAGATTTCTTGATAAAATTAGACAGAAATTGAGATAAGGAATAAAAGTAAATTTTGTCCTAGTGGTAGGCAAATACTTTAATGTGATAAAATATTTCATGCAAATGAGGCAGCGCCGAAAAAAACGTTTTATTTAATCTAGCCATTTTCTTTCCACGCCCAGTTCATTTAAATTCAAGTAAACTTAACAATTACGAAATTATGGGGTGGAGATGGCAGCTGATAAATAGCCCATTTTGCCAAGCCAGGACCGCGCGTTTTCCATTACTTAGATCAGGAGATATGGTACTTGATCTGAGCTGCTCGCATAAAAGAAAACATTACGCGGAAGATTAAAAAGGATAGGGAAAACGAATTGCTGAGAAGACAGCCAATGAGATGGAGATGAAAAGGCTAACCTACTTTGATGGTAAGCATAAAGGGCAAGCGTGAATGAGCGCCAAAATCTGCACACAGGCTTGCAAGGGAGGAGCCGGGATAGAGGGAACCAACAACTGTAATTCGAGGCAACTGCGGCGGTACGTTCCAAATCTTTGTGCGGAACTTTTACTAGAACAAGATTTACATTAACACATCGAAAGTAAGAGTCTAAAATATTCTATTCTATTACAAACATATATGTATATGTGAGTTAAGTCTTGATAACTATTTGCAAACTATGCATATTAGTTCACACAAAAAATCTTCTGTAGTTCAGTTACAGAATAAGCAGTAAATACAGCTTTGTATCGCACTTTGGGCGCCTCCAAGTTGATACATAAACGAGCTATTTGTCAATCCGTAAACTAGTAAGCATGCCAAAGCGTGCTTTCTCGCCGTCAAACTTCGGCAATTTAATTAAAGGTCCAAAATGATCGATATTCCTTTTGGCCATGGGAAGTGTACGTGGCACATAAATCGCGTTAAAGCAGTAACTTTTGTCACGACCCCGGAGACGGGCGACAGACACGCCGCCGACGTGAAAAATGTTCCCAATGAAAACGTCCGTGTACCTCGTACGTACGCGAGCAAGATTAAAAAATGTGTTCAATCTACTAGATTGAAAATAGAGTGTGACCTGCGATGCTGCAATAGTTTTATTGTTAGCTCGCGGGATGTATCCGCAGCGGAGTGCTGCTCCGCGCTATAGCAGGTCTTGAGTTATGAGAATTGATTTTAGATATTATAGAGATGATAGTAATTTTATTGAGAGCCAGATGTGAAACGACGACGATGTCTATTCTAGAGTACGCAATCCATTTACGGAAAAGTAAAATGTGATTAAAATATCGTCTTCAGAGTATTGTTGTAGCATTGTGTTTCAGATAGATCTGCAGTCATATTTTTATTCACACATCACATCCATCAGAGAATTTAAAAAAAATCTCTAGTCCTATGGAGTCAGGCGGGACGTACCTACCTAACCTAAATCTGTTTGTGTTCTGACGTGAATAGCGTTTGCAGCTGAAAAGAACTTTTACAATAATGCTGCTTTTATAAAAATGGATGTGAGAAGTAGTGGTACGCGCATTATTAAATTTGTTCTTCTCGTAACTACGACGGAGATATTAAATGTGGGGAAAATGTGGCACTATGATAATTTGAAGCATTTTTAGAGCACCAGGCACTGCTTTTGCATTTAAATACCTACTTCTGCATTCAGACAAATGATTAGATTTGATGAAGATTGAAGATGTATCTTAACTACCTAGAATAATTGCTTATTTGACAAAAAAAACTAATTTTAATACGGTGGCACAATCATTGTCATTGTTTTATGCAATTGTCCAAATGTTTATGCAAGTGATCGTTTATCGATAATATTAATATGAGGTAATATACCTAGTAGGTACGAACTACGAACGTAATTAAATCTAAAAAAATATGAAGTTTGTTAAAATATTGGAAAATTTAACAAACCCATTAATAAAATCATTGTTTATGAAGATTGACTCTCATGTTTGGTAAATTCAAATGATTCGGTTGCAATCTGTCGATGTTGCCGCCAATTTCCTCGAGTTAATGGAAGTTCGTTAGTGTCCCAAAATTTGCGGGCGCGCATCGGCTGCGGGGATGTCAATAGCAAACTTCGCTGTTTACGCAAAATTAAAGTAGATGAACGGACTTAATCGGGGATTTCGCTGAAACTTTATACATGAAAATTTTAAATGCAAACGAATGAACTAAAGTTAAATACTTTATAAAACTTATTTATGATTTTACACAGAGTCAAAATAACACTGCACCAAAATAAAACTAACATATTGTATTTTCAAGTTAAGTGTGGATTTGCACTCGCTTAACGTTGAAGGAAACCGACATGTTTGAAGACCACAATATTCGAGGACGTGTCTTCAGCCACGATGTATCTGCCCAAAAGAACTCCCCTAACGAATTATTTCTGCGGGTAGTCATGACCCTCAGTAATGAGGAAATACGACTTAAAATTGATAGACGCACATAAAAATAGATGATAAGAAATAACTTTATCAGTTACAAATGTAATACATACGCTGCCATAAGTAAATTATCACCATCTCATCATTGATTTATCATCCCGTCGTTCAAAGTTCCCAACACACTTGCCGCGATATCAGATTGCGATTGAAACACCAAAAAACACCCGTCGAAACAAATGCATTTCGTTTTCTGCTAGATAAAGTCGGAGAACTCACTACAAATGTGTGCAAAAACACGAAAAGCATCGGATGAAGAATGAGAACCATCGATCAAGTAGGATCAGTGTGTTTTCCTAGTTCAGTAATATTATTGACGGATGCCCTTGCATACGAGTTTATTACTTATCGTTCGAGCACATCTGGGATATGAATGAAGCTTCGAATTTCTAGCTTGTCTCGTTTGCTGTAGGTTTTAGTAATTAGCTAATGGCAGCCTTTGTGCGAAGTAGCTTTGCTGATCTTTGGGGTTTTGAATTTGCAGATATGGAGTTAGCTATTTTTGTGTGTTTTTATGACTCTAGTGACGCTCCGTGGTGCTTACCGCGTTAATCCTTGACTAAAGTATACTTTGTGTTAATGAAGTGTCTACATAATCTATTTACATATTAAATTCACTTGAAAAAGTTTAGCCATTTTGAGGCTGATGTACACAGAGCTTTGAAGTCCATGCTTGTCGCCCTCGGGGGCGATGTGGCCCGATCGTTGTTCTGTGCTGATGTACAAACATACATACTAAGTCTAATAATTACATAGTCACAAAATAAGGTAAGCTTGTGGCGAATGTTTCTGTATTTTTATGTATAATATGTATTTACCATCTGCATAGCAACCCATGAGTGCAATAAATGAATTTGAATTTGAATTTGAAATATTCTGTTTACTGATATTACAATTGAAATAAGCACTTTTGTACGAAACTACTGAAAACTTATTTACTTCATAAATAAATAAAATGAAACATGACAAAACGATATCAACGAAAAACACTCTTATATATTTATTAACATGAAATTCAAAAAACTAAGCCGATTTTATATTAAATAGTTCCATTTTATTCCAGATCCTGGCAGCAGCGCTGATGTAGCACCCGCCACCATGGATTGGGTGACGGCAGCCAGCGCGCTGCTCGGATTTCTACTCTATTACAACACCTTAGATGCGGGATTCGTTTACGATGATCGGTAAGGAATAATAATAAATAAATAAATATTTAGGTACTTTGTATACAGTATCCTCTAGCCCCATACTAAGTTGACGCTTGGTCATGGATACTAGATAACGGACATAATACTTATATACTTTTATTTTGAAATACATACCTATACATGTAAATAGAAACGACCAGACTCAACACAACAATTGCATATAATGAAAAAAAAGATGAAGAAATATTTTTTAGAAAACTACTAGAATATCAGTTTACGATGATCGGTAAGGAATAATAATAAATAAATAAATATTTAGGTACTTTGTATACAGTATCCTCTAGCCCCATACTTATAATTAATTACTTTATAAATCAAGGAATGAACCCTCCATAACTTTCACGTTGTAATCTCATTTTAAAGTTTCAAAAAAGCTTTCTCAAAGATTCCGCGTAAAAATACAATATCTCTATACATTTCTGTAGAGAAAGGAAAACAGCTCTTTGTTAAGCCATTTTGTACTTTGTGGAAACAAGATTTAGCTCTCCCTTCCTAAAATATATTCTGGCATCACATTTCATAGTAGATTGAAGCTATTTACCCTTTTTGTAAGTTCGGAAAAGCAAAAAAATAACCCCACAACAGGAAATTTTTCTTGGTACATCTTTCTGAAAATGTGCCTACCTATTTTATCTATCCAGCTATTTTATCATAAATAAACATTACGCATGAAATGCTTTGGAGCAGTTTCCCAATTACGAAAAATTCCCCGGAAAATTTGTGCTAACCTGAAATATTCTGTATTGTACACACAGACTTTATTTGGGTTTTCATATAGTTTATTAACTCTAGTTATAAACAAAGCGTTATGCGTCCGTAGCTTAGGTATTGATCTGCGGTTTCAGCTCATGCTTTTAAAATGTAAGAAACTGACGGGCCATTCTTGTCGTGTTTAGTTAGGCGACGCAGACAAAAAAGAAAACTGCGCTTTTCTCAATAAAGTTGTAAATCCTAACTAGCGACTATATGGTCCATCACTAGTTGAATCATTGCAGAATTCTTTGTCTTGATTTGAATGCTCTAGTCTAGACATTGAAAAAAGCTAGTTTAATCCTGACTTAGTAACTAAATAGAGTCATAATAAACCAATAACAAAGTAAAGACTAATAAAAAGTCATTAGCATAATACTTTCATAATACAACCGAAACAACAAAAAATAACTATCTATTTGAATGTTTCCTTCTTTACAGTGCACAACTTTTGTATTGCTTTTCTTTGTTCCTACCTTGCCATGTAATAAAATGTGTCTATAAAAGTACGTATTAAACTGTATAGTGTTGCCATTTGTATAAATAAAATAAATAAATAAATATTCCGCTCCATCTAGCCCCACACTAACCAAACGCTTGTGTCGTGGGTACTAGATAACGGATATAATACTAAGTAGCTAATAAAAAGTGGCTTTGGCAACATTGCTAAGAACCAAACCTCAAATAAATCCCTAGAGAAATTCGGTCAATTAACACCTAAAATAGAGTTCCCAGTGGGCTTAGAATAGCAGTAAAAAGTTAACCCTTAGAGCGAGAATGTTCGACGTTGAATAATTTGGATCTTCTTTGATCCTCGGCTTCTCCAGGGACATGAGACAGTTACAGAGTGTCGGCTCGTATAATTTGTAGTGACAAGAAATCAAGAAACTACTAGGAATCAAGGAAAAGAGGGAATAGGAAAAATATTTTTGTAAATCTTATTGTATGTGAATCGATATGAGTACTTGTATATACGTATTATAAAATCATTCGTGGCGTGACCAGCTGAAAAATTACAAGCAAGTGAGTGTAGGTTTCTATTTCTGGCTATTCTATTATGTCCTAGCTGTTAATGCGTGTCGGATGCATGAATACCGGGAAGGTAGGCCAGGCGCCGCTGGGAACAGTTCAATGAATAATAAAATAATATTTGAGTGTTAATAAGTTAATTTATTAAAAATAAACTAGAAAGATAACATTATAAAAGCATATATGAGCATATGCTTAGACAGTTACATTTTAGTTACTTATTACAAAGAATCACAGCGCCGGCTCCCCAACAGTTCCGGGCCTAAACTTGTTCGTATGCCTCCACGCAATATAAACTGCTCGTTGTGGTTGCAATGAAGATGGAGCAACTTGCCTGCGGCTCGTGCCTACGTAACTATCATAGACATTCAAAACAGGAGGCACCTACGTATGCATTAAATTAAACTTATACTTATTAATATCAAGTAAAACATTACATATCTTTAAAACTAAACTAAAACTATTATAGACATTCAAAACAGGAGGCACCTACGTATGCATTAAATAAAATACAGTACATAATTTTTGACTTAAACATAGGCCTGACCTCAGTGACACTTTAATTTGTATTGTTTTATAAGTATTTTCGTAAGAAAGAGGTGAAATCTGATATCAACAACTGTAAATCTGCATGGGCTCTGAGATTTTAATAATAATGAGGCATCTATACAGCATGATGTCATTGTTACTAATCTACTCCTTTATATTCTGTTCCTCAGATGACATCTTTGTAATTGCACTTTGAACGCCACCGTTATCTCTGCGCAAGCTGGTGCGATATTAATTCCATTTGAATTAAACCTGCAGGATGATTTTCATAGCCCCATGAGGTGAATGAAGCCCACGATGCTATTGTAGACGAGCAGATGAAGTTGCGATCTCATTGTCTGTATAAATCTGTTGCTACGACAATACATGTCTATATTATAAAGACGGATCTCGAACCAATCCTAAACCCGTTACGTATTGTATCCTATTTTAGAATATTGGATGTCAAAACCATCCCGCTAATATTGACAAACAGATACTCATCTGCACAATTCCTGCGCAGAAGAGGAGTAGGTTTGCATAAGCAATTTATCCGAGCCCATGCCATCGTTCAAACAGAATAATGCAATTCAATTCTCACCTCACATTAATAAGTTCCCGGGAAGTGATTACGTAACGACGCCGAGTTGGCAGATAAATGTTTCTCGTAGATAACTAATTGTCTGCTTCGTGCAAGTGTTGCGAGACGATAATCGCAATGGAATCGATGAACTTTGTTCCCAATTTGAGGGCGAAACAAGTTCGGTGTTTCGTAATTGAAGCCTTACGTGCGGAGTGCGCCGCCGCCTGCCGCCTGCCGTCCGCGCTGGCCAGCTGCCCCCAACTAAACCAACAAAAACTTGCGCACTATCCACAACTTTATCTCCATCTTAGCCCGTTCCAGGGACGCCACTTTTTATCGATACGGTTATGAAAACCAATATGAGCCAATATTATTAAAGGCGAGGCCTCGATTTACTATGTATGGGATTAGAGTTTCACTGTTATTGTTGTATAATATCGTTATACGAATATGGTTCTAGTATCTCAGCTCTAAAAATTGGAAATCTAATAACGCGAACCCGATATTGAATATCTATTGAAATGTGCGGTTCAAGATTGGATTTCGATTTACGTTTATCAATTATTCATACATGTGGTTTTATAATAATCGGCTTTAGGTGAAGGGTTGATTGATTCTTTGTACCTATCTGTGTTTATGAGTAAGTACTATGTTATTGATGAAAATTTCTTCGTATGAATATATAGGAGTAATTAAAATTGAGTCGAGCGAGCATATTAGTTTAGTTACGGGCGTTACTGGTGATGGAGTGAAGATAAGCCTCAATAAAGTTTCACTCGGGTGAAAAGTTGGTGCGAACGCATTTGATATTCCCGGCAGCACCTACTTCCAATATCGATACAATTTATTATCTGTGTAAATCGATACGATCCTCGCAGTGATGTGAAAACGAGGCACTGCCGGTTACGGGCCTGCTGCCACCATAAAGTGAAAACGCCCATAACGAGAGCCTACTGAGCCATTCCGTGTTTCTATTTTCATTTTATTATGAGCACAGGTACGATGTGATACCGCGGTTACATCGCGGACGGAGCTCCACTCGCGGAAACGGATGTTATCTTGATGACTAGGAATTGCACATAAACCGAGCACATACGGCCATGTTTTACTGCTTTTAAATGAGTGAATTTGTTTAAGGAAACTTATGTATAATGTATGTATGTCAAAAACAAGGTCAATACTTACATTATAATAAGATCCGAGCTGGAATAGACTGCACAAGTTTAATGACAGATATAATGAAAGTTCCCAGAGGAAAGTTTGCTTGTCTAAAAAGTTGCTCGCGCCGTTAAAGATATCGAAGACTCAAATCATTCGGTGAGAGCTAAAAAAGGAAGTCTAAAACGAAAGTCATTTGCAAGCGGAATACTTTCGGAGAACTTTTTATGTAAATAAGTGAAGGAAAAGGCGTCTTACTCACAATTTGCAATACAATGGCTGAATGTTAGAGATGATTTTTCCTTCTTCGCATAGTAAGCACGGTTTTGGT
This sequence comes from Macaria liturata, assembly GCA_964023185.1. Lineage (NCBI taxonomy): Eukaryota > Metazoa > Arthropoda > Insecta > Lepidoptera > Geometridae > Macaria > Macaria liturata. Next base: position 5,997,823 of record OZ026820.1, on the reverse strand, counting down.
CCCATAAAATATATTATTCAATCGGCTATTCCACTGGTTTTCCACTCGTAATCTAAAAGGGAAGGATAAAGAGGGATCTATATGAAAGGATGAGTGGACAATCACGCATTCCTTTCTTAAAGTGTCAAATGCAATGAAATCATAAATTTATCGGTAAATTCAAACATAGAATTAAAAAAAAACACTGTCATTAGATAAATTAGTTTTACTTGGTCTTAAAAGTAAACGTGTAATATATAATAAGTAAACGTGTAGAAGTAAACGAAGCTTATAACGTTCAACGTGTACAATATAACCTGGCATAGATTACGACGTTACAGTAACTAACACAGCGCGGCACTAATTCGCAGTAATTCAAGCTGACACAGTCAAGCTCAAGTTATCAAAGGTGCGCTAATAGTTTCCGCCGTTACCTTCGTTAGCAATTTCCTGTGTCTGTCTCCTATCACTTGTTAGGAACAAATTAAGAGACGTGAAAATTGAGCTCGGAAGTGTGGAACGAGCGCGTCACACAGGTCACAGGTCGGCGGTCACACGGGGGCCGGCGACTCGCTACATCACCCGGAAAGCGTCAAAATACGCTTCACGAAACCAATTCTAGGGGCGAGTAGTATCCAGGCTGAAACATGTTCATTATTTAGAACCCGGGCACGGTCGGGGCAAAGGGCCAATCGCTCGGGAATACACCCAATAGATTCGGCCCCGATGAGCGACTGCCCGCCAGGTAACAGCGCAATATTTTATTTAAATTAAGCCGTTACGACGGCGGCTCTTTGAATTTGTTCTTTCATATTAAATTTTTATCTGAAATGCGGGGGCCGGATCTTGTTTCACAGTGATTTGGTGTTGCATATTCTTAGCGGAGTTTATAACTTTGATGCTCAATTTTGTTCTTTATTATTGAACTTTTTTCATGTTGCTCCGGAATAACAAATATACTATACGCCTATGTCACTCTTACAGCCTATACTAGCACCATGTAAAAAATCACTAATCATCTGTCCATGGCCTTATAGTCAAATAATTGCTATGAAACAGTTATCAGTTATGTTTTTTTCATGCTAACGTTCTTATTTAACTATGTAATTCCATAAAAAAAACATTTTGAGTCATACAGTCGTTATACCTATAAACTAACTTGTTTGCAAAAAAGTTCATAATTTTGATAAAAAAAGATGTAGGCGTACTATAACACAGTTTTTGTAAAAGGCAAAGCAAAACTGAAAAAGTTGCGAATGAAAGTTTTTTAATCAAAGCTGATGAAAAATATACGTCAACTGGAGACTATAGAGAGACTGAGAGTAGGATTGAAGATAATTTTGAAGCCTATTGTAAAATGGAAATATTTAGGAATTATTTATCAAAGAGCGTAGGCATAGAGTAAAGGTAAAAAGGTTTATTTTTAATTGGAATTAGAGCTCTACAGGTTCCTTTTGATCTAGCTTTATTACTAATTACGCCCACACCAAAACTAATAAACTTTTTTTTTATCAATGAATGACGCGAATTTTATTAATATATGTCTTTTATATTTCAGGCGGGCGATCCTCTCGAATCCAGACGTCATCGGGCACACCCCAATCGAGGCTCTATTTGAGAACGACTTCTGGGGCACCCCCCTGACGGACCCAGGCTCGCACGGCTCGTACCGGCCGCTCTGTGTCGCCACCTACCGACTCAACTACGCATTCAGCGGGTTCAAGCCGTGGAGCTACCATTTCCTGAACATCTTGTTTCACTGCACGGCCACGGCGCTCGTAGTGACCACCGCCAGGCGCCTCCTCCCAGCCTACTGTATCAGAGTAGGCAGCGCGGTCGCGGGGCTCACGTTCGCGGCTCATCCAATACACACAGAAGCCGTGGCCGGAGTAGTAGGAAGGGCGGATTTAGCCGCCTGCAATCTATTCCTGCTGAGTTTCCTCCTCTACAGCGAGCACATTAGACTACGCGAGGCGCGACACAGAAAACAATGTCGGCAAATGTTAAAGGAGAACCCGATGCGACGAACGATCTCGAATAGCGACGCGACGTTCCGTCTCAGCTGCCACGGACTCGTGCAACAGATCATGATGAACTTTCGTAGACTGTTGAAGGCGAGTAGAGGCGGTCCTATGAAGATGTTTGACGCCTGTGAAGTGAAGGCGGGGGCAGTGCGGCCCATGTGCGGCTACAGTGCTAGTGTGAGTGAGGAATCAGGCGACCTGATGCAGTGGCTTACTCTCGCAGGCACGCTGCTATTCGCCGTCGCAGCCACTCTGTGCAAAGAGCCGGCTATAATGGTTCTGCCTCTCTGCATATTCTATGACTTTTTGAAAGGCACTCGGCGTGAAGATTCTTACTCTAAGGTAAGTTGCACTATTTTTAACTTCCTTAAGACATTTTAAATTAAGTACGAGATGTCTGCTGCTGGAAAATTCTTGACAAAATTCAGTCTGCTTTACGAGTTTATTTTAAGGTTTCGATATTTTAACTTCTTTTATGTTTGTAGATAATTGTAAATACACACAATAGTACTAAGTCATGTTAAAATAAATTTCATAGTTCTGATTCCAAATGTCCGCAAAGCGGTAGTTAAAATACTCGGGTATTTCCTATAAATAAAACAACGTACTTTGCACGCTAGCAAGCGTAGGCTATCGGCAATATTAATTTCCTCGAAAAACGATTAGAATTCCAAACGACTATTTGAAGAGGGGGAAAAAATTGGCGCAATACAAAAAAGCGTCACACAAGTGAGAAATTAATCGAATTGGAGTACTCTCCAACTGGACCGAGCTACTGGTACTGCTGAAGTGTTTTCCAATTTCCTCGCTTGCAGCTTTGCAATGAACGAAAAATAAATTATCCAATCAAACAGACATTTGCGTCGAAAAATAACCGAAAATACGCTTCAAGTTAGCTCGATAACGCATCCGCTGTTAGCCTTTATAGCGTTGGCTTTATCCGTTAATGTGATACTCGGTTCCGCTGCCGACGTGAGACATAATTATTTAGGAAACATTTTTTTGTATCACAATGTTTTTTTTTAATAATCAATTTTGTGTAATCGTCTGTAGATTTAGGTTACTATGTAAATTAATATAATACACACTGGCCTCAATGTAATGAAAAAAACATGTTCTAAGTAGTAATGAAACACTTTTTTAACTAGATTTATGTGGCAAGCTCCGGTATAAAGTAGAGGCAATAACTTAGTTTTGAGCTCTGTACAGTGAGGTGGTTGTTAACTAAACTAACTACTAAGACTAACCGAAATCCACATGCGTCGAACATTTTGATTGTTCCAAAGTCGTGACCGGGAAATACGATGAGCAGACAAAGAGATTTTACCAACATATTTGTGGATAGAAAGGCAGTTTGTTAGCGATAATGGAGATACATCTTCTATACGGTATTATAAAACTAAGTTGGAGAAATCTTGTGCTTCGTTATTTTTTGTTTCAATGTCTATACAGATTTATATTCATATCAATGTGTTTGTTGGAATATTTTTTCTGGTTTCTAAAGAAAGCAGTTTATTATTTCAATCTGTAGGTACATAATAATATATGATATTGTCACAATTGGATACAATATGAGTATGATAATTTATTTAGGCTTCCAGACAACAAACTTCTACGGATTTTTTGGAATAAAAAAGTTATATCTCATATGTTTTTTTATGTATTAGATAAGGTAAGTTCAAGTAAGAGAACTGTGCATGTTTCATCAAAATCATGAAGTTGTGCTGTTTTTTTGGTTTTAATAATGACTTGGTTTTCTGCCATATTGACATAACACATATGGTTTTTTTTATTTTTGACATAATCTAGGACAATTTCTCAGACTAACTAGCTAGTCTAGCTACATAACATAACAAAGTAAAGACATATATACTAGCTATAAACATAACAGATTTGATCAGGCAATATTCCCAGGTAGCCACCGTAAAAACGACTTAGAGAAAAAATATTGAAAGCTTTTAAAAGGTCGGCAAACTCTATGAAGAGTGTCTGTGGATGAAAGTGCGCTGCTACAGAGATTAAGAAATTGTGAAGATGAAAATTTTTAACAATAATTTTAGAGTAACATTCAGATTTAAGTTATTTCTTAAACGCACTAATATTGAAGATACATTTTTAGGAGAGAATTTTCTTAAGTAATCGATATGTTAGATTTTTTGACACTTTGTTCTAGATGAGCGCTTTTTACAATTAGGGTAAGTTGTAGTAGTCAAATGAACATATCTAGCATATAAAAAAAATATATTTTCTGAGTCTGAAAATATCTTGCATTAATAAACATTTGTTTTCTGAGTTCTGAGTGGTCAAAGTTCATGCGAAAATCGAGTTACTTAGGTGGTTGTTCTTTCTGCCGTGAATTTGCAGTTTTGATAAAACTAGTTTGGAGAAAGCTATTTTCTCTCAAAGAACCTATGTTTTTTAACTTTCCAGTTGGCTGCATTCACACACACGGGAAGTAGATTTTCTCTTGAAGATAGTCGTATTTCATACGATTCATATTTCTACGAACGTTTTTGTGAAAAGTTATGCAAATTTATAGCAATGAATTTCTTTACAATTTGACAAACTGACAATATTTTTAGCCTAATATAATAATTTCTATTTATATGGCCTCTGGCCGCTGTAATTGTAGTAGGACACACATCTTAATTATTATTATTTTTTACTTTAAAAACAGACAGCTTTATAACATACTAGCTGTGCCAGCGACTTCGTCCGCATGGAATAGTTATAACCATAAAAACGGTTCTAGTGAGTTAATCTTAAAAGATAGACATATACTGTTGCAGACATTTTGTTAGATCATTTCAAGAAAAATAATTGTTTCTTACATATTTTTTTGATATCTTGAACCGTTTTCGCAGCACACGCAACGGAAGCCCTCAAAGATGAATAATTTTCTCCTTTTTTTTCACATTTTCCATTGTTTCTTCGTTCCTATTAGTTGCAACGTAATGTTATATAGCCTAAAGCCTTTCTCGATAAATAGTCTACCCAACACAAAAAAAATTTTTCAATTCGCACTAGTAGTTCCTGAGATTAGCGCGTTCAAACAAACAAACAAACTCTTCAGCTTTATAATATTAGTATAGATTTGTCTCGGTCCTTCAAGGAACCAAGGAAGAATATGTACAGTGTACACAGATGCTAAGTTACAGATGTATGTATTGCATTAGACATAGCTAGTAAATAGGTAGGCCCTACATCCAGTGCATATTGTTGCACTTATTTGTTATATTAAACGAAATTTAAATGTTACGTACTTAGTTTAGTAGTTAGTAATTTTTTCCATTATTTGCCAGCATCACACGTATGTAATTAAAATTTAAATAAAACATTTCAGTCGCTTGAAAATATGATAAAACTTGATCCGCTCCCTACTTCCGCGCAAGGGTTACATACAAAATAATGTTGCACTAACGAGCGCTTACTTCTGCTCAGGGATGAATTCAGGTCCCGGATAGTAAGTAGATTGTAGAATTGAAGTAGATATATCTACATCTATAGAAAGAAGTTACGATAATACTGATAAGAAAAAAAAATAACACAATGTTGTAAAAAAAAGTTGGAATAATGATCTTTCACATAGATGTTAAAATTATAGTAAATATGTTACTGAAATATTTTGTGTCAATTTGTGAATAAATTAATTACAAATTGACTAACAATTTTAGTGCTACATGATCGAGTATAGGTGTATATACCCGTATATATGTATATGTTACGGCTAATACCCGAAGTGCGGCTACACCTAGTTTTAGCCGGTTAGAACTAGGTGTAGCCACTTAGTCTTGGTTAAACCTAGTACGAGACGATTGTTTTCGGGTAAAACTAGGTCTCAAGTCCTGTTGTAGTGCAAGTGTTGGACTCGAAGTCACTTGTCTGTGACAGAAGGTAGATTAGGTTCGTTAGGTTGCTTTCTACCACGCACATGCGACGACGAGCGAAGCGAGGAGGAGCCAACTTCTTTCAAAACATGTCTCGATTCGGGGTTTAACCAAGACTAAGTGGCTACACCTAGTTCTAAAACTAGGTGTAGCCGCACTTCGGGTATTAGCCGTAATATTATATACTACGAGTACTACGTAAAAGGCGACGAAACGATTCTAGGAAAGGAATAGGTACAACAATAAAATAGATTTATAATATCGGAATGCATGCTAAATATTATTATAAGAATGTTAAAACAATTATGACAAGAAATCATAGTGTAAAATTATGTATATATTTTATAATGCTTGTGATTTCATGAAATATATCTTTCTGACATGCAAAAAAGACAAACAACGGAATTCTTATGTCTCCATTCTACAACCTTTCTCAAAATAATTTTTCTTCAATTTGAATAATATTTCTCCCTTATATCCTAGTTACGTCCTCTCTCCTTGTCTGTTGTGTATTTCTGAATCCATTGTTGACTGCTTGTTTGTCAGATCTATTTGTTGTATGCATAAAGTTCGTTATAACAAGTTCACTAATGATAGCTATGTTTTTGACGGGACATTTATTATGTTTGTTTTGCTTAAATAAGATAAGTAAATCTTTAAGGTAGAGGTAGGATTCGCACAAATATTTGCATACCTATATATTTTTAATGTCTATCATATTTGACGTATTATATTATTTACTATTTATTCAATATGTATTTTTTCAAAGGTTTCTTAATAATAGTGACATTTAGCTGCATACACTTTTTTCAGACATCAGGCGGGTTGTGGTAAAAAAATATGGTATTTACACACACATCCCTGAAACTCAGCATTATAACACTAATTAAGGAATCAAATTAAATTTTGGACAAATTAGACAATTTCACGTTGCATTAACGAGTAAATAACACACGTACGCTTGTAGGCGGCCCTTTTGTTCACGTCTGGATAATTAAATCCAATTTTCGGATGCGGGCAGCCATGACAGAGATATTGCGGGTTCAAGGAACGGTGCCGAGGGTATGTTCGTACCGTAGACTATACTCGTATAATACACGGTAACGGTGCATAGAGTATTTTAACACTTTAGTCTTTCTTTTTACACTTGATAGACTCACGTTTGACTAAAACTTGCCAGATGTTAAGCAACGTTGTAATCTACGATCTTGTGTGGTTACCTGATGAAACCGAATTATTCTTCTCTTCATCGAGTTATGTTTCTTATGACTGAGGGTCATGACTTTCCCGCAGATTGATTGTATTGACTTGGGCAAGGATCTTGTTGTGGGCGGTCAGATCTTTCCACGAAAGACATGTTCTCATATTTTGTGCATGATTATTGTATCTTTTTAGGTGTTCAAGAGTAGAACAAAATGCATAGAAAGATTTTAACCAAGCTATATTTTAGAGAAAAGCAAAAGTACATTGGCACTACTTTATAGCCTTTATACATGGCCGCGGAGTGTAGAACAGCCCAAAAAGTCCGAGAAAAAAGGAATTCATATAAAAATTGATTATCAAAGAAGTTCTTATGTCAGGTGGGATTTGAACATTAGGTGAATTTGTCTCAAATATATCATAATATGTGTCTATGGGTTTTGATGTCGTTGGATTGTGTGAGCCGTACCTACATCCTATATACATATAAGTACACTATGCAATCCTTTACACTGCTCGGATATATCTATGTAATAACTTTACTGAGAATTATTTCATCTGCCTTACCTTGCAGTCAACTTCACAAGGGTCTTCTAGATATGCATGATACAATTTTGACATCAGCAATGCTTAACAGCTGGCAAGCTGTAGTCAAACGCAAATCTATACCAAGTAAAAATAGCTAGGAATAGATTTGACGTAGGCCTGCACGTTGATTTGAGCACGATCGACTTTCAATAGCTTTCAAATGGGGCTTCAATATTTTTGGACATGCAAAAGCTTTTGACAAGTGATGAATAAAATAGTATCGGTATATAACTTTCCAGTAAATTCGATTCAGATAAACTAGATCAAAAGAAAACAAAAGTGTAGTTCGTAATAAAAAATGCAGTTTTAGTTTCATGAACTGTAATATTACTCTGAAATATTGATAAACCTTAAATATACAAGAATCGTGTTTATACATATATATTTAAAAATCTCTGAAAAACATTTGTTCAAATGCTGATAAAAATTTAGTTATTTTTAACGTTTAATAGGCTAATGTTTGACTATAGCCTGCCTGAAGTAAAGAACCAGTGTAGTCTGGGATGTAGTTTTAGCAAATGGGTGGACAAGGTTGTATTTATTATTGATATTGTTAGGAAACAGTGTACCTGTTAGATTTCATGCATTTGTTACTCATTAAAAGTTCATACTGAGACTTACAGGTTCAAAGAATTAACTTTGGTAGTCTGCGTGTCTTCCCTACAATAAACGTCTTGACATATCTACGGCGCGACCGCTTATTCGCCTCCTAGTAAACTTTTACAGCCACAGTCTCGGAGTTTGCCATCTCATGCAATAAAGTGATAAAACAGTTAGCTAGCACAACATTACTCCGCCGCAGATATATCGACGCCAACATATAAAACAGCCATTAAAAGCACAAACTTGCCCAATGTTTTGTTTTCTTTTTCATATTTCCATAACTCTTACCATGAGCCTTCGCGTTATGTGTTATGGCTGTGATATACTGAGGTATCAAATGAGACAGACAGCGTCGGTAAAGTTAACACTGTATGTGTAACTTTCTAAACTTAAACAGGGTAATATTACATCATTTGAAAGCTACGTAATTTCATCATTGCCCACAAGTAACGGCAATTTCTTCCTGTGAAAGTAATTCCGTAAACAGAACTCCTCAAGCACCCGTAGTTACATAAAATTTGCAATTTCTAAACCCTTATAACAGTAAGTAGGTTGATAATATTCATGATACCGCCCCGGAGTAAAAATTAACGGTACGCTTAGCCAAATGAATATCGATTCAGCGCCATGCCCTCGGCTCATTTACTCTGCATAAAATTAGTATTTGAACCTTTTCGCGGGCAGCGCCCAATATTTATCTCATCTGGAGGACTGAAGCAATTTTCTGTGGCTCTCAACATTAAATTAACATTTGGGCTTTTTCTTCCCCCGCCTGCCCTCGGTTCTTTGCCATCCCTCGCTCAGTATATTTCGCCGGTCGCGTAATTTGTGGCTCGTAAATGTTCTGAAATTGGTCATCCCTTTGGTTGAGGTGAATTTATTGCCTCCTCGGTCGGCCTGTCGAAAGGGGAATTAATAAGTCCCTCTAATGGTGAAACGTACCCTTACCATCAATTTGAATGCCAATGCCCCAAGATTGGTGCGGACCAGTAAAATGAGCCCCAACATGATATATCAATATCGCCTACAATTTCTTATTCATTTTGCACACACGATAAATTCGATCCGCGCTCATTGCTCATTTTATTACCGATCCCCACCACATTAGAAATTGAAATTTCGACTTTGATAGATACTAAGGTCGATAATATATAATTTGCATCTAATTTACCGCGATCTCATACGTGATCGAAAATGGGTAGGTATCTACTAAATCAGAAGGGAAGACAATTGTGTGAATAGAATATTAATGAGATCATGATTTTTTGGTTTTAATAAATTTAAATTGATAACGAAATATTTTCAATTCCATAAGTGTTTAGTATCGTCATATGAAAATTATGTGAATTTCCAAGTAAAGAGAAATATTTACATAATCAAATATACATGAAACATAAGCAATGTAATATCCCACGGCATTCTGATAACCGTCTGAAATCGTGACTTATGAATCCTAGTGAATAACTAATGTGTATATAATGAACACTGCCAGCGGATTGAACTAGGCTAATATTTCTTTTGTGTGTCAAAAGGCAGCCAGGTAAAATTGCTCTTTGGATAAATATTTGTTTCTTTTTATTTTTGTTTCTTCTAGCCCTCCTTGAGCCGCGCTTTTTCCTTATTTGGGACCGGCTTTGTAACTTTCGTATCTCCAATTTTGTAGATCTCTGCCACGTTGATAATGTATACCAAATCTCGAACGTCCTCGCTAGTTTCTACCTTAGAATAAATAGCTTTTTGCTGATATTTCGTTTGACTTTTGTGGGAAAGCTTTACGATTCCCGAGAGTCAGCGAAATCCTTTTCTGTCGGTGTGAAGGTAATAATTCACAATATTCAAGTAAAGCAATAAACAGACCTGGTTGTAAATAACATTGGTTGAACGCCTCCTTGTCTTGAGAGAAGAATAATGGTATTTTCTATTTGGTTAGGTTGGCGTGTAGTCGTTGAAGGGGTAGTGTATGTATAGAGGTATAGTGTCCGCTCGGATGGCTGCCAGCTGCGGCTTGCGCCCGCATCCAGCGCCACTGTCCTCCCGCTCGCCAACGACTTAAAGTTTTACAACGTCTGGATGTGACTTTTACTGTTGTATTAATAGCTATGTGAGAGTTCGGCGACGGAGCACGCCTCGAGCCACAGTTGCACAGATAGTTGCTGGCAGCTTCCAAGTCTCGGACACTCAAATTGAATATTGCTTGGATATCTTCTATCCCTATTCTGCAGGGTTTCTGCGGCTGCGATAAGCAGCGAAGTTGTTGTGAAACTTTTGTTTATATCTATTTGTTGCATTGTCGAGTGCACTTGAAGTGGAGCTATCACGATTTGAGTTGATGCTGTGCAGTTTGCTCTTAGGAGATTAAAGTAGCACTTAACATAAGGAAATAACATAGTTTGCAAATCAATACCAAAATGAAATATGAAATGAGGAACGCGTCGGAAATGTCGTCCTAAATAATATACAAATAGAAATAGTTTTAAACATCCCTTTCCAAGTGTCAATGTAACATTAAAGACATGTAAACTCCCGCGGGAGCAGTACAAGGTGTCGTGACACAGATGGCGTCCTTTGTCCGGCGCAGCTCGAGTCCCGTAAACAAGAGGCGGGTCGCGGCGCGTGCCTCTTCCACTCAGGGAATATTGCGCGACAGCCTTAAATCAAAGAGCCGTGAACCTCCCTCCCGCACTTCCATATTTTCGCACCCCGACAACGTCGTATAATGGCTATTGACCAAATTTATCGACTTTTATGTCATATTCTCATCTTTATGCGGGCCTGGGAGCCTGGAATTGGGCTCACATAACATATGTGGGAAGAACTCGCGCTATATCAGGTTACGATAAATAATTCCGATCATTGTCTCGTAAATATTAGCTTTGGGTCTTACTTATTGCTTGATATTTCTGGGAAAGACGATTTTGTGTTATATATCCATGTATTAGTGGAGAATCTAGAGCTTTATCTCGTTATCGTCTATTTATTTAACGTATTTTGTTATTGATTATTCTGATACTGCGTAGATTTGTGTTCAACTACAATTTCTCTGTTATAAAATACATTACTTAGTCTACTATATATACCAATTAGCTAAAAATATTATCAATCAGTAATAAACCACCAACACAAACATATCAATAGCCTTCCAAGCTTTTTATTAGCATCAAAATGGAACGAACAAAAGCTCAAAGCTCGCAATAAAAGTAGAGTCGAATAGAGTGCTTAATCTCCAACAAGGTCGTGTTTATAAAATCCAAGTGCCACAAAACACCTTAATGCTTGGGACAATTGTTCGCTCACGTATGTGCCCATTCAAGAAGCTGAGAGAACGGCGCGAGTCACAAAAGAACGGAAACGAGCCGCGAAGAAACACTGTCATTAATATACGTCGCTCGATGCCACCGTGTAGCGGGGCTCCAGATTTTTATTTTCAACGCATAGACTATGTAACCAAAACTACTTTGTAGTACTATGTTAATTTTGTGAATAAAACAAAAAAGAAGAGATGTTCACAGATTTCTAATAATTCTGCTATCACATTAACAATTGTATTGTATATGACTGGCCTGTTAGCTTAGTTGGTAGTGGCTCTGCCTTCCAATCTAGAGGCCGCGGGTTCGATTCCCGCCTGACACAAGTATTTATGTAACTTTAAAAATGTATAATTACTTGTGTTGTGTCTGGTCGTTTGTATGTATTATAAGTATATATTTACAAAAGAAAAGTATATAAGTATTATATCCGTTATCTAGTAACCACGACACAAGCGTTTGCTTAGTGTGGGGCTAGATGGCGCTGTGTGCAATGTCCCGAAATATTTATAAAAAAAAAAAAAAAAAAAATTGTAGAGACGGAACCTCGTGACTATGTTAGTATTTGTTGCTTCTTCGCTCTCAAAGCTGAACTGATCTGGGTAAAAGAACCAATATTTGTCTCGGATTACCGCAAATAAAGCTGCTGGGTGCCGCTAGTTCTTTATCAAACTGTTTCTTCATTTTTATGTCCTACATTGACCAATCAACATGCTATCACTGTTTATCATTATAGCGTGATATTTATAACTACCCTTTTATGTAGATTCCATTAGCAAACATGAGTTATTATACCAGAATTAGGCTTCTATGAGATGGTATGTCAACGTTTCATTCACAAGGAGCACCTTTGTAAGGGCCCCACTTTGCCCTTGCACTGTAAATGGGCCGAGGGTAAATAAAGCCCTACTGGCCTAGAGGGCATGCGAGTTGCAAATTTAATCACATGCTAGGGTTGTTATTAAATTCATGTGATGTGTTATGTTATGTAGTATTATGGTTAGCTAATGGATAGAGATAGGATGTTGGGAGTGAGTTAGATTTAAAATTATTTGTTTAAACGTTATTTTAGAGTAATTACCTTAATTAAACAACAAATTAATATATGTACATTTTTCTACAATATCGTCTCTAACATTGAACACAGTAATAATATGTAAGCTAATTCACAAAATTTGCTCTCTCAAACGTCTTTTAATTAGTCTCAATTGCTGATTTTCACGACAAAATATCGGATACAAAGTTAAACAGCGCATTCCCAGTTCTCACAAGCTGGCTTCATAACAAGACAGTTACGTAACACGGCTTGTTAGAAGGCAACCCAATTTCTGGGCGTCATGATCATTATTACAAACTTTTGCAACAACTCCGAAACACTCTGCACTGGTTACGTAAAGTAAGGAAATTTATTACGGAATGTTTTTACAGGCTCACGAAGTTTCTTAATCTAAAATCGATAGAAACGACGCCAGGGAAAGTTGCGAATAGTACCTTCAGTTAGGAATCGAAGAAAGTCGGGCGTACTTTGCAGCACCTGCCAGATATTGTCGGCTGATAAACCGACCGGTCCGGTATTGCCTCCGAAATGAGACAACTTGGAGCCTGAATCTCTCGGGAGCCACCGCCTTCCATTCGACCGAGAATAATCTTTCAGACGTTTCTATGACTTTAGACGCACTCAATATTCTATGTATGTGCTTATAACTGAGATACATCAGAAAATCGTCTCAATTTTCGTCGCGTACTTGAGTTGACATGTTGACATTGAATATTTTGGCTCCATACCAAAGCTTTAAGTGGAGAGAGAAGTATAAATATCAGATGTATTTAAGCAAGGCGTGTTGGAGTGTAGAGTATATCTAGTGCGGGAGCTTGGTGAAACCAAATAGACACAGGCGGGTGCATTCTGGCTGGTCGAATGGCGGCAACAAATCGCATCACTGCATGAAACGCATCTGTGTCGCGCACAGAGGTACGCGTGCAACCATTTCTCTCTCTATTCACATGGGACGGAATCCGATTTGCGTAAGCTTTCTACAGAATATTTCGGATTTGAGCTATTTTCTGCAGGATAAACAGGTGCAAAGTAGCGGCCTTTGTGACTGACTGTGAGTAAGAAAAGATTTGGGCACAGAGAGCTACTTGTCCACGATACATGTTTGAAAGCTATCTACGTTATAACTACAATACACATAACTAACTAGTTTTAAAAACATTTACTAACGACAATCAAGCAATACTAACAATTCTCTACCTTTCCAGTTAAACTCACACCAATAGATTTTCATGAATAGGTAGCTGACTGAGCACGAAAAGCAAAACGATATACTCCTCACATTTCATGCTATCCGACCAACTGGAAAGAATACCCTCTATGACAGCCCTTTATATCGTATTTCATATTGCGCACAAATAAGCAAGGTAAAGCTAAAATAAAATGCTGCACCGAAAATTCATTGCTACGGTAAGCAAAGCCTTTTTGCCGTTATACTCGTAATGTTCTGGTGTCAGTTGTTTATCATGTTATTATAGGGCAAAAAGCAAATGTGTTTTCCCTACATCTATCTTCATATTAAACTTAATCAAAGTTTGTTCAGTTGTTTCAATTTCTTAAAGTATCACACACGACGTCATTCCTTTTAGCGTCGAATCTGCACCAATTTTTTATTAATGCATTTGTTATTAACGGACACGTGAAGGCGGACGATATAATTTTATGGTAATTTATATTCATGTTTGCTAACGCGGTAATTTAGTCATAAACACACCTTTTTGCAGTTAATCTATTTGAAACAAACAGGTCCACACCGTTAATAATAATACATAAGTATTAAAATAACTCTATAATCTGTGAGCAATTTATAATCGGATCAAAGAGCATTCTGCATACGTGGTTAGTTTCAAAGACATGGGTGATGATTAATTAGAGCTGTGATCTCATATTGATATAAACTTTGTTAAATTGAACTGTGAGATTCAATTAGAAGTCTTAGTGTACCTACATTAATCTTCTAGTTGTATAAATTTAACTTGAAATGCTAAATTCGGATAACAGGGAAAGCATTTTGTAATACAAACTTTGTTTGTAATTGCTATGAATTTAGTTGATTAGGTAGTTTGTGGAAGATTTCATTTGATTTAGGGTACTGACTATGAGACATAATTTTGCCTATCAATTATTATATTATACCTAAAAACAAACTTATCAAACAAGAAACTCCTTAAAATATTTATTGCCAACACTAGCCTTATTTAAAACCAAAAAAGTTTGGAGGCTGACTGCTTGTTTTAAAGATTTTCATTCTTGCTTCACATCGCAACGGAGTAACGGATCAGCGTGGTTTTTGTTATGAAAGTAGTATAGGAATCCAAAAGTGATGTTTTTCAACTCGAAATAACGAAATTTCGTCTGTCGGATAAAACCGCAAGGCAGAGGCTAGTTTGAAATATAATATTTTCTTTCAGCGCTATATTTGGACGGCTTACCCGCGGCATTGGGGGTAAAGAGAGTTAAAAGGGTCTCAGAAAACCCAAAATATATACGCAACAGAATATAATCTAAACATTCAAATGAAGGTCTTTATTCGTTAGGTGTTTCACCACCCTTTGGGTGTATTAAATATCTTTTGTAAGCTGGTCGTTGGCAACTGCGGTTACGTTGGGGACAAAATGGACGCTCTTCCGGCACTTTCGTTTTAATTGCCATTGTTTATTGATGTTTCCAATTTGTGTTGCTCGTGTTGGATAAAAATTCAACCCTTTGACTGGCGCTTTGCATTCTGTACAATGTACTTGTGTGTGTAATAAAACACAGTAAAAATAAGTTTTACGATGTAAAAACAAAACGATATTGGGAGTCCGTATATTTCAATATGCAATTGGTTTATGACTGTCGAGTTTGTTCGGTTGATTTTTCAACTTGACTATCAAAACTAGTGGTTTTTGGCTACTCATACAAAACTTCATGTTGTATTTAACATTGTTCTCATAGTAAATTTGACAGTATCTGAGTCAGGGTTTCATAGTCAATAAATAGAGGAACACTTATTAATTATGGTACAAAACATATTAAACATGGAATGTAAAAATCTTAAACTAGTGCCACAAGTGGCAACCTTGTTGTTATATAAGATGTCTCATGTAATTACTATTATACCAGTGTATAATCTTTTTGTAAATGATTACTATCTCATTATTAACAAGCTATTCTTCGTGCACTATGCTATCTGTTCCACCAGTGATGCGCTGTCAAAGGAAGGGTCATAACAATGCAATTAGTCCTGATATGTTTGTCTACTATGCACTGCAACATGCCGCTTTGACAACCGTTCAAACTTGACGGGATGACAGTTTGATTGCACCCAAAATAACTTACTCTCTCTGTTAATATTAATGTTATATTTTCATGTTCTCTTAAGCAGAGTCATCACAAGAAGAAACATCGCTTGACGTGTTTAATTCCAGCTTAGAATTGCCTTACAAGATCATTATTGATAACATATCGCAGATGATAATATATAAAGAAAAGCACTTCAAAAACTTCCACGAGTCGTATAAAAAACACACTTTAAAAACCTTTTCATGTCGTATTATTCGCAATTGCGGGTCGTTACTACCCTTAGAATTATTATTATATCGTTAGGGGAGTTATTGTGGGCAGGTAAACGTGGTTGGCGTTTAGCTTCTTCCAAGTAACTTTAGATTGTCTAGTCTAGAAAAGCCGACAATGAATTGCGAATTCATACATAACTTGAAATCAAAACATTGATGTAGGGTTTCAATAGAACCAAAGTGTGTCCAATTGTAAGGCAGACATATTCCCACCGAGCCATCCTCGCTTATTTATCTCTGCTTTAAAAGAAATATGATTTAAAACAAAGGTAAGGCTTATAAAGCTAAACCAAAACAAAACTCATCCTTATACTTGTTTTTTATATATGTAGTATGATTTAATAATAATAATTAATCAAGCCTAATCAAAGGCATAAACAAGTAATAGGGAAAAGGAAAACTATAATAACGGTAATCAATATAATTATATGTTATTCTGTGAAGCCAGAAACTCGCCTAATAATAATAAAAACAAATACAAACCTTTTTATTTGCAGATAGAGTATATAGGTATAATAAAACGTAATTCAAGGTCGGTTATTCAATATCCATTAGTTACAATTGAAGGAATAGCGATAATGTTATCGATATTTTAGTTGGAAATGGATGAAATACAATTACTTAAACAGCGACGGACAGAAGCGTCCTACTTCTTTCTCGCCTACTATAGTAATGGGTTTGGTGTTCGGGCTCTGCCAGTAGTGGCGTGGCGTGGCGTCAGGACCTCCCCCCTCTCTCCTTCCATTGCCACCCCCTCTCCGCCCTCTCAGACTCCAACGCCGTCGGTGCCACCAACAATGACCTCGTATTTCAGTCGGAATTGCTCAAACACGGAACAACGAAAACTCGGAATAGCGCTTAGGTTTTAAATTAAAACAATGTGGAGTCGTGTTTTGTTTCGTGTCACAAGATCTAGCCCGATTACGACACATCCGAGCGCTAATGTTGCTTTTGTATCGAATTAGGAATAACTCGAAATATAAGAAAAAATAACACTATAGTGATGGTCCTAAATATATTTCGTCTCAAAAAACATAGATATTTTATCTTTTTATGTCTAGTATAAAATGACAAAAATAAAACATGTGACTACTTTTATTCTGATTAATGATGTATTCACCCCATGACAGCTCTAACAAGTTGAATAGTTACGTGTATCTGTCTCTATTTCTTTTGCAGACACATCTCGAGGGTGTTAGAACACTCCCAGCCATCTTGAAGCCAATCTTCATTTTTCATTTTGTTATGTTGCGTCCCGCGGTATTGGAAAGTTATGGAATCTTTCGCATTTTCAGACCAAATAGCCGTGTAATTGCTAAGTGGAAGAAATAAGGCATGTTCTGTTCTAGCTAAAATGTGATACGGAAAACAAGGTCCCTAATGGTTAACTCGTTTTTTAAAACTGGGTGCTCTAAGTATGTTTAGTTAAAATAAAATAAAATAATTAAATAAATATTCCGGGACATTGCACACAGCGCCATCTAGCCCCACACTAAGCAAACGCTTGTGTCGTGGGTACTAGATAACGGATATAATACTTATATACTTTTCTTTTTTTTGTAAATACATACTTATTATACATACAAACGTTGTAGTAAAAGAAAAGTTGTACAAAAGTTTTATGTATCAGATGTTTCTACCAAACCGTTGTAATTTTTGACTTTCAACGTTATGTAATTCTACAATTTAAACGGATTTTAGTAAGTTTCATTTCACTAATATTATTTCAAAACTTACGAAAGTTATGGAATGCTACGAACTGTTCGTAACTCCGTAATATTCATCTTCATAAAGCATTAAGTTACTAGTGGACGTCTCTACCACCTCCAGAGTTAAATCCTGCACTTCTCAGGCACCGAATTAAACTCGGGCGAAGCTTTCCTCTGCTTTGGTCTTTCTGAAATAGTTTCGACTTACAGTTCCTTGTGCTCTAATAACGACTCAGTCTTTAAAGTTTTGGAAACCAATCTCTATTAAGCTATTCGCTCTTGATGAAAACTCGTTTCAGTGTCTTAATGCTCGCTCATTTTCGACAGGAGTTTTAGAATTGTTACAACATAAAACAGCGTGAAAGGCTTTTCATTATGGAAACGGAACAGAGAAAAAACAGCGACACCGTGTTTTATTATCACGTTACATAACCGACGCTAACATGCAAGTAACTTTCATCGCATGTTCAGCATTTTTTTACAAATACGCGAAAACAGCACGTCATGTATCCCGCGGAGAATTATGTATGGAAATAAGTCAGCGAATAACGCATATTGTGACGAGGGTTTAACTTAAATACACCTCACATGTACCTTTTGAAATCGAATAACTGACGTGCATAACAGAAATAAAGGCTTTTCAAATAGGCGGAAAGCCAGAACTTAATTCGGTGTCAGAAAAATAAATACGAGCGCGGCCACATTCGTGAGTGGTTTTATTTCAGTCATTGCCAGCCTTTTGGCATCGCGTTAACCACGAAACGGGTCGAGTGACACATCGGGATGCCATAGGACGAGGCGAAAAATTTGCGGTTTACCGCTCTCTAGATAGAACGAGTGAATCTAAAGGCACGATACGTATACTGTAATTTTACGAGGTACTGCACAAAAGGGTGACGAGTCCGGGCGGAGAGCTATCGCCTCGCACGCGGCGTTAGATGTGTTTGGATAGAGGAAATAGGGGAAGGAGCCGAGATATTTAGCCGACGAATAGAGGGCGCGCGAGGAGTTTTGGAATGATAACGTGACTTTGCTATTGTACTAACGTGGATTGTATTATGTTTACGCATTATAAAAGCCATGTGATTACATGTTTATGAAAAACAATTCGACAAGTTTGTCAAATTTCAAATGGATATAATACATTTAATTAAAGATCAATTTCCACGTAAAATGACGCAAATGAAATCTTTTTAAAAACCAAAATTTTTCTTTAACACGAGGAAAGAAGCTTGATACATAAAATCAGGGCGAGAGCAGTACTAAATAATTTTTCTCGCGTGATTAGCATTTGCATAAGCTTCGTTGGGGGACTTTCTGTTCTTAATTACTTACCCTATTCCGAGATATAACAATACAAAATCAGTCACGTAACTACTTTTTCTCTATATCTATGGTTAACAACGCCCACAACTTTTAGATTTATTTGTTCCGCCACTGAATGCTAAGAAAAAAGTACTGTGAGCAAAATTATACAATTCTTTATTTTCTCTTTTCAATAACGTTTAAGAAGTGTTCCAAAGTTTCGAAATACCTTCTTTTAAAAAAGTGTTTTCCACTGCCAAACTCTTGTTTTATGTTTTTTAACTTTTTAACGACTAACTTTTTCTTTTCGCCGAGTTTCTTTTCAATCATCTTCCTGCCGATAAAAACTTTGTTGCTTAAGTTTTTTTATTTATAAATGGTCCGTAAGACATTGATGTGCTTAGCTGTATGGCGCGCTATTTGCATTAAATGGTAACTTTTGTCTAATATCTACATAAAACGTTATTGGAAACACAAAGTAAATTTCACAGTCAAAACATATCATTTGCATAAAAATACGTGTAGGTTCAAACATATAGTTTTATATACTAGAGTAATATAGCACAGTGTCATCTAGTTGAGATGTCACAACAAAGATGCATAAACAGAATGTGCGATGTAGAGTGCATACTCACATGCATACACCGGCGACTTGTTCAAGCGAGATATCATATAAAACAAACACTCTCTGCCTCAGCACATCGTCGGAACTTGACAACGCAATATTTGTGTATGAAACTCGCATCAAGATTACCAGCTGGTTGCCACTCTGTTTGATTTAATTTTGTTTGGTTTGATAGCTGCGACATGTTTGTATAAATTTATTCCGTTTTTTTGTAGCACCATATTTGCAGGGGTCAAAAAGTAGTGCGATCCAAAAATCTTTATGGTATTTTTTCACATCGGATTTCATCGGATGGGGTGTTTGAAAAGTTCCGTACAAACGTTTGAAAACTCGATGTGTTTACGTTTAAACATCGCTGTTATCCCGACACGATCTAGCCTATGTTATAACATGACTAGTGAATACGCGCAGCTTTGCTTGCGTTGTTTTGTTGCTTTCTCACCAAACACATGCCAAAAATTTAGATGATCCGTCGCTGAAGTAAAATTGGAATAAAAATACCAACGTATTCACTTTCGTTTTAATATAATCATGGTTTGATGTTGAGGCGACAGTGTAGTGTGTCGTTTATTTCTCGATGAAACGAATCTTTATCATTTATTATTACTATTTAGTCTAACCTACTTATTTTACTTTTATTTAATACTAGCTGGTGCCAGCGACTTCGTCCGCGTGAAATAGTTATTACCATAAAAACGGTTTTAGTGAGTTAACCTTAAAAGATAGACTTATTGTTCAGGACATTTTGTTAGATTATTTCAAGAGAAATAATTCTTTCATACATATTTTGTGATATCTTAAACCTGTTTCGCAGCGCACGCAACGTAAGCCCTCAAAGATGAATAATTTTCCCCGTTTTTTCCACATTTTCCATTATTTCTTCGCTCCTATTAGTTTCAGCGTGATGTTATATAGCCTAAAGCCTTCCTCGATAAATGGTCTATTAAACATAAAAAGAATTTTTCAATTCGCTCCAGTAGTTCCTGAGATTAGCGCGTTCAAACAAACAAACAAACTCTTCAGCTTTATAATATTAGTATTAGTATAGATAGCACTTCCATGGGTTATTTCTCGCTGGACCATTTACTTTTATTACGTGCTAGCGCTAACGAGATCCCGGATATTATAATTAGGCATATTAACGAGTTCAGTTCGTCTTCAAAGGCTATTAAATTGAATAATAATAGATTGCAATAAGGCAGTCTTACAAAATGCTTGCTTAGAAGCATAGATAGAGAATCTGTGGTACCTACGAGGTCAATGCTACTTATAAATTAAAAAAAAATATTTACACAAACACAAACAAGTTAACATAATATTTATTTTTGTATATAAATATATAACTTAGAATATAATAGATAATTATAAAACACAGAAAATTTTGTAAGAGCATGAGGGATCAATATAAGAAAAAATCGTTGTGTGTTCATGAATATTCATGGAAACACATAAACGTTAACAAATTATAATGAGAAGCATCGGATTTGACAAAACAATATAATAATTACATTTATAAGAAATTTAGATTCCATCAGTACATTTTGACTTCATGTAAACCATATAAAATTTATCTATACTGTACTGTTTTTGTGTCAACCAAAGGCTCTAGTAATTATCGAGACGGTACCTGCCGGCGCAATGCCTAGGAAATAGGTCTGGGAGGAAACGACTTCAGCGAATGCTCAAGCGAATAGATTACTGAGAAAACGGATAATGGATTCCTGACTAACTGTTTCTACTCAAAGTACTAATTACACAGAGTTTGGTACATTTCAAACAAAGTTTCTGCTGACGAATTTGTTTTGAAAATGTTATTTGACTGCTTTTTAACTTTTTTTTAACTTTAGCTGTGCCTTAGCTTAAATTAATATGACCGGCTTAGTCAGCTAAACATAATATGTACCAAAGATTCTCTTCAACATTCGATCTCTTACGATCTTGCTTTGTTTATTTATAGTATTTTTATTTGTTCACACAACTTTGTTAAGTAAATAATAACCCAGTAAATATATTTGTAAGTAACATAAGCCCAGAGCTATAAATAAAACCATACAAGTATTAGAAACTATTTTAATTTACGCCGTATTTTACTGCTACGTAAACTAATTAATTTTAGGTAGGCAATTTATTATTTTTGACTTAAAGGGAAATAAGGGCGGCTTTATTAGGATTGTTTTGGTAGGTATAGGAAAAATTAGGTCATGATTATTTTTTTATATTAGATTGACATGGTAATACTAAAAAAAGGTTTCGATGGACGTGTAATCAAATCTAATAAGTCATTTATTTAATTGAATCGATCTTATTCAAAACACACACGATAGATAGCTATACATTAATAAATAAATTTATGTTAAAAGCTTAATAAATGTACTTCACTTATTATTTCAATTACTTATGTTTCAAGTCTCGCTTGAAATACAACTAAGTTCAAATCAGTCACAACAATACAGTTTATGTACATAAAACATATAAAAAATGAAGTCATTCCTCAAGATTTACGATGTTGCCTCACTCAAAATTTAAAATTCAAAACTGAAACAGTAAATGCTCGTTTAAGGATCAATTTACTAACAAGTTGTTCTAAAGAATCCCCGTAACTCGTGATAATTTTATGAGTGTTACACACGAAAGTTCAAGCGGTTATATTGCCTCTAGTTAAATACTCTGCTATATGTATATATGTATAGAGCTGTATAATTTTGTTCCTTCTTTAGCATTTTTTACTCGGCCTGACCTGAATTGTTTAGTTTCTGTATATTTTAATCTCAAGTTCTAAATCATTCTGCGTAACTTTGCGCCTACATGGGAATTTCCACTATTTTTTGGGATCCATTTATTGTAAGGAGCGGAATTTTGTCGGTGAGAATTAATCGGTCATTTCCTTTTTCTGTCACCAGCTGCCTACATTTTTAGTGACTTAATTTATGCTCGACCGAGGTAAAATTTAAGACGCGAATTAATTTGGCATATTTTTCACGTTTTCCTCGGGAGCTTTTTTACAATTTGGTGGACAAAGTAATAATGTCAATGAAAATAGATTGGCTGAAACTTGACTATAATGTAGCTTCTTATTAAACGAGTTGTATCTTATATTTAGTTAAAACAGCTCATATGTGTTTTAATATAATTAATTAATTAATCATTAGTATGCTGGGCACGCTGCCCTCTGGTAGTGGGCTGGAGCACTTAGATTATCTTTAGGCTTTTCTAAAGATTTTCTAAGTGCCCCTTTTTTATAGTAGTTAGAAGTAGTTTGTTTAGTTTTTCTTGCCTTGTTTTTATATTTTATTATTGTTAATTAATCATGCATCATTAGTGACGTACTGTACTTGTTTCTTGGCGACATTGATACAAATGAGAATCACGAAAACTGTATAATGTTAAAATAATAGCTTGACTCACATTTCTTGCTTTCGCCATGCACTGAGAGAATGGTTAAAGCATTCCGTTAAAAGAAGTGACCTTTCCGCACTTGACCTGCTTTTCCCTCCCTGTCGTTTGCAAGACGAGGGTCATAAACATAATTCTGTCACCATTATGGTTAACAGGGACAATTAACAGTGACTAATGCAGTTTAGTCACCGCCGCCATTTCTTTGTTTCGGTGTTTTGTATGAAGGGATAGTAATACAATTATACTAATGGTCATTGTGTTTTCTGGAAGATTCATCACGTCACTTTTAGATTTATTTGGGTAAGGCTATTTTACATTACTTGGCACTTTGTTGCAATACCTATATATTTTTTTATATGGCTTTGATCTAGGAAATTAAATTGTAAATTAAAAGGTAATTGAAAATGTAAGATTGACAATTTAAAAGTGTTTGTCTAGCTTCTCTAGCATACGTAAACAAGTAGACAGATCAGTCACATATATCCCAGCAGATAAACAAGATTTCTGTTCGATGAAGCTGCAAACAGCAGATACAGACTGGCATATAGGTACTTATACATGCGACAAAACTTTATCGTCTACTCCCCTCGCACCATATTCGCGAAGAGTCAAGATAAAATATTCTCAGAGCGCCCTTTATTCTTACAAATTCCACGTTACTCACATTCAATGGGCTCAGATAAGAATGATAGATTGAAAAATAAACTGGAATCAATTCTGCGATTCGGCAAATAAAGACTGCAGTTTCAATATTTGTGTTTCTCCTTACAATTCCTTTCTCGTGTGTTGACGTTGGTTTCGGCGAGGAAGTCTGTAAAATGAAAAACAAACAAAGCTTTATTCGTTGTTTATAATGGAACTACGTGCAGTGAGTTTTTTTTTTCAGTTGAAATTAGAATCGTATCCTGACAGCTTAAATATGATAATTTTATATTGTTTACGTATATGTTTGCAATCAAAATTGTAATGGGATATTTTATAAAGACAATATAAAACGTATTTTTTTTACACCAAAATCATAATTTCTTATGAAATCGTAGATTTTAATCCATACTGGGATCACAAGATTTGTTACGTTAATAAGTTATGTGTTTAATGATTTCCAATTATTATGCTAAAAGTTTTATATAACATTATTGTTGAAAAACGATTTTAATTTGTTACTGTATAACTGCTAGGACAATTATATACACTGGCCATGTTATCTACTATAAGTTACCCTGTAATAAAGATATTTCGAAATTTGAATTTGAATCCATACTGGGATGGTTAAACGTGAACGCTAATTAATTAAAGTCTTTTGCTGTACCTAGTAATTTTGAAAACATACCTTCTTATTTAGTAGGTACATTTTAATCCGCCATTGCTATAGAATATGGATTTTTACAGAACCTATAAAAATATACATAACATAATGTCCTACAACAAACATTCTATTCATATTATTAGTAGGTAACTATTTACCTTAAACAATAGATATGCTCTACACATTACCAATAGATACTCATATCTCACCAATTGATTATAAACAGAAGTCCAGCTTCCCATTTAACAACTGAACATCACCAAACCTTTCCTCGCAATTCATAACCGTGCATTATCTAGGACCAGCACCCTTCCGACGATCTGATCCTCAGCACGGCAGGATTACGCCTGTTTGAACTACAGACGGTACAAAGCGAACTGTTGACATTTACTGTCACGGTAAATACTCGGTTTACCATTATTTACCGAGCGGACGTATGTAATACCTACTACCAAGCAAATAGTTGGGGAAAGAATTGAACTATTTTACGGCGCCTAGGACGTTGTGAATGTGGATTTGTTAGCTTTTGTAAAGATGAGTAACATCACTTCACACTTATATTAAAAAGATAAACCAGATAAACAATTTATTTGTAACCAAAAGCTTACATGTCAATTAGAAATTACAATTGTACATAACATAAATTATGATATATAAAATAACATATCTTATACCAATTACCTATTTATTTTACAAGATTTCTACCATTAATATTTCGGTAGCTTTTTTTGTTTGTTTTGAAGAACTCGTCTATGGAATAGTATGTTTCTTGAACGAGCCACTTTTTTAATTTATTTTTAAATATGTTGTCTGACATGGAATTCTTAATATCAGCCGGAAGACAATTGTATACGTCCGGTCCTTTCACGTGAGTCAAGTGATACGTCACGTGATAAAAGTTTGTAAATGTGCGAGTGTGAATGTGTGTAAGTATGTTTGTGTGGCCTTCATATTTAAGCGGCTGTATCAATTTGGCAAGGTGAGAGATTAAAGTCTTGGTTAATACACACATTATTATTTGTCTCGGACTACGTGGGTAAAATTGGCGTTACTAGTTTAGCAAAAAATAGACAATAATGTCTTGTGCCAATATTTTTAGGGAATAAAGATGATGTTTTTCTTGTTTTGTTTGCTCTTTTATATAGGAAAAGAGTCAACTCTTTAACGAAATTGTACAAGTACTTCATTTTGTTTCTTTTCTTTGATTATTGAAATAAGTTTCAAAGTATATTTCATTCCATTCAACTTAAACATGATTATTATTATGGAATGGTCATCGGAAACGGCTACGTGGTTTTGTTACAACGTGCTACGGCGTAGACTTATGCTACGACCTTCATACCGTTCGTAGAACCAGCCTACGACATGACCAAGTATTTTTATTGTTCTAAACTAGTACTTCTAGGAACAATTTGTTACCTGTCATGCTATTTTTGTATCACATAGGAGTGCTTTTTTGTTTAATCACCGTTGAAAGGGCATGAGTGATACTTATATTTTAATATCATGATGTTGCATTATGTTTTACTAGTAGCGGCCTGTGGTACTGCCCACGTGAACTTGTAATATAATGCAGTATATGACTTAATCCATTGTTGTTTACATTTACAAACATGTACGTACAAACGCTCTCACAAACTATCGCTCATAAAATAATTCTTAGATAACTAAGTATTTAATGAAACTAAAACGTTATAATATCTTTTAAAACAAGAGACAATAATCCAATCCGAACAACACACAACACGGAACCTTATTCTATTTCATTTCCCCTCTCGCAATAACTGTAACTTAGCTCTACAAAACAGCATACACACCTACAATTGTACATATATGTGGATATATCCTTATAAATGTAGGTAGGTAGGTATATGTACTCTATTACAATGCGTACCTCGATCCTTTGACCTAGAAAGCCGCAATTCAGTGTTTAGCATACAACGGTATAGCGTTGGGATCTATTCTCGTATTTTACGATAAATAAAACGATGATCATTCGAAGAAGAAGATTGCTGTAGGCTAATAAAACTGGCTCAGTATTAATTTATATTGTAATATTGTTTTTCATTGTAATAGTATGTTTTTAATTATAATGTACGTATATTAAAAATCTAAAAGATGTGACGAATTCGGCGATTAGCTACCATCTTCGTTTGTTAAAATCCGCCACTATGATTTAGAGAGTTAGTTATATTAGGCCACTTTGTCACTTGTGTGTATTTCTCTTTAGGTAAGCTAATAGTCAAATAACTACTATTTGAAAGAAGAAGAAAAATTGTTTGAGATGGCTGTTCAGTAACTTTTGGGGCCAGAGTTGATCATTCTTATACAAACTACCATTACCATGCGATACAATATATAATATAGACAGACATGAGAATCGGTCCCCCTGCCAGTGTTTCCAAGAAGCCATGCGGTATAGACGAGTCAGGTATTCTATGACAGGGGCATTTGACGTTGAATAGCGAGCAGCTAATGAGCAAGGAATTTGCCTCTGTTGTTATACGAGATGGTATTGAAGGAGGATAGGAAATATAAGTTTAGATAATTGTAAGCAAAATATTTTGAGCATAGTGTCTCTCTCTTGAGCCGTATTTCCTCATGACTGAGGGTCGTGACTCTCCCGCAGAATTAATTCTATAGGGGAGTTCTCTTGGGCAGATACATCGTGGTGGGCGCCCAGTTCCTTCCACGGAAGACATATGTATGTCTTGTTATATGGTTGTCTTCGAACATGTCGGTTTCCTCACAATGTTTACCTTCACCGCTAAGCGAGTGCAAATCTACACATAACTTGAAAATACATGTTATTGGTGTAGGGCTGGATACGACATATAGCGCGTCTAAATGAAAAAAGCAGACACTGGAACCGCTTAGCCACATTCGCTTTATAAAATAAGCATAATGCCTAATGGATAAATTGATATAAGCCTAATTTTATATAAATTAAACTTTTATTGGAAAATGAGCGAAAATAATCACGACCGGCAGGATTCGAACCTGCGTATTTCCGATCACCGTCGTGTATTATATTATATTTCGTATTTAAAAAACAACCATAGTGCAGGTTTAGCACTTAATAAATTAACTCATAATTTTATATAGTAAGTGGTCTTCTTCTTATTTGTTCTAAATTTCTGGGGTTAGATCTTGATAAACCAATTAAGGAGATATATACCTGCACTATGTATATCTATGTACCTACTTATATAAAAAAAGAAAAATAACTTACGTCATTAAATATTCATTTATACGTTTTTTTTTATAATAATGTCTTATTTTACAAGCTGGTAACAATGCAACTACTTTTTCATCTTATTTAATTGATTTCAACAATAATTACGTTTGTGTTGAGTAATTTTAGTATGCCTGAAATTTACTATGCATGTTCGCCTACAAACGACACAACCATGCTCCAACATATGCTCATACTATTATCTCCCTGAACAAACGGCATGCTCTAAGCTTCCATTATTACGCCAAACGCGCGACTTGACTTTGCAATATCCTCCGCGGCTGTGGGGTACATAAGAAGAAACATCGACAATATACCCTGGAGATATCAAATAAAATCAAGAAATACACGTAAAAGCACAAGAAGTTTTAAATGTTCATCTTTGAAATTTTATTGGACCATGATCGTCATGATTTTTAGTCGGTAATATAAGGTCTTAAAAGTAGTGAAATATGCTAGTATTATAACGAAATAATACAGATGAATTCGACATTTATCAGAAACTGTTCCTTGGTGCCTTTCACAATCCAACCGGTGTCCAGTCCCATAGGAGTCCACTAAATTTGATTAATCAATATGTTATTCGTATAGCTCGCTCTAAAAATGAACGTTAATAATAAGATTTGTAACTGGCTAATGAATTGGATTTATTTTCTTTGAGTTTCTTCTAGGCAAGCGCGCTAGATCGTAGATTATAACGTTGCTTAACTTCAGGCAAGTTGTAGTCAAGCGTAAGTCTATATCATGTAAAAAATAATAATAATTGACAAACATAATGTGATTTGATATTTTTCAATAATGTGTCATCTTCTAGCTGTAATGTCGTGGCTAAGAACGTATACCGCATGTTACTCTACTTACCATGCCACGATACGTATAAACTACGGAATTCAAGATGCTAGTATTTATTGTAACAGTGGTATTGCAACTATAAAATATTTCCTAGTGCAAGTGGTGTATATTAGCCATTGTCTTGTGTAGTTGTTTGTTAATAAATCCTTAATTAATGTTATTGAATGCCTCGCTAAGTTAAGTGCCACTATAAACTATTTAATATGTGGTATTTATCAAAAGCTTTTAAAAACAATTAGTAATTTTTTTCAAATTTCGAATTTTTCGAATTTGCTTTCATGCCAACTATCATTAAAATATGAAATAGTCCTAAATACTTTCTATTGCTGAGGCATATACATTTTAAAGCAGAGCAATCACCATTTTGCATACAGCAAATATCCCGCGAAACTTTCTAAGTCGACGAGAATGTGGGAAACGCCACGGGGCGCGCAAAACTATAAATAGGTATCCGCAGTCGGAAGAACGAGCAAAGTTATACTCCCACCAGACACGATTTCTCTCATAATATTATTTGCTGCTGAGTCTACGTGAGCCGAATTTCAGCCGTTACCTGCTCATGACGATATGAAATTTGTTCGCCGCAGGAAACTTGCTTATTTACCTTCGAAATAGCAATGCATGCGGAACGTCTTGCTGGATGAGTTATGTACCCATTTAGTGTATACCATTATGCAGATTGAAAGGAAGACGGTTACGTACGTGCTATATTGTACGTAGCTATGTATGTAGATGCCAGTTTGGACTTTGATATCTTATTAATAGCTATACGACGCGACGGTACGTTTGCAGAACTTGGAATGTCTGTTTCAGTATTAAGATTAATGTCGCACACAAGTATTTTTATTTCACGTTCATTCATTGCGAAATTCAATTATAAGTCTAACCCTACTCCCAAGATTTTATTCTTGCGTCATTAGAGTATATGCAGTAAGTATTCTCTTTTACTATCAAGCTGACGTAAGAAACTTTTGGCAGTTTTACGTTTAGAAATGTAGCGTACTTCTTGTCTAGTTATGACGTTATTAAACTTAATGGAGCCCTTTAAAACGTCACCACCTCGGCAAGTTTACGAGTTTATACGTTTTATCTGCGTTTAAAATTCATTCCCAAGATGACTGCCTTTTTGTGGACCTATTTATCAAAAGCAAATGAAATATACTTTATTTCTGAGTAGATTAGACTTGAGGCCAGCGTCGCGTACAAACTTAACATTAGGAGATATTTTTCTACTAAAACTGTATACCTAAAAAGCTAGGTATAATTGAAATAACAGTAAAAAGAACAATTCTAGCTCTTAAAACATTAACGAAAAATGGCTTTTATTAGTCTATGCTAGAAAATATACTAGGTAATATTTAGTTTCAAGCCATCCTATTTTTAAAAATAGACCTTATTATTTTAGTTACGTTAATTAAAGTACATGTTCACTTAAGGTTAACTTCTATTATATAATACGGTTTACTTTTCAAAATTGAAAATAACGTTATCTATTTCATTTATAAATAGCGCTTCCCTGTTCAAAATTGCAAGTTATGGCCTTTACCAAATAAACGGGCGTACTAAATTCGGACGGACCCATAACTGATGTGGATTTGTTACTACTTACTGAGAGGGGTTTTTCAAACGGACTGCCAAATGAGTCGGCATTTGCGAGGCGACGATGGTAATGTCAGCTAGCCAGTAAATTTCACAGATAAGCACCATCGCCGGCCTCCACTTAATTCATTAAATTATTTGCTTTGACTCGGCTCATTCGGTCTGACGAAATATTTGAAATATAGATTTGAGGTGCCTTTGATGGGAATTGCTTGTAAATTAGGAAGAATTATTTGTTTAAACGTAAATTGAGCTCATTTTATGGATCAGTATCTTACTTTTATAAAGTGTAATGCATCGAATTAATAGGTACTTATGTTATTAATTTGCTGCTAAATGGCAGATGGCCGATTTGATGTCTCAGTTGGATAGTATGTAATGTTGTCTAAAGGCATTTGCTAGTCTCAAATAGTCTTATTAACACATTTTCATTTTATTTATAAAGTCCTACTCTTGACTTTATTTACAAACTAGCTGTGACTGCGACTTTGTCCGCGTGGAATAGTTGTTTTGGGCATTAATTCTTTGAATTTTGAACCGTATACGCAGCGCACGCAACGGAAGCCCTCAAAGATTGATAATTTTCCCCGTTTTTTCCACATTTCCATTGTTTCTTCGCTCCTATTAGTAGCAGCGTGATGTTATATAGGCTAAAGCCTTCCTCGATAAATGGTCTATTCATCACAAAAAAATTTTTTCAATTCGCACCAGTAGTTCCTGAGATTAGCGCGTTCAAACAAACAAACAAACAAACTCTTCAGCTTTATAATATTAGTATAGATAAACCAAGGAGTAGAATAATTCTACGAAAACAGAGGTCCACACGTTATGTACACGCCTACGTTAGTTTATCTCGGGTGGAATCCTGACACATTGAGCTTTTAAGACCAGTTTTCGGCTAAATATAGTTATGTTCAAAGCGTGAAAAGGCTCGTTATATTATTCAGTAACCGTATCTCTTTCCGACTGATTAATTCGTGCCTCATCTGAGCGTTCTGAGATTTCCGTTTCGTTGCCACGCAGCAGCCTTCGGAGTGGTGTAAATTGTGCTGGAAATCCGAAACGGCGTCGTTAGTTCTGCGCAGGGTATCCCCAGGGCCGGCGGCGGGCAGGGGACGACGGAACCTTCATAAATCTTTTCCTCGAGCCTGCCGCAACTAACAAGCCGCCGCCGTCCGCCTCGGCGCGCGGCGACTGCCCGCGCCCGGCCCCGACCCCGCACTAAATAACCGTGAAAACTTTCATAATAACACAGATTTAAGTGGATTAAAATATCCAACCGATCGTATTTTCATATTAATCATAGAGAGGATCGCCACTATATACGTCTACGCGGCTTACACTCAGTAGTCTGTAATTTAATAACCTAAGGGACGTCTCAACGTGATTCGCTCCTTTATAAATTAGTTTTATCGAATTTCCTCGGCGTGGATTAAAATTATTGCTTTTCGAAATCGCTGCGGTAATACGGTTTAGATATATTGAAAAGATTTTAACGTTTCCATTTTGCTGAAATTGCAATATACGGGTGCATTTAATTTCACGCTAGACTTTTGTGTGTTAGCTTATAACTAACAAATAGTTCGATATTTATAACCTATCAATATTTCTCGTAAAAAATATCGAGCAATCTCGAAATATCGCGGCAAATTCTCTGACAGATACTAATGAAATATTGCCTGGGAGCAATCAATCATTCCGGAGTCGGTCGGAAAGAATATTTAGAAAAATAAAACTTGAAATGTAACTTTTCTCTTAGCCATTATAAACAAACTTTTCCGTATTGGGAATACCCGAGATGTTTTTGGAACTAAATTGAATTTAGTGTTTGTTTTGTTCATATTTTGTTCGACGTTTTCTTAAAACCAATGGGATATTCAAATGTGTTTTTCTTTGTTCCAGTACCGCTGGCGCAGCGTGTGCGCGCTGTCAGCCGGCGGCGTGGCGCTGCTGTACTGGCGCCTGCGGCTGGTGGCGGCGCCCTCCACCTTCGCAGCCGCCGACAACCCAGCCTCGCGGGACCCCTCTCTCCTCACACGTTTCTATACCTTCGCATACCTCCCCGTTTTCAACCTCTTCCTACTCGTGTACCCCTTCCATCTCAGCTTCGACTGGTCCATGGACGCAATACCCAGAATAACCACCGTCTTCGACCCGAGAAACATCTCAACGGTCATATTTTACGCCGTCATCTCGAAAGTGACGTGGAGAACACTAGTGAATGAATTCAAAAAACCCCAGGAGGGCTTCGCGAGAGACGCGAAATATTACAAGAAAAACAATTGTAAAGTCAAACACAAATGGAATTACAATTGCAAACAGTATTATAGAGGACAAGACTGCGTCGAGAGAAAAAGTTACCACGCGCCGCATAAAGAAAATGTGTCATCTAAAAAGCTATTGTGTCCGTGCACTGGGTGTAAGCACTCGCTCACCGACGAGCACACGAGCGTGTGTCGCGCCAGCAATAACAACAATATAATGATGCACAACTCTACTTGCATCTGTCCCGTATCGCACACGAAGGCGAAGCCAAATAACGTACAGAAAAACGTTTACCGTAGCCCTCAGGTCGCACTGTTGATGTTTATGGCATTTATGATCCTGCCTTTTGTGCCGGCGACGAATATGTTATTCTACGTGGGTTTCGTGGTGGCGGAGCGCGTGTTGTACATACCGAGCGTGGGGTTCTGCCTGCTGCTGGGGCTGGGCGCGAGCGTGCTGGCGCGGGACTGGGTGCGCGCTGACCGCCGGAGCCGCGTGTTCATGCTGAGCCTGCTGCTCACTCTGTGCGCCATGTGCGGCTACACCATGCGCAGGAATCTTGACTGGCGCGACGAGGAGAGCCTCTTCAGGAGCGCGCTGCACATCAATCCTCCTAAAGGTAAGAATAATGTATATATATATATGTACCTTATAGAAACGTGTAGATATGTACTTCACATGAATTTAGATTAAGTCAAACATTTCACAATCATACCCAACCAGAGACATAGGCATGTTCGTTAAATTTTCCACATCATATCAAACTTCTCGCAAATAACGTACCGTTCGTATGAGCCGTGAGTCAACGTCAAAATTTCGCGAGTTCTCGCCATAATGTTCGGTTGCCAGCCGCGCTTCCACCGTACCTTCCTCAAAAGTTTGTTTGAGTCGCTCCCTCGTTACAACTCAAAACTAAGACACAATTAATTTGTTTGAGAGACAGCTACAAAGTACCTGTCGACGTGTAGCCGGCAGGGAAAGAGGCTGCGTCGGCCGGAGCGAGCCACTCGGGAGCTGGTAATGTATTCACTGGCTCCACTCGCATTCAGACTCTTGACCTTTCTAGGACGCCATTAAACATGCATGTGCGACGTCCCGAGGGAGCCACGGGTTTCTGTACACATCACAAACTTTCGAGCAAAGAGAAAAGTTTCGCCCGATGGTTCTCTCATTTTGCCTCACTTCATACGGCAAATGCTGAACTCAATCTCGAGTGTTGTTCCACTGTTCCGCGAAACACGATTGTGTATGAATATTTTATTTCTTTGCTTTATTTGTTTACCTACTTTGGTCAATTCAAGTTGGGGTAACTTTCTTA
Organism: Macaria liturata; assembly: GCA_964023185.1. Taxonomy (NCBI): domain Eukaryota; kingdom Metazoa; phylum Arthropoda; class Insecta; order Lepidoptera; family Geometridae; genus Macaria; species Macaria liturata. The sequence continues at coordinate 5,964,016 of OZ026820.1, read as the reverse complement.
CCTTTTGTGGGAAAGTTTATATCTCACGTTTGTTTTTTGTTTGGTATAAGTACAAAACAAAGCTACTTCAATTCCTAGATTTATAACTGTAACGATGGATATTAGGGTACAATAATGTTTATAGCCATTTGTTTTTCTTTGTAACTAGGAGTATCTATTAACCACAACAATGACGGCCCCTTGGTGATAAAAAAACAATATCTCACTGAAATTATGACACTTTATCGAGGGGTCTCCAATGTAAAACTATCCAAGTTTTTTCGATGGGTTTGTAAGGAAAAATAAGAGGTTCGGGAAGTCGCTTTTAAAAGTTCTTGTCTAACTTCTTGTATTTTTACGAGTTACGAAATCACTTGTAAAATATTGAGGGCGACCGTCGCCGCAGCTGTGACGCAACTTATATTCTCACGAGGATACAAGCCCGAACAATGCAACTACTTACTGGACTATTTTAACAAAACTTGTTTTTATGCTCACATATTGTCCGGGTTTTGCCACATATGGCTTAGTTATATGAGAACCAAGTCTGAGGTTATACTCGAAATGTTTATCAAAACATTATCTTCTGGGTAGGAAAGTTTATACAAAAAGTAACTACCTACTTAGCATACTTCTTAAGTGAAATATTTTTATAGGCTTATAAAAAGACTGCATTAGAAGCAAGGTCCACACGTGTAATAAATGTAATAAAATATCTCTGCTCACTTTAATCCACCATTAACTCCATAAAAAAACCGGCCAAGTGCGAGTCGGACTCGCGCACGAAGGGTTCCGTACTATCATCTATTTTATGTATTTGTTTGGGTATTTATTTTTATAGTAAATATATTTTTATATATTTACTTACAAATATTCAAGTTTCTACCTGTTTATTAAGATCGAGTAAAAATTGCTTAAAAATTACGTTTGTTGTACGGGAGCCCCCCTTTAATATTTATTTTATTATTATTTAATTATTTATTTTGAAAGGTAACATACAAGTAAATATTCTTTGAAATTTGAAGCGTCTACCTGTTACCGTTTTTAATATTAAGTAAAAATATGCGAAAAAAACATGTTTATTGTATGGGAGCCCCCCTTTCATGTTTATTTTATTGTTATTTTATTATTTTTTTCAATAGGTAATATAAAATTAAATATTCTGTGAAATTTTGAAGCGTCTACCTGTTACAGTTTTTAATATTGAGCAAAAAAATACGAAAAACACGGTTTCCCTTTTATTTTTTTTAATTTAGTATTTGTTGTTATAGCGGCAACGGAAATACATCATTTGTGAAAATTTCAGCTCTCTAGCTATCACGGTTTATGAGATACAGCCTGGAGACAGACAGACAGACAGCGGAGGCTTAGTAATAGGGTCCCGTTTTACCTTTTAGGTACGGAACCCTAAAAAACAATAAAACATTAATATTACTATGAAAACCTACATCTCCTTAATAGAACACAAATTACACCATACCCATAACACAATACCTCTATCAGCCCTTGTTACTCATTTGACCCAATCCCACCTCAATAACCCATGAAAATGTATTAGGTCTTCAAGCAGCGATCCCGAGGGATATAGAGAATCAATATATCTGGCTAAACTGCTTTCAATACACTGTTCAAAGCCATAAAGTAGAATAAACCGCGATATAATATGTTAAACTACCGCAATAGTGTGGAATGGTATTTGGCAGTCGGCGTCTACGCGTAAATCAGACGATACATGGCAAGTGCGTTCGATAAAGACCGGCGTAGAGAATAAATAAGATGGTATTGCTATTAATTTATGGATGTGTTTGTTATAGTACATATAAACATATTTGCTATAGCCTCTAAATATATGTACATGATGAGTTACTATGTTGTTACTAGTAACTTAAAAACTGTTTAATTTTATATGAATGTTTTTATAGCTCCTGTCATTTCAAATAAAAAAAAAACGAAGCAAATAAAGCTACGAGTACACAGATCAAAATCAAATCAAAACTCGTTTGTTTTACAAAAATCTTTAGGCTATAATAGTTACATATAATTTAATAACATAAGATTCAAGTAAGTACCTACTATTGAATTTCAATTAAAAAAAATCAATAATTTTATTAATTAATATAAATATGTGAATAATTCAAGAGGAAATTGATTATTATTATTAATACTAAGGCTTACTTTTTACATGTTTTCAATGGACCCCAAAGTAAGAAAAAAGCTATATCTTGGAGGTCCGTAGGTAGTTACTCTTATTTATAAATATTAATTCTTACGAACGAATGTATAAATAAATTGGTTAGGTGATTTATACGGTTGAAACCATCATTAAATTATTGTTCAAATAATTCATGCATGTTTCTAGATTTCTTTCTATTCATATCAATACAGTGGTTTAAATTGTAATTAGGAAAAATAAAACAACCAAAGAAAAAGTATTTGATATAATTATCTTATTTATGACAAAAAGTTCGACCAATTTGCTTATTACTATACGCTTTGTCGTTGACAGATTTGTTTTAAAGCTCTCTCACGCCAATTTGTGTTCATAGAACGAGATGATTTACATCCTGTGTCAGTTGAAGCAAAAGAAAGACGAGAGTCAAAGGACAAATAAATAATAAATGCTTGAAAATCACGTATTGTTCCACTTTTATCTTCTTTGTGTGTTTTAGATATTGTTTAGATATCTTGTCAATTGTCATTAGATACGATATGTTAATATGCTGGTACAATTTACAAGCTGTTTTTGAAGAAACTTGCATATATAACGAAAAAAAATATAGTATGTAGTTAGCTGTACTTCAAATATATGAATATATAGGTATAAGATGTCAGTTGATAGTTTTGTGTTACGTAATTATTAAAAATATTTTTTCTTATTATACATCAATTCTTCTTCTTATCGAATGAGAGTGGCTAACTCTGGTGTCGAGAGTTTATCAAGCCGCCCTAAGGGCCTCTGACATGGCTTGACGACTGCCGTACTAGACAAACTGCCGGAATCTACAATTTAACGTGTCATCCGCCCACGGAAGCGCCAAAAATGGAATGCCACTTTTCCGTCACCCATCCAAGGGCTGACCACGTCAATCGCATACATTTGCCTCCGCCAGCTGAGCTACGGACACTTTAATAAATCAATAAAGGTATGACAATAACAGTTTTTTAGATTAACAGGTATGATAGAAAAGTTATAGTTTAAAACTAATTTTTGATGGTCTAAATCGTATCTTGATCGTTATTCAAACTTAGGCATTGCTGTGAATCACAGAAGACTGTAGGTACCTGTCTTTTTTTCCATTGTGTAAAATATTTCTTTACACATGGCTACATTGGCTTTATACTATCCTATTGGCGCAGATGTTTTATTCCTTTACGCCACATTCGGCAGTCAACTTTGCACTACATCTACGACTTGCTCCGTATTTTATAACGTATCTTGGCAGCGCCAGTTGTTTGCCTCCACTTTTCTACACTCAACTTGTGCAATACACTCTCCAGATATTAGTACTCTGGCTTCATGTTTCCGCGCGGTAATATATGAATGCAGTATGTTTTGTGCCTCTCTTATTGAGTTGATTTGACTTAACTAACCTCACTCAGGAAACCTAGGAGAACCTAAGTTTTCTGAGTGGGGTGTGAGGGCATCCACAAAGACTCGTCAGCTTATAGTCTCTCATCCTAGTATTATAGAAGTGCCTCCTGTTTATATATAACGGAAACGTTGTGTGTGCTAAAGAAAAATATGTACAAAGATAAATAGATAGATTATTTAAGATAAGGGAAAACTCTATGTATGCCCCAACTGGGTTGCAAATAAACTTATGGACTCATCATGTCATATCTCAATAAAATTGTACATTATAAAAAAACTCGATCTTATAGTGTCTTAATAAAATAATTAAAATCAATAAGATTTGCAAATACCTTCATAAAAATCTTTGTTAAGCGTTTTGAACGAAGAAATCAAACAATACCAAGAAAAGTTAATTTACCAAAACTTGAATCAATAATTGCTACGATACAAAGGTAACTCATAGCTTATTCATAGTTTAACAAGACGGAGTAGTGGGTAGATAGGTTGGGGAAATCTGACAAACAACGGCTCTCTTTAATTATTCACCTAATTGGGTTAAACCGTTGATTATCTCATTTCATAACAAAATCCACAGTGAAAATTGGTTGTAGTTGGTAAAATTATCGTATAATTTAGTGGTTTTGGGGAATTATTTGGCGCGTAATTATACAAATAAACTTTTTTTTTATTGAAAGGAATATATGTATGTTGAAGCGTATGACTTACATACACAAATAGAGGCAGACGCGGCAAGCGACTTTGATTTATACTATGTTGTGTTAAATGCTGTACAAAATAATTCCCATTTTATTCGTCATCGAAAATAAAGTTTCGCTACAAAAAGGCACCCGACCTCTGGCTTCACGCCTATTATCTTGTAGTAACGTATCCTAAAGGATATAACTGGATCCAATTTGTCTCTGACGGCTATTCGAAACAAGCCAATCACAGGCAGTCCTATTACACGATTTTGCTGGCAACTCGAAGCCGGGGTTCAATGGAGGCGTTGACATCATAGACAATAAACTTCTAAGGAAACATTGATGAAGGTACACCACACACACACACACACACACACACACATGCAAAAAAAAACAAATCTAAATGTAGCAAGAAAAATATTTTAAGATTGTCGTGATTTCGTGTTTAACTGTAGGTCCAGAAAGTAATTACAGCTGTAGTTGTTACGCCAAGTCAACCTGGAGTGATTTGCATTGTATAGATACCAAACATGGCTAATTTAAATAACTTACTTGCATACAAATAAAATTAAATTGAAATCGGTTCTGTTTGTTGTGACAGTTTTACACATAGGTACGAAAACACACTCATATACTTTAAAAAAATTGAGATTAAAAAGGAGATGGGATGAGAACTATGCGTTATTTCCATACATCAGTCAGTATATCTTATTTTCTGAGTGTTACTGTACAATAGTATGAAAATAACTCCATCTTAATGAGTCTCTGGATTCTGTCGTCTAAGGTTGGAGGGCTGGAGTACATCGGACGGTCGCACGACCTACTCGGCTAATCCCAGCTTTAACCAATACACCTTTTGCGGTGATAACTGATCTATTGGGCAGCCGCTGTTTATTGAATTAAGATTTGCATTCAGAAGTGGTTGCAACTAATTGATTGAAGATGAGTTTATCGGTTGCAATAGATAGACAAAAAGTTGATCGTTTGTGGGATTTTCTTTTTGAATTTCGAATTCATTTCCCTGAGCTATCGTATTAGAGTAATATAATATTGTTATGATTCATATAACATACCATATCTTTCTAATTAATATAGATATTATACATTATATTATGGTATCATATCTTTATTAATGTGTATTTATTGATCTGTTTATTCCGATTGCACGTTACAACGGAGCGACCGATCATCGTGATTTTTGGTATGGTGGCAGTACAAAGTCTTGACAGTGACATAAGCTACTTGTCAGCCCGAAACAATGCGAAGGAACTCCCGGCATCCTCTAGAAAGATATAATTTCTAAAGTAATAGAAAAGGTACTAATTTAAAAGATTCCGAGACCAATAGGTAATGTGAACATACAATATACCTTTATACACTTTGAAAACAGAAGAATAATTTGAATATTTACAAGCGTTTTAATGAAGCGCATGGTAATTTCTTTACGTGTAAATATTTACAGCCTCGCTTGCTTATGCAACAGTTTTCTACCCATGAAAGTGTACGGTGATGCATTCTGATTTTGCACCGGCGAATGATTCACATACATTAATGGATCTGGGATGTTTACAAAAGTAAACAAATATTTTAAAAATCGCAAGAGCAATTTGGATTCTAAAATATAGGTTTCTCCTTCTTATCTGTTTAACATCTGAGAGAGCCAGCATAACAGGGAATCGTTACATATATGAGAGGGTTTTCTATGGCATATTTATATCACGGTGGGCGCTTATATACGGATTAAATACTTGTAGTATGTACATATATATATTAGGATATTGTTGTCTTTTGTATCATTTTTGATAAATTGGTCAGTTCTCTTGGATGGGTGACCGAAAAGTGGCATTCCATTTGGGGCATTTCCGTAGGTCGGATAACACGTTAAACTGTAGGTCCCGGCTGTTTGTCTAGTACGGCAGTCTTTAAGCTATGTCAGAGGCCCTTAGGGCGGCTTGATAAACACCAGAGTTCGCCACTCTCATTCGATAAGAAGAAGAAGAAGTTAAATTAAAGATCGTGGAAAATCTTCACTTCACTTTCACTTTGCATGCGTATTGCACAGAATATAATTTGATACATTTTTACACTTAATAGACGCGATTGACAGCTCGTGTGATGTTAAAATTGTTGCCTCGAAAAAACTTAATATTTATTAATAACTGTAAGTAGTTTGTGATAAATTAGTTGTACCTAAATAGATTTGATATAATTTAGTCGCATCAATCCATTTCCACATAGTTCATAACGCCGGCCGGCCTGTGTGATAAATACTATTTACTCTTATATACAAAAGTATAAAGTATCTAAATAATATATTACATAAAAGCAAAAATGACTAACTTATCTATAAACGTACAGAACTGAACTAGTCGGGCTGAATTGGGCATGGCAATAAGTACTACGATGCAGGCATCCGCTAAGAACGGTATTTTTGGAATTCTACGTACTTTCAAAGGGGTGAAATGGGGTTGAATGTTTGTATGAAACTTTGATTGATAATAATACTACTTATTTATACTATAAAGCCGAGGGTACCCATTAATCTGCATAATAATAGATATGTCGTGGTATAATTATGTTTAGATAATGACAAAATAATACATATTTAGGCGGACACGTCTCAAGTTGCTAATCGTCAGTTAATCGAGTAGTTCTTACCGCACGCCGGCCAGCTGTGTAGTAATCGGGTAAGCTGCGGCTTTATCGACTCCATCTTTGCGTCCGATAGTCCGATAGCGCAGAGTGGGGATGTGGAATGGTGGTTGCAGTAGCTGAACTTGGTATTTTTATAATCATTACTATACATATACTCAATTTAAACACACTACACGACTTGTAATATTTTTAATCCATAAACAACACTAACATATAAAATTTTACATAAAAACAACAATTTTTATTTACTAGTTCTAATGTACTTTGTCACTTGGAAAATGACATTTGAATTAAAACAAATATATTACAAATATCAATTTAATTCCTAAAATTTAGATCTTGGGCGAATAATAGAAAGTTAGGTTAGAAGCGCTCGTAGCATAGCTAACGGAGGTAATCGCTTGCAATTACCAATATTACGCCACAGTCGACGCGGTCAGTTCATGATAGGGGGACCAAAAAGTGTCATTTCACAAGCTTTGTATCTCCATTCTCAACTAAACCTTGTACAAACCTTAGCGACCGTTTTCCACGGCCGCAGAGTGGTGAGGCTGAGAGATTAACGCCATTATCTCGGCCGCAAACTTGTCGCACGGCTACTTAGGTGGCGCTAACTTACTTGGACAGTTGGTCGACGGACGCCAAGTGTCATCTTACCACTGTTCATCTAGAAAATAACATGTATAGTTGACTTCACGATTAAGCATTTATGAAAAAAAAATTAAAGAGACTATATTGATTGAGACTATGTCCAATACTAAATTTAATGCGATACCTTCCAACACAAATATATAAAAATAGTTTTCCATTATTAATTATACATCATATTAGTATAACTTATCCAGGTGTATCTGCTATGGTGCCCGACTGATTTGAGAAGCTTACCTAGTTCTGGTTTAAGTATGCTCATAAATGAAATACTGTTTATTACATTGATGTGTTTCAACGGCTATGAGGTACAAAAATCATAACATCCTCTTTCCTTGATTATGGATATTCCTCATTACGGAGCGCCGTGACTTCCCCGCAGGATTATTTATTGGGGGAGTTCTTAGCCCAAGGCCCTTCCAGAGAAGTCATAACGTCCTGATCACATATAATTATCTAAGTAACTTATAGTATTGTAATCGTATGTGGCTTAGTTATAACCGTAATGATTTCTCATATATTATTACATCCAATAATTAGATCGAAGTTTACTTTGAAAGCAGATGAATATCTCACGAAGCTAATTCTCTATTCGCGCTAGTTTAACGATGTTGGATCGATCGACGTAAAACTAGTTCAATTTCAGGTTAGAGTTGGTTCATGCCTTTTTAATTAACTTTAGATTGTCTGTGCAATGTGCTGAATATCATATAAAAGAGGTGCTTTATAAAAGAAACAGATATATACTTGATATGGGTGATTTTATATCTGCTTTGAAATTCTATCTACATATAATGTAGTCAAGCCTATTGTTTTGCAGCATCGCTCGAGCCGAAATAAAATTAATAATTCTATCACGAGGCATCCATTATTTATATGCGCCGTGCAAATTAATCTGTTCAGGTATTTTTCAATTAAACAAAGCTTTGACCGAAGTGAGTCAATTTACAGCGGACAATGGATCTTCCTGTGATTACAATAAAGGGTAAATTGAAATGTAGTCAATATCGGGGCTTTTGTTTGACGGAGCCGCCTTGATGATAAAATACTTTGAGAATAGATTATCTATAAAATTATGAATTGAAAGCATGAATAAATAACGACTCATAATCTCATTGTGATTAGATTACGCATGCAGCTTTGTTGCATTGTTCTTCTAAAAACTGTGCTAATATTTAAATTCTAAAAATTTCGTTCCCTATTGTTGTGTGTTTAATGTTCAGTCGCTTGGCTGCTATTTCCATTCAAACTGTTGTAAAGTAAGACTCAAAAACTAAAAAATATATACTGACGGTTTGCATATTAAATTGTCGGTAGCTAAACAAAGATCTCGCCTATATAAAACCGAAGCCATAGATTTGATCTTTTCTAACCATATTGATTTTGTGTAACGATGATATCAAAATGCAAATGGAGTTAAACAAAGGTCACTTGAATTTTCCATTTGTAAAGAGCCTCTTCAATATATCATCGGAATACGCCAAGTAACTAACTAACGGAGTTTTCATAGATCCTTGATTATAATTATCGTACACTTTATTATCGTCATAGATGTATTACCCAAGGGATAAGCGATATCTAAAACAAAGTTTATTATTAGGAAAGGAAGATTACAATCCAACTGTATAAGTGGTGCGTAAGTTTTATTACTCCCTGAGCCAATTCAAATAGTTCAGGCTACGTTATTGCAGTAATAAAACCTACTTTTAAATTCCCTCGGTGTCTTGTATCCTAGTATTTTCGTTGTGGCCTACTTTCTGTTTAGTTTTTGCTTGATAAAAAAATATGTATATTTTATTGTAGGATTGTTTTTTGGACCATTACATAAATTTATTTAGACTTTGTAAGATTATTTCGTTGCCACAATAAATGATGTTCTTTTGGTATATAAACCTCATTTTTTAGTGTACACCTGGAAAATTTAAAGAAAGATTGTACATCACAAGTATTATGAATGTAATCATGCAAATTCTGTAGTCACGGTATTTTTCACGCACCATAAACCACAAAAATGGCGATAATTTTGTCGCAGTGCTAAAAAGTACAATAAACACTACATCTGTTTTGCGTTAACAAGGAAATATGAGGTTATAAACAGGTGAACGCTATATAAGCACCAGCAGCGCCCATGTTTGGGTATTACCCGTGAAAATGTGTACATAAAAAAGCTTTCAGGCCAATATTCCAATCAACGCAGCGACTGAGTTACTCCCCGAGTTGTGTCTCTTATATTTTTCGCTCTATGTTTTTCTTACAGCTAATGGTTCCGATCGTAAATGGGATAAGATTTTTATTTTCTTTTTGATGTGCCCTATTTAGGCCAAGCGCGCTGTTACGTTTTTATGTTAGCGTTTATTTATACTCATTCACTATTTAGATAAGTACCAGTACGTAGACTCGAAATAATTACCGCAGCACTTACCTGCGGTTTGTTGTTTTTTTAATTACGCAGAATTTAGGCCGCACCAAGTTTTGGTTTGGATGCTTTGTTTACATCTTCTGTGTAGACTAGAATGGGAATCGATTGTTAGTTTGGAAGTTGGTAACAATATTAACTAGTTTGGAAAGTTTGATGCTTAGTCTACCGAGATATTAGGCGTTCTGAGTTAATACTTAAGATCCTATATTCTGGGGTAGAGATATTCTATGAGGTCAACTTACGATGCCCAAAAGGTTAAACAATATAAAGGTTTCGGGCTGACTCTATTGCTTATTTGATAATGTCTTTTGTTATCGTAATCCAGGAGGGTCGGCGAGATTTGATCCCTCATTTTGCCTCTCAATACGCCCGCATTGGCGGTATTCCGTTTCCTAATACAAGGGAAACACATAAGGTTCATATTCCTCTACTCTTTACAAAGAATGTTACGTTATATCTCTATGAGTGGATTTTTCTAGTTCAATCGGGCCTTTATTTTGATAAGCTGTTAAGACGCACATAATACGTAAACATTTTGAAAGGAAAGAAAATGTTCATTCTCTGGTTCACGTTTTATTTTTGTTGTGAAAAATAGCTCGGTATAATAAGTTTGTACCCATGTATATCATGTACTAAGTATTTGATATTTGTAGTTGAAATGGTTAATAGTAATGAGGTTCCGCGAAATCAGACCGCAATTTGTTGATGGCTGATTTAACTGATTGTTACAAAGTAATGAATGTGTGACTATTTAAAAAAAAATAAAAGCCAATAAAATTTAAATGTATATCAATCTCATCATTAACATACTCGTAGTTAAATAATTTCAATTTAATAAATTTAATTTGATTTTTTGTGCTAAGTCAGAGTTATTTTAGTTTACAGAAATGTATTTGCTTTTTCTAGAAAAAGGTAGGTAGGTATTTTTAAACACAACCCATCCGACGTTTGTTATCATATTTTGTTTTGTGTGACAAGTTAAGTTTGATAGAGCGATTCATTTTTAATCCACACCAAAACAATGCAGAAAACTTAAATTTATTTATTTCTCTTCACAGATTCTCGGGACTTACGTCCGGTATTTTTAAGGCATCAGTGGGGCCGTAGCCAACACTGAGAGGCCTTTTACAATATTTTACTTAAAATTAAGTAAAAATTACAAATAGAGGATGTTAGGTATATAAAGTAACTATTGCAGACATGGTATTAATGTTACAGGCTATTGTGTTGAGTTGTTCATTGACTTAATTAAACTGGTCTATTGTACGAGGAACGGCACCCGCCAGTTATGCCTCATTCATAAAATTATTTATTATTATTAGTTTAGGTTTAGACGCGGAGAAACTGAATACAGAATCAAAAGATGTTTTGTATGGTGTTCAGAAAACCATAAGCACACTACACTAATCGCATAAAAAAATAATAAATATAGAAGTTAATAGAAATGTACCCTCACTTCTTGAGGATGAATAAATTAATGTTGGTTTTTCGTACATTGGCTCAGAACTAAATGTAGCTTTGTTTATGAATTACAGAATCTTATAATTTGTTTTGTTTTACACTGATATAATATACCTACTATACAACCTTAACCTCCATTATCTGATGATGATGTATTGTGTGATCCCTAAATGCCACAAAGGAGGTGTCAGCTCCAAAGAGGCCGGAAATCAGGCAATAGCTGATAGTGTCGGCAATCACACAGCTGTCCGCGCCGGACACAAATGTAACGAACCTCTTTACTGACTAGAATAAAACTCACTGACCATAGACAAAAAGCCAGAGATGTGTTATTATTAGTTGATCGTTCGTTCATGTTTTATATTATATCCATCTTCCATACAAGCTTAACAATTCTAAAATTTAAGAGCGAGGTCCTTGTTTTTGGAGTAAGCGCCATCCTTCCCTGTTTTTATTTTTCGACCTCCTAATACGATATCCAATCGTCCAATGAGCCAATCGTCAGCCATAAATTGTATGCTGTAAATAACCATTAATATTATGTTATGTTGCTCATCCTATGGTTTCTTCTTTAGGCAAGTAAACATAATCATGTTTAAACCATTTACCATATGTTTGTTGTAATTTTCAAGTACAATTATACGTCTGTTAGGCACGATGTTGCCACAGATACTGCCCCGTCACTTGCCTAACGACCCGGAAAAAAAAATATGTTTTTTTTCCACCTACTCAAACGAATGGATCGAAAACAATGTTGTTGATATTTTCGAAGCACAGTTAAAAATAGATAAGATTTGTGGGCTGCTCGATTCAATATAAAGTTCATTTTTGTAGCCATTTATAATGTCCAATCACAAAGTTATTTTTAGATTTGAACGTATTATATTCCTAACAACTTCGTTGTGTCTTTGATTCATATATTTAATATTGTATAGAAATGACTACTTATTATACTTTATATTATTTGACACAATACTTATAACAACCTCAAAAGAAAACACAGCATATAAAGTCTCAGCCTGTATACTTATGTATAATTTACGATTTGAGTGGTACAGGGACACATGCCGGAAACAATTCTGTTCGATACAGAAAAGCTTTGGGAATCAAATTAAGCCAAGCTTTGAAATGACAAATTGAATACGCATTTAATATGAGCGTGGTTTTATATACAATATTGTTACTTTATGTAAGAAAAGCTAGAGTACAGCAAATTGTTTGTGAATAATTTAATGTTACAGTTGAATTTTTAAATATATTTTCACACATGTAAGAACTATACTGATCATATTTTAAGGGTTGTGCTATCACATTGCCTTTAAAAATAGGTAATTCAAACGAGCACTGATTTCAAATCCCATTACTCATCGATAACGGTTTTCGGGATTGATGAAATTGGCACTTTATGCTTACATTATAAATTTTCTTTCATCATCAAAGCACACTCTATTATCTTTCCATATGCGACGTCAATATCATTCTATCCAGAGTTTCGAAAACAGGAATATTCTACCGATATTGGCTTCATAAAATACGTATGAAACTTCGCTCCTGCAAGCCTAAAGTTACACGGCCGCAAGCTTGCATAACTTTATCATACATGTTTCGCAGAAAATATTTATTGGAATTTTATGGGAACTTGGTATATTGAGGTTAGATTCTTTGAATTTTGCTTTAAAAATGAACAACAATATAATTGTGACACTAGCAATTCTTATTAAATTGATTTAGTTCTAAAACTAGTGTTGCGAGAAGTGATTAGAAAAGTCGTTAGTTTCTTTTGCAACGTTATAGGTCTGTAAAAGTACTAAAATGGCTCTAGATAAATAAATTATTATTTTTTATTATTTAGATAATTAAGTGTGTACTTACATATTATGGGCATGATACGACTGTAGTACCTAATATAACTAACACTCAAAATCAAATCAAAATTCGTTTATCTTACATTCCTTAGGCTATAATAGTTACATATACACTAAAAGTGTTATTATCGACTTCAGAGTTCATTCGTATGTTCATTACAACATGTTTAGATTCTTAATCAATACCGCCTATTTATAGAAGCCCTTGGGCGAATATAAAAGCCTTTATCAATGTTTTCGATAAAAACTTTCCACCACTCAAATAGTCCTGCTACATGTTATGAGAAGAATAAGATAAAAAAAAGAAACAAGTGAATACTTGTTTCTTTTTATAAAAAATGAAGTAAAAAAATATCGGTACTTTAAAAAATCGTACTCATTTTTAATCGAATCAGCGCGTTGTAAAAGATCAAACGAATTTTGCGCCCCATTGTTTTGACTGTTGATACATCCGACGGGAAAATCCGTAGAAAATCGACATGTCGCTTTTATCAAAGGCGCTTCCGGTCCCAAAAAGTAATTAGAACAAGCCGCAACGAGGAAATGTAGCTACTATTTAGTTAATCGGTAATCAATAGAGTAGGTGTAGAATGTAAGCTTGATGATGGTAAGCTTTCGAAGCTGGTCTTTTAATAACTACTTTGTTTATTTTTAGTTACACTTGACTACATTTTTTTAAATCAGGTTAGCCTGATTGTGAAAATCCTAGTAGTAGTTATGTCTCTAAACAGGCCAGCATGAAAAACAAATAGTGCAAACTTAATTCACCAAAACAGACACATACCAGCAGTTATTATGTTCGGTGCTGAAAGTAACGAAATATACCTATTTCTCACATTTATTTATTTTTAACCAAATATTAGGTTACCATGTCTTCTGAAAGTTTTTTTTGTGGGTAGGTATGTTACGCGATTACTCCGCTTTTTATTACCCGATTTTAAAAACTCTTTTTATTTTCCACGACACAACACGTTTACTTAGTGTGGCGCTAGATGGCGCTGTGTACAAGGTGCCTGAATTTGTATTTATTAATTAATTCATTTATGTTATGCTATATAATTAATGTTTGTATTGCCCACAAGAGAACAACGTCTTTGATTTCATGTATATGATGTTTCTTTTAAGATTACATGAGTGAATTTTAAATAATCATATACATTTCAAATTGCATTCATGTGAACATGATTTCCAGATAAGTGTTCAAAGTAATAATAATATACAACCTTACCAGACAACAATGTCACCATAAAATATATAAACAATAATACATATCAATAAAGCGAGAGCAGCTCCGCTGTGCGTGAGTCCTCCCACGTTTGTTATGTTTATGGCGACTATAATTTCAGTTTCTTCTTCCTATTTCCTATTTATAGCATTTTTATTTGATACATAAATGACACCGATTGCGAGAAACGTCGCGAAACGACGCCTTGTTTATGAACTGGACAAATTGTGATTGATTTTAGATATGTTTTGAGGCGGTACCCATAGTAATTATGATAATAATGAATATGTGTTGTACACTCTCTACGAAGTTAAAGACTGTAATTGCTTATGTTAAGCACACATTCATATGTTTTTAATTTGGTAAAAGAAACAATTTTTATTAGTCCTATTTTATATCGTATTAATAAACTTAAGATAAGATAAGATATGTCTTTAATGCACACCAAAGAAATTACATAATAAAAAGAAATTTAAAAACTAATTTAATGCACATTGGGCGGCCTTATCGCCTTAGGTGATTTCTTCCAGGCAACCTTTGGATGGACTTAAAAAAGTTACATAATCTTGCGAGCAAAATATTATTAGTAACTTCCAAAATGAACAGTATTTAATCTGATATTATGCACATTATAAACCAAAAAGTATAACCATATACCTATATACATTACAAAAAGTATTAATCGTCCAATTTCTCGTTGTTTTTTTTTTGCATCGCAGATGCAGAAAATGCAGAAAATCTGGCGCGTTTACCTAGAAAAAACCGCCCTTATACGTAATAACGCCTTAAAATACTAATTGCAGTAAAACTCCCACAATGTGTTGAAATGTCTAACAGGTTGTTTTCTTTTGTCGACAGCGTATGGAAACTTAGGGAGCGTGCTCACCGCGCAGGGACGGATGGCGGAAGCGGAAATCGCGTTTGAGAGGGCGCTCAAATACAGACCTAATATGGCGGACGTGCATTATAACCTGTAAGTTGTACATTTATATCAAAGACTAGCTATGAACATAGATGGATCGTATGAACTGGTTTTTCGACACTAAGTTTTGTATAAAAATTTCGAATTCACAGACCAAACTTATGGTCTGCCGGTACAATAATAAAACATTAATCATTATTGTATTACATGAAGTACATGTTGTTATATAATTATTAATATTTGTTTTATAAAAACTGCATAAGTTGTTCGTGCAAATCATCTTGCCAAAGACGTGATGAAAACAGTATAGTTTAATATGAAAAATCAAGTAACTACAAACAAATGTTTTTCTTTTGTCAACGTGTGTATGGTGTTTTGTGGATCTTTATATTTATCCCTTTTCGTAATTCGAAAATATACAGTTTCTAGTAAAACGGGTTCTTGTTTCTGACTAAGCAACAAGTTAAAAACATAACGGTAAATTCTTAGAAGGAAACATTACTCTGTAACAACCTAACCTACTAGTTACACGAGCAGCACAAAATGGCAGATTTGAGACAATAGGCTATTATAGCAGTTGTGGTTATTATAATTCCCGGGAACAACAAAAGTTTATTATACATTGGAAAGGTCTCTGTTTACTCTAAGTGTAGGGTGGAATAATATTCGTTGAGTTCGTCCCTAGGGAGTGAAAAGGCAAAAGGTCCGATCCCCATTTAGGGACATCGGAAAAGAAAATATTGCAAAGTATAAGAATGAAATGATAACGTAAAATACAGAGAATCTGTCAGATAGACTTTCGTTGTGATGTTGAAAACGTTTCCAAGAACATAAAAAGGGAGGGTAAGGCCATATTTACGTACCTAATAATGGTATTGTAGGGGTATATTAACGGTAAAAGCTACTTGTGTTATTTTGATCACAAAACATAACAGAACTTTGTATCACCATTAAAGATCGTATTTACATCGTTATCAAATATGTCAAAGAGCAAAATACGAAAATAAACCTCTTAAATTAACATAACTTTCAAAACAAGCATTATTTGGCCGAACCTTGACGATCAATAATACATCACGTCTATACGGAAGTACATGAATACCACTACACACGCATAGCAATAAAAAAATGCTCAATACGGAATGCCAATTTCATCGTGCCACCGTACATAATTCCGTAGTCATGGGGCGTCGTACATACTACCCCAAAATAGCGATCATACTATGTTATTCCCACTCAATGTCGGGCCCCCGATCAATAGACACACGACGACGTCCGTCGTTTCGTCCCATTAATTCGGCGAGGATTCCACTTCTTGAATTAATCGGGCACGGCACTCTCGGCCCTGACTCCTGCCGGCCGTAATCAGATTCATCGAATTTAGGGGCTTTCACACCGCGCAGAATTTAACACCGTCGTAAAGGCTATTTCCTAGTGCTGGTAAAAAACGTAGACAATTTAAAACAGTTCTCACTCCAATGAGCTTTAGATCTTAAATCTTTTTTTCCTGCGCCCCCTCCTGTAGAAATCAAATCCTAGCTATACGCCCTCCCTCCGCCTCCAACGCGTTGGTTTCCGAGCAGTTTCACAAATTAACGTCAAGCTACCGCGATCATAATATAATTACTGGAAGAGGTCGGAACGAGCGCGAACCGATGGAACTGTGCATTCTAGGTTCATTAGGTCTCCCGCTTGATTGTGGAACATAATGAATATGTATTGTATTGTTTTATATTTTCTGTTCCTTTGTTGCGTAATTAGAAAGTCTGCTTTGAATTTCTGATTCTGTAATGCTTTCTGCTGGTGGTTGGTTGAGTAACATGACAAAACATTATACACAAATTAAAGAACAATATATACTACCACAAAAAACACGAGTACAAAAATGCAAGCGTAGATCTACCTCATCTTACATTTTATATTATAGGAAACGTTACTATTAATAGATCTATCTAAAGTCATCATCAGTAATTTTCTGCAACGTAACGCCTTTCCAGATACGTAAAACAACACTAAATATGTCTCTTTAGCTGTCTTATTTTATGTTTGATTCTGTATGTATTCAAAGAGCCTTAAATAATCCTGGTTTGTGCCATTAACTGCCACAGGTATTTATGAGAAGGCTTGTTTCAATCTCGGCGTCCTGCGGAGGTAATAGGGTATTGTTTATCCTCCTATTTGGGCTTGTCAGCTTTTACACGCGTTTGGTAGACCGGTAACTTGAGCTTGCATGGAGTAGCTTGGAAAATAAAAGCTGGAAGCTCGCCTCTGTGTAGTGGTTGTTTTTTTTATTCGTGTTTTGTTTTACATATACATCATGACTGACGTAGCGGCAATTTTTTAAAGCAAAAAAGCATAAATCGACAAATTATTTTTATCAACAGTGATGTATTCTTTATTTGTAGTTCATATTCTTACATTGCACCTTCATTTGCTTGTGTTTGCATTCATGAATAACTTTTGAGGAAAAATAAGACGCTTGTTCTTTTGTACATATTTAAAAAACTAACTATTAAATTTATATTTCAATCTAATCCACAAATTTAATTAATTGCCAATTACTACTTCTTTTACATGTTCTTGAAATTCTGAAATATTGCAGAATTTATTATCCGAATCCAACACCACGATGAACCCTAGTCACTTACCGTTCACTCTCACATAAAATTAGATACATTATACAACTGCAGACATACCACCAGCATACTAGCTGCAGTCCCCGTATCTGCACGCTTCACAGCGTTAAGGCGTAGATTAAACCTCTGTTTATGTTCACATATTTAACATTCCCTTCCATGCTCGAGCACAGTTGTCGAGTCGCCTGTTTCAGATCAATACACGGCATACGGAATCTAGGATGAGAACGTCAATGGATCTGTTTGTTGTGCTTATTGAAGCTTACACGGTGTTATTCTGATCTTATGGTACAGTTAAAATTGTGTTCTTTTTATTTGAGTTACATATATCCATAATACGAGTATATGCGCCCCGATACGCGTTAGTCTGGGATAATCAAACGTTTGTGTTAATTCGGAATCTGATTTATTTCTAAGCTATGTTTCATTCAAATTGGTTAGTTGAAACTTTCGCCTGTACAATATTAGTGTGATGTGATTTAAATCAAGTGCATGGAAGTGATGAAAAACATCAAAGTCAAGTAGTTTTGTCTTGATCTTTATAGTTTTGTCGAAGAAGCATAGTAAATCCTACATACAATTTTTGTACAGGTTTGCGATGTACAATTCAGAATGAGTGTTTCCGCGTTAAACATTCTCGGAGCGTCTAGTCGCGACAACACCCTTGTATTTGCATAGTTGTTTGTGAAAACGATTTGGTCTGGCTCCGGACGTGCAGTGTACACATGAAAATGCAATTTGTTACGAGCCGATACAAGATTGAGTTTAACGCCGACTGCAAATTGAATTATGTTTTTCAGCAAACTCTGTAGAAAAAATCAGTTTTTGGAAATCTTGCTGGTTTGGCATTCTTATACGATCTTACTTTCTATAATATATTTCTATAACAAAAAAAAGAAACATTTTCTATGACAAAGCAGTGGTTAGCGAACTATTCTTTGTGTTATGATTTTGTGAACAAAAGGTAATAGTAAACGTAATAAGGAAGAACTAGACTCTTAGCTTTATCCTGCTTTTAAAAGTCTTTTTAATTATTTGGTTTGAAATTTTTGCTTTTAAAGTTGGATTGTTAAAAGCCAACATAAAACCTAACCAGGCGAGGTTAAAAAATATAACTCGAGAAAAGTTATCTCCTTACTTTGCGAGCTGTTGTGAGCTTTCAGAAGGAATGAACGAAACGATAGTAAATAATAAATGGCCCAGAAAGAATCGTAAGTTATGAAAAATTCTGTATCTAAAAGAAACACAAAGCGAGCTTAGACAATAGGATAAGCCAATTTGGGGTCCTAGGAGTCTTGCAAGACAGGTAGTTTTGTGTTCTTCTGACTGAACTTTTATAGGAGAAATAATTTTTATTATTGGGCAAAAATCACCAAAAGAGAAAAGAGATTCTCAAATAAAGTTTGAAATTTTTAAGTTGAAAGTTGGAAATAAAAACATTCATATTACCAAATGGATTACAGAAGAAGCATCTCTTGTGAGAAAAATGTTCTATACTTTCCCACTACGCCTTAAATAAGTTCCTCCTGATTTTAGAAAGCGCATTCTTTCACCCACCCAATTTACCGTGCTTGGCGAAAAAAAAACGTCAGCACAGATTTAAAGTGAAGGCACCGGGAGCGGTTTAAAATAACGTTTTGAAGGAAAATAAAATGTAGTCATACGAGCAGAGATTTTGCTGAAAAGTCTGCGAGCTCAGAGCTCTTTGTTCCGGGTAAGTGATTTACAGATGGTAAGGGGATTAGACTGGCTATACATTTACATATAAGTTGCATTGTAGAGGTAAAATCTTTCGACCTAAATTCTACCTGGGTGTGTAAAATGTGGTTAAGTTTGGCTACCCTGTGTTTTGTAGTTTAAATATTAAAACAAGATTAAGTAGTTCAGTTGTATTGTTCTTAGTTGAATTCTACAAATATTATTAAGACAGCGTTTGCTCCACAAATGCACGAGTAAATTGTAATCTCTAAGCCTCACACTAAAGTTCGCGATAATAACATACTGTTGGTGTCCGCTTGTGTTTTCCTATACCAGTTAAAATTCAAATCTCTTTAAACCATGCGACAGTTTTTGTGACATTGTGATGCTGTCAGATAGATGTTACGAGGCACTGATACAGATATATAAAGACTTTTTACAAACGACAAAAGGATTTACTAGCGTGTATGATGAAATATTTAATGTATTTGAAAGTATATTGCAAAAATACTTCCGATAGTCTTCAAAATAGGACACACCAGTACACTGCTTAGTTATATTATATCGTGCGCGCCCAGTTTGGGTTAAATGTAAGTAATTTATGCAGCAAATGCTCACGGCATCGTAGGTGGGATGCCTCCGTCGCTTCAGTCACGCAACCCCCACATTCCGCGATTCAACCAAGGTGACAAATTGTGAATTGAATTAATGTTTACCGACGCGCACAAATTATAACTACCACATTATAATAAAACTATCTTTATACAGGCATAAAGTTTGTATAATAAATGGTGGGGAAACGTGAATTAGAATTACGCAGGAATCACAAACGATTGCGGTTGAGTCGTCTGTTTTTGTTGTTAGCTGTGTTTGAAATGGTTTTTGCTGTCAGTTTTTATAGGGGAGGCTTAAACGGTTTATTCTATAAAGCGCTTTATGATCTAGAGTTATCGTTTCAATTGTTTTATTTTAGTCGAGATTTAAAGATTTTATTAAATCGTTTGCCCAAATTAACTCAAAGTTACTAAACTTTATTTTACTTTGAAAAAAAGTGTTTTATTTTTTTCAAGTTTTCTATTAAATATCGGTGTCTTGCAAAATTATACGATTCATCGATATAGCGTAAGCGTTATAATAAACGTGTGTACATACTAAGATCTCACATAGAAACATACAAGCACTATATATTAAGGACCTATTCATAAAGCAGAATCAAATGATGAAACGTCCTCTCTTACTCGATCAAACCGGATAAGCCCAGCTTTGGAGGACGGCCAAGGCTAAAAACTTGTATTAACGAGAGAATACAGACAACTGTAATTTTCCGGACGAGGTGCCAAATTTCAGGCAAGCATACATTTGTGATGATTGAAGGTGGCATATGTATGAGATGTGGAAAGAGGCAGATTATATTTTAATAAGCACTTAGAGATGGACACAGCCAGCAATAATAGATTAAAGAAAGGCCGATAATAATACATGATGATGATTATGACAATTGTTCTAAAATAATAGTATTTTAGTGTTATTACTCAGAGACAAAATGTAAGTATACGAGTATGTTGTGTAAATGTAAATGGACGATTAGTAATTCAATGGGTTTGATTCTTATTACAAACGAAATTAAAGTAAAAAAATACAGGTTTATAAAAAATAAGCTTTGCTTATCCATTCGATGAAAAAATGGTTACAGTAATTACTAGTAAATTAATACTAATACGAGTATGTCTTAAAATGTATAAAGACTGCGCTTAAATTATACTGAAACGTACTTTATGAACCCAGTATAATAAGCCAAATTTATCAAAGCAGTCTGTGCGCTAGCCAAAACCCTGTGAGCACGATTAGACAAATAAATCCACCGAAATGTAGACTAACATTGGCCAGCCACTTCATATATCATAAATGGATATGTATTAACACTAAAAGGAATTTTCCATTATACTTGATTACTTTGTATCGAATCTAATATGCTCTTACGTGAATAATTCGTGTACCATTATCAGTAAAATATTACAGCGTTTTTGTTATTAAATAAATAATAGTTATGTGTACTTGTGTCGTATAAAATTAGTGATGATAATATATTTGAAGTTTCTGTCATTTTCTGGAAAATCGTTTCTACATAATTATTATCTCATTCTACATTGTTTTCTATTTCTACATAAGTACGAGTATTGCCATTGCTTACGTATTGACAATAATAAAAAGGAATTTAAATTAATCATTTGTCAGGATAAGATTGGTGGCATTATGATTATATATCAGTCGTAAGGTAGCGTGCGTCACAAAGTAATGGTAATGTATACTTATAGCTAAACATAACACAAAATATGACAGTTTCATAGCAATAAATGTTCCTCTTTAAAAATAAATAAATGAAAGGACTATATTGAGAACGATATTTAATTAGCACTAAACCGGCGGACACTTAGCACCCACGCCCTCTACCGGCATTTACAAGATAAAATATACACCCACAGTTTATATGGAAAATGTTGATAACATCTACATAATCTGCATTGTACTGTTGTTTAAAAGCATACCTAGTTATTAGTCTCCGTTACAGTTTAGCTTGGCTATTATAAAAATAGGTTGCGTTTACAAACACGGAATTGCTTTCAGCGGTGGATTCAATTTTGAAACTAAATACTCGCCGCGATCACGAAACCGCTGTTGCAACATTCTATACTGTGTTGGAGTAATCTAAATAATGTAGTTTGTGTTTTAATTCTTGCATATCACCAGTTTCACACTTTTTAATAAAGTGTTTACGTGTCACACAATTACGGTTACTTATTTTTGACATGTGTTGTGATTCAGTGTGTTATAGAATATTTAATTTTTTTAAATAAAAGGAACATGCTGTTGAGAGGAGTACGAGTAGAAGATTTTTAAAGAGTTGTTTTAAAGAGATTCGAAATTAATGTCTTATTTTACTATTTATACTGTCATAAATATTTCACAGTTTTCGATTAATTCTTTGTTAAAGTAACAAAAATTCGATACTGGGAATCCCTGTAGATAATTTTTTAACAATATTGTGTTCAAAGTATGAAACCTCTCATTTCCACGAAATGACTTTATTTTTTTTAAAACATGTCATACCCATTTTGTAACTAACACAGTTCTTAGAATGTTTAAGTTCAAATATACTTTCATGTTAATTAACGTGTGCTGTGTTTATTAATTATACGTACAATGTTTATAAATGACGTGACATTGGCGAAATTGCGACGGTGCCGCAGAGTCCATTAATAAAAAAAAAATGTTTATAAATATTATCATTTTTAAAAAGCAATTAAAGTACCCTAATTAACCAATCAAAGTTAACAACGTCACATACACAACATTAAGAGCTAATAAGCGCGGACAAATACTTCATGGAAGCTTAAATTGCTGCAGTTAGTGTCCATTAAATGAAAGTTAGTTTCGCGGAAGACTAAATACTAAAGGAGTGGCGCAGTATCAGTCACAAGTCTGACAACAAATAATTAGAAAGGAATTAGTAACAAATTATTGCTTGCGAAGAGACGGTATAATAGCGGGCGGGTTGGATGGTTCTCATTAGTGTTGGTGGCTCGGGACATAGACAAGGAACTTGGAGACATCCAACTTTATACAGTTAGATGTTTCAAGTAGTATATATCTTTTTCTCTTATAAGCATCCCGTCATATCAAGAGTTTAGAGCGACGGATTAATGACCACGCAAATATGTTAAAAAACATCAGTCTCAGACTCTCTCAATATATTAATTAGCTCCGATGTGAAGTGAAAAAGCAACAAACATCCAATCAAATTTACTTCTTCTATAAAATATTATTTGACTATACGTTTGTTTCCTAATTATCATTTGTAGTGGAGGTGATCCTGAGATCACCTCCACTACAAATGATAATTAGTAAACGACAATTATAAAAGTTGGTCCTGCAGTTACAAATCGGTGGGGCCGTATTCCCTTATTTTTTTTTTCTTTCTTCGTATAACGTATTCTATATACATTGATTTACTTGGCATATGTACACATACGTATACATAGGTATAAGTTAGTGTGGATCAGTGGTTCCAGTGTCTGCTTTACATTCAGACGCACCCTGGTTCAAATCCAGCCCTACATCAATTACTTGTATTTTCAAGTTATGTGTGGATTCGCACTCACTTAACGGTGAAGGAAAACAGCGTGAGGAAACCGACATGTTTGAGGACCAAAATATCCGAGAACATTGTGTCTTCCGTGGAAAGACCTGGGCGCCCACCACGATGTATCTGCCTAAGAAAATTAATTCTGCAGGGGAGTCACGACCCCCAGTCATGAGGAAATACGACTCAAAAGAGAGAGAAAGACTTGGCATATGTACGTCTACATTTTCTCGATACAATTCTCCATCTGTCAGGTTTGTGGCATTGCCCACGTGGAGGCTCGTTGTGGCGTTGCATTATTCATGCGGACAATATTGCAGCCGCGTCTACCCGCTTTTATATCTACCGGGTACGGGAGACAGCATATTGGGATCATTTCATGTAAACTGACCTAACATGTGACGGTATTTGTGATAAATTAGCTTTTTTTATTTTGATTTATTAGTCATAATAAATGAAATGTGTGCTTGCGACTTTTGTTTAAAGTAAAACTAACGGAAAATATTTATAGGAAACTAATTTATGGCTTATGCGGTTTAATAACTATACCATTTTGGTGATCTCTAACCATTTACACTAGGTTAATTCCTGTGTTGTGAAAGGAAGACTCGGAGTATAACTTACAGTAGTACAATATTTGTGAATTAGTGCTAGAGACTAGATAGTTTATAGTATGTTTTTTTTTACTTTTTATAAATATACAATACTAAATAAATATATACTAATTAATACTACTACACACGGCTACATCCACATATGTATTATGGGAATATTGAATTGATAGTAAAATGTCACTGATTGTAAAATGCCAAAAAACTGGTTTGTATTGTATCAGCCCCAATGTATTTCCAGCCTTACATCCACTGGTTTTATAACCCCGTATGGGAGATGTTTCATTAACGTTGGCATTATGTATTGTAGCCGCGTACCTAATGCCTGCGATTGTTTGACAATGTCATTCTCATTCCTTTTTTGACGAACTCAGATCTATTGCTGATTGCTTTTGATGCATTCAAGTCAATGAGTAAAGATGATCTCAAGTAGGTATTATATAGATGTCTTGCATTTAACTCGAGTGCGGCTCTGTGGTGAAAAAGTCTCTTTATATTCTTATGCACAGGGTTTGCATCCCGCCCTTCACTAATGATTTTCAACTTTTCTTTGTTTTCTTTGTATAAACAAATTGTTATATTGATTTCCACATGTTTGAAGATCATATTATATAAGGACGTGTACCTATGTTCTCATTTATGTGAACTTTCTCATACAATCCGTATCCGGGACGACACGACCCTAAATAATTAAGAATGAGGAAATCCTCCAAAGAGGGGAAGAGAGAGAGAGAGAGATTTCACCCTAATATGCCACTAGCCTTACATCCACCAGTTTTATAATCCTATATATAGAGAGGCATGTTTCATTAAGGCTGACATTCTGTATTGTAGCCGCGTAACTAATGCCTGCAATTGTTTGATCGCGAACGAGCCTGTTGTCACGTGCGCCGCGCTAAATGCAATCTATTCTCTAAATGGGTTTAGGGAGATCGATTTTGTTGATGTATAGTTTTTTTATTGAATAGTAGTGATGGTGAGGGTGTTTTGGTTGAATTATTTGATCGATATTTGGTTTATAATTTCGTCCAATTAAAGAAGAGATTCTTCTTGTTGTTAGAAAAAATCTTCTGATAAACTATTTGAATAATAAATACGAGACTTGTTTAAAAATATATGTAGACATTGTCCACGCGTCTATACTCTTTGTCAGTTGCACGCCCGTGAATATTCTCATTTTTCAAAGTGTTGAACTAAATGCAACACGTAATAGATACATTTTTAGTGATTAAATACTTATTATTTAATTAAAATGACTAAAATACTAAAATTTTCAATATTATTTAGGTTATAAATCAAACTAGATGTAAAACGAAATATATTGTGATGCTTCTAATATAAGAAATAACTTAAATTAACTAAACTTTGTGTTAATTTCTTAAATCACTGTATAAACAATACGACCGGCAATATGCTCCATTCAGAGGAAGCAAATCTCTGCCTACTAATTAAAACATGGATCCATCGAATGAATTATTGATAAACCATTATTGCAGATGGATTGCACAGATGTACACAGAGAACGTTGTACAACCTATGCTTGAATCTATAAATGTTAGATAGTGGTTATATGATTTGTAATATACTATTACTATATTATTTTTAATTAAAAATTGTACTAACAGCATTGCTTATTGTTTTTAAATAAACTGCGCTGTTACTTATAACTTGTTTTTATTTTTATTTCGCCAAAATTTCTAAAAATTTAAGAATTAAGTTGATTAGAACGCCAAGAACAAAGAAAACTATTTAGTCAAAACACAACCGAATTTCAGAAGATTATTGTCTAGACTGTTCTAAAAGTCATTTTGAAGAAACATCCAGCACAAATTTTATTAAAGCCATGTCTGAAAACGGTCGACCCTCGTAAAAATAACATAATACATTAGAACAACTTCTTATCTCAAAAGCCTCAAAATTGTTTTACGTATTTCTTTGTTTCAGAGGGATTTTACTACAAAACCAAAGGCGGTACGGTGAAGCTATCAAAAGTTTCGAGAGAGCAATTTACTTTAGGCCTTCAATGGCGCGTGAGTACTTCAGCTAAATTAATTATTTAAAATTACTGAGCTTTTTGGTATTCTTCATAGCCCGTATTAATAATTTCATTACGCCTTATTAAATTGTCAAGCATCTAATATCAGCTAATAACTTTGCTGTAGACTAATTCAATTTATATCTGTGATAAAGCGAAATCAAAACAGAATTTCGCTCGTGTTTTAATATTACAACCTTTAGGCACATTTATCTATTTGATTTTTAGCTTTTATGATTTTTTACTTATCTAATACAAGCATTTAGATAAAAATTAGCATATATATTTTAAAGTTTTCATATACTTAAACTGAAATTAACTAAAACTATACTTTGTCTCAGAAATGTTCAATTAAAATACGAAGTAATTTTATTCAACTAGTCAATGGTTTCTATATTCGTACCAGCTTCCTTGAATTCATTTTGTTTACAAAACGAACAAAAAGTAAAAAATTCTAATGCCAAAAATAAGACTTAGTTGCTTAACGTTTTATTTATAATTTCTGAGAATCAGAAAGATTTTTGTAGAATATCTGTGTTCATGATGAAGTTCTCAATTATTTACTGACAAACATAAAGTATTTACATTAAGTTTCAGTAAGAAATCTGAAACAGAAGCTTTTGTCCATTTTCGTGGAAATAAACAAACCCAGCCAATGTTACAATTTTTTTTGATGCTTCATAATTATTTTGGTGATATTATCCAATAAGATTTTATCTCTCATTCTGTTATGAATACCTAAATATTCCACGACACTCTTACGCCTCCGGCTACTTTTATAATTGGACTTTTATATGTGTAACGAGCATTCATTCATTTATTGACTAATGATTTCTTTCTTTCATTATTTATTTATACATTTATTGGATTATCGCTAATTTCAATAGATAAATATTTTATTTTTGCTCAAGGTACATTTAACATTTTATAAACCTACTAAAAACCAATACCAATTTGTACCAACAAAAATAGTTCAGAAATACAAGTCTCTAAGCAATATTGGCTCACAAAAAAATTCAATACATTAAAAAAGGTATATTCCGAGGCAGATGCCACTTCACTCAGCGCCATTTAGCCTCATACTAAGCAGACATACCTATTAGAAATAGTGGAATAATTAAAAATGAAACTTTTATTTCTATTTTCTCACCAGTGGCGTACGTGAATCTGGGTACATCTCTAATGGCCGACGGTCGGCTGGCCGAGGCTGCTAGTGCACTGCGCGCGGGCTCACGTGCAGACGGCGTGCGCGTCCGGGATAGGAGAGAGCACGACGCAGCACGAGTATCAGCATTGGTCCAGCTTGCAGCGCTGCATTCGCAGAGGAACCACTGGCATAAAGCGCTGTCGGCGTACAAAGAAGCGCTGCAAATACTGCCGGAGACAAATGCGCCGATCGTCGGGTGGACGAGACATGTGAGTGTGAAAATATTTTAGTGCTGAAAGTTTGTATGTGTGTATGAATTTTCGTCTATTATTTACTCTATGGCGCTATTTTTTGGATAAGAAGTGAGACTTGGATTTATACAAGTAGCATCACAGAGCGAACCTAATATGTACTTTCCTTTAACGACAAAAAATACATAAGCATCTACTGCACTTAATATTCTCGTGATCATATTTTGTGGCGTTACAGATAAGATATTTACTACAATACAGAATCCCTCAAAACCATAACAATAGCTGCTTACGCTATGTAATAATATTACCCATCTCCAAACATTCGAGCACAAAAAGCCTAACGATCAATTTTTACGTCAACAAAACACAAAGCTAACCCAATCTCTAGCGGAGACATAAACGGACCCCATTATCCACTCGAAGCCCATTACCTGACTATCTCGTTAACTGCACTAAGGTTACGCCGGCCCACCTCACGTCTGAAAGGGCTCGGGTTCCACAAAGCGCGCTCGCGTCACAAAGAACCCCCGGCTACTAGCAGCCGATACCGAGATGGACGGCTCGTGTTATGCGAGCCTCAATAAACATAAAACTCGGGCACGTCGCCGAATAACAGCCGCAAGCCGAAACTCCACAAGTTTTCGGTCGCGTTATCTAGCTGCGGACGTGTTGATTGATTCCACACTCCATCAAACTTTCGCCTTTTAGAAAAAAGTAAAATGAAACAACATTATGTACCCACTTAGCTTTTGTCTGACCTCTGCGGTCACAGACTAGACCATTTGACGTCTATCGTCTGGTTTATACATGAGCAATTTTATATTAATTCTTTGTGATTTTGTTTATTGAAGTTGGTTTTGGTTTTATCAAAGCTAGGCATTGTGAAGAGGCAAATATAGTTATGACTTTTAAAAAAAAAAATATTTTGTTATTCATAGTAATTTGGCAAATTGGATAATAAGAAAATTATTACGTAAAATAACAGAAAATACAAGTTAAAGAGCCCCCAATAATAATAATAATAGGAGTATCGACGTAATAGATTCGGTCACCCTGGCGAATAACCTATGTTATGACCTAGAGTGCCTAATAATTGAGTTTGTAAAGTGGCTTTGTGAAACTTAAGTGGTCTAAATGTATACCTTTCAATATTAACCAAATTATGTAGGAGTAGCTGCTGTTATTGTTATATAGTGAACTATAGGTACGGTACACAGCATTGATCTCCATCAGTACAAGTACGCAGTAGTAATGGAGGTCAGTGGGTACACAGGCATCTTTGTATAAAATATATCGACACGAAAATAAATTATAATATTTTGATATTTTTCTGTCTTAAGTACTTGTATTAAGTTTGTTTGTTATTGATACTTTCATCTTCGTCTTCACTTAAATAAAAAAGTAGACATTGGACTAAACCCATACCATAGCAATATTGTAATGCAAACCATCACAAGTAGATAATTACTACTTCATTTTTGTTACTATTTTTTTCAAACGTCGTTTGATAAAGTACGCTGAATTTGGTTAAGTAATTTAATCAGAATAATTTTCTCTTATCTCATAGTTCCTTACCAAATTTAATAACACCATATTCCTTCCAGAACGTGCTATCGATGGCGGGTGAGATCTATGCCCAGCTGCAGCAGTGGCCTCTCGCGGAGACCAGCATACTCGCCGCGCTGGCGGTGGCTCCACACCACGTCGGCTCGCATATTACGCTGGCTCAGATACTGGCCAGAAATGTATGTTACTGTTATTGTATTTGTTTTTACAATAAAATTTAACAGATAATTAAAATAACTCAAAATCAAATCAATTTGATATGCGCTGTTTCCACTGGAGTCAAGTTAATTGGTGAGATGTATCTTCACTACAGAGAAGCATTAAATAGAAATATTGTAGACCAACATTCAATTTTATGGCTGATTTGCAAGTTTTGTGAAAACGTTTCCAAAACTTCTGTGTGCATTTAAATAATTTCCAATTCACATATTTTATTCAGATCATACATAGAAAAAGACACAGCTATACTAGAGTTCATATGAATGCTAGCATAATATTAGCTTGGCATATATGTATTTATTATTCCTCTTTTTGAGGTGCCATCTCCTACCGGAGGTCGGCTAAGGACAATACTCACTTTTGACACAGCTGCGCGAAATAGGGACCTGGTGCTCAGCTTGAACCACGTCCTGAGATTTTTGAACCATAAGGTTCTTCTTCTCTCAGGTGGTCTTCTGCCTTGTAAAATATATTTATTATTTCAACTAATTCATTGTCTTCGATAAGACTAAGTCTAGACTGCCCCTACATGCATTGCTGCAACAGGCATGTTAACATTGCCGTTTGTGAGGAAATTTTACGTGTAGTTCTTGTGTTTTGTCTTGTTTTTAATTTAGTTGTTATAACCGGCTAGCACTTACTTCCATAATTATGTCGAAAATTAGCTCGACATATTTTTATAATTTCACAAGATTTTCTGTGCAAATAAATTTGTGGACATGTTTATTAATTTTAAGTTTAAAACAATGATAAGTAATTATTTTTTTATATTTTCCTCAGTTTCAAATTGAACGCAATTTGATTTTCCGAAATGGGCCTTAATGACCCGAAATAAATTAATTTTATTTTTTGAGTATTAGGTAGATATTAGATATAGGTTGCTTTTGTTACAGACAAGTAGGAGTATAGAAGCTGAAATATGGTTCAAGAAGGCGCTTACTTTGGCGCCTAATGATCCTTCAGTTAGAGACCAATTTGGTACGTAATCACATATTTTATAATCTAAAATTGACACATACATAAATGCAAATTTTAAATTACTGCATTGATTCTAAGTCTTTTTTAGAATTACTTTTAAGTGCTACGGCTTACTGACAAATTAGACAAAAAAAAAACTGGGACAGCCTGTACTTTTCCTGTTTGACCTTTTGTTTCTCTTTAGTATTATGTGGTGAGACTGAGTTGTCACCAACAAAAATTTTAAAATACAGTGTTGAATCAAACTGTCCGAGAATTTTTCGTCTGAGTTGACACTAAGCCAATGCTACAAGCCACTTAAATTTAAAAAACTTAAATGATAAAACTCTTATGACGCAACAATGATAAATATGAAAGAAAAAACAACGTAGTAAAGAGTCCATGCAGTGTACGTTCTCAATTAATTCTTGTCAGGTTATAATAAAAAGGCAAAGATAATGATTTCCTAGGGATAAGTATCTTTTCTAATAACAAGTTACAAGCAATCTTGCAGTTCATTGCACATCGACTTTTTACGCCAATTCAATCTTAGAACTGTACTCATTAGGAATTCCCAGTAAGTCCAAAGATTGTTATATTATTTACAAGTTTAATTTCATATTATGAATGAATATTTGATTTTTTTAACCTACAAATGATGACAAAGAACTCGACAATTGTGTACGCTATACCAATCAGAGGCAACTTTAGGAAGACACGAGTAAAATATCATCTGTTTTTGTTGTGTTTCTGGACATATTTAAATTGCCAGGAAGAGTCGTTTTCTCTTCAATTTGTAGTATATACCTAGTTATAGATTTCTACTGATACAATTATATTATACTTTATAGTTTTCAAAATATTTTTTAAATATATGTATTACCAGTAACTCTATTAGTTAAACCACCCTTAACATTTGCAGGCATGTTCCTCCGTTCCCAACGTAGGTTACGAGAATCCGCGGAGCAGTTAGTGGCAGCAGCTAAGCTAGCGCCTAGTGACGGCGCGAGAGCGGCGGCGGCTGCGCGGGCGCTGCGGGACGCGCGCCGCTGTCGCTCGGCCGAGCGGTGGTATGCGCGCGCGGTGCAGCTGAGTCCTAATGTAAGTTGAATTTGAGAATTATTTTATGTATTATGTATGTCAAACACATCAAATTTTGTTCTGTGACTTTTGGAAAGCCTCGAAAATTCTACATACATATATATAGAGGAGGCTGAAATTTTTGTATGGTACCTACATCTGATTTTGTTAACCAATTTCACGCATTTTCACAAGTCGTACAACTAAAGTTTAATGATTTTGACGCACAAAAGCTAGCTAAAAAGTTGTGCATTAATCATCAGTAACCTTGTAGAATAAATTTCCTAAACTATAAAAATAGCAAAAATACTTTGAAATCCAAAGTGACTGTCATTTAGAAAATGGTTTCGTAAAACAAATAGTCTGAAGTATTTAAAAACATGTAAATGTATTCCCGACTCGGTTGCAAGTCATTCAAATTGTAAATACTCACAATGAATAACTTATGCTTTTACGTCGTCTGAAGGTTTTTGTATAAATTGGAATAAAACTCCAAGAGTTACTTATGCGAAACATTCGAAGTCACAAAACCACTTTGGTTAACAACCTAATATAGCTTTTAGGTTCAAAACCTAAGCGAAAACTGTTTCAACTGAAAATAAAACTTGTATTTATTTGGAGTAGTGGCAAAGTAAATCACAGACATAAACTAAGAGGCGTATATCTATTGCGGGATCTTTACTCGTAATCCGAGTATATGCACGGAGTATACCTATATTAGTTTGAATGTTTGAATGAACGCTTGTTTTTTAACTCAGTGGATTTGTACTCTTTGAGCACATATGTAACATATTTATAAGATTCTTTTACAAACATCTAATTTGTATACGTTATTTCTACAAATTCTTGTTTCCAATCGTTTAACATGGTTTATGTTCGCGTTGAACTCGATTTCGATTTTCATTGCACCTGTTATTGGATATTCTGGAGCTATTTATTTGTGTAGTTTAGGTTGCGGATTAAATGTTGAGCCAATGTTTTTAGCCTAGAATAAACGGTGTGGATAAAACGAATTATATTTACCTATTAAATATTTACAAAAATTCTAATACTTGTGATCACATACATGATTTGTTTAATCATCTCATGCATTTAGTGATAGTAATATACGTCTAATGCTGGAATAGCAATGCTTGCAAAAGTACTATCTGATACCTGCATTGAAAATATCGGTCTGTGAAACTCTAAATGCGACTAACACAAGTTCGCACAACCAAACTACCTTTAACCAAGCGACACCTTTCACACCTTCAGTACGGGCTCGTTAGATAGCGACCAAGTTCCATTTAGTAATTAACTCGCTTCAAAGGCGCTCGATAACCGTCTAGTTTTGGTTACAGGATGCAGAATATCACTCCAATCTGGGTGCCATCTTGCATTTGAATGGAAAGTACGCGGCCGCAGCCTCCTCCTACAGAAGAGCTTTACAACTACAACCCAATGACGATATCACTACCACAAACCTCAAGCGAGTCCGAGCTCTCATGGCCCAGAACAGAAAATAACATTAGGAAAACAATATGTCAATTGCCAAACATTGTTATAAACAATTTATTGAAACTGCGTACGACTGAAAGAAACGTTACGTTGAGTTAGTGATTTTTGATTCGGTAGCAACGAATGGTGGAGTGAATGATTGTTTGATAAGTTAACTGTTCAAACGAATGAATCGTGATGCTTTATTTATTTGTCATAAATTATAATTTAAATTGTCTAATTCTATGCTTATGTTATTAACTAAAAAGCTATCATATATTTTGAATTGTTGAATACTTATTTACGAATGCTGTGAAAAGATTGAGAAATGAATAAAGAAATAGAAGTAGTGCGAAGTTGTAAATAAAATTTTATCACTATATTCTATAAGCGACTGTCTACCGCATTTTGTACTTGAACTCAATAAATCTGTTGATTATATTAACGTCAAAGTCAGGAGAAACTTCTCTTGTTATGTTTGGTCTTCCATAATATCATTGTAACTGTTCCTTGATTATTAAATTAAAATAAATACTAAGGAAACATCTATCTTTACACTACAGTTATTTAAAAATATTTTTTGCTGTTCTAAGACGTACAAAATTTGTGCAATTGATGGCGAATCATGCTATTTGGTTAATTATATTTATTATGCACGTGTACTCGTTACAACAATATGATATAGTTACGTTTACGCTAGGAATTGTTGTTTATTTTATAAGTAACAATGGCATTAAAAGAGTTTCTTGTCCTGAGTTGTTTTGTTTTATTGAACAATCTGACACATATCTATTTTATGTATGTAAATAAAATATAATTCTTTATTGTTATTTAATATAATACATGTAAATGAAACAATGTATATAAAATAAATTAGAAACGATGCTGTATAACGATGTAAAATTAGTTTTATACTTCTTCATTTTGTCAATAATTTCTCACATCTGTGACAATAAAATATGTAAATTACGCTTTGTAGATAAAATAATTAATTGCCAAATATGATTTTACCCTTTCTGCCGAACGCTATTTTATTTTCACATATTTGGGGCCATCACTATTATGTAAAAATATTAACAAACTTTGAGAGTGAAATGATTAACTATTATATGGAAGATAAAAAGAATGATTCTTCAAAAATTGAGTCCCATATTGTGAATTGGACAGTTAAAGAACATAAAGATATAAGCATATATATTCAATTTTTGTCTGTATCTATAATTTTCTTTTCTTCGGTAGGTATAACATAATTTGGTGACTACTTTTCTCTGACTTTATAAACTGTAATCTGGAAATAAAATAAATATGACGACTGCGTGATTCACTGAGCGAAGCTCTTTATTCGATAATCTTTATTTAACATTCAAAAAAATTAGATATTAGATACTTAATATACCATTTTCTACTGAATTGTATAAAATATCTGCGTTGCGATTTGTCATAACTACCTACACATACATACTTACAATTTAACCTACAATAAAAGTAGGAAGTTTTGTAATTAAATCGTGGAATTGTAATCATTAACTGTTTACGATGATTATGATATAGGTAGATAACGAATAGGTATGTATATTCATACGTTATGCAAGTAAACCTGCAAAATCCCAAAGTGATATTATACGTTGATAATTTTGTAAATAAAAGCTTCGATATTTTATCTATTTTCTTTGTTATTTTTAATAATCACGTCCTCCCATTTCAATTTTCCTATATTATTTTACTATACCACGACCCCTGCGAGGAATTCTGTGTATCTATCTATAGGGTAAGTTGCAATGTAGTAAGTATGTGTAAATAGGTGTAAATATGAGTAAATAGGTGTTTGTTTTGGCTAATCCATATTGGAGTTTATTTGCAATTTAAATAAAAAGGCACAAGTTGTTTGAAAATGAACAATAACTGATAAATGCTAATAATTTAATAGTAAAATAATTAAATAGGTCTAGTTACAAGACTATTCCTATACTAGACAATCGGGTATTTTGCCACCAGTTCACCACAGGCGACACTGTGGTCCAAGGTTGACCACACCATTACTGAACTAGATTAGCCCATAAATTAAGGTTTTAAATTATTTTACAGTACTCAGAGTACAGAAAGAGAAAGCGCCCGTAGCTCAGCTATCGGAGGCAATTGCATGCGATTACCAATTTTAAGCAAATGTCGACGCGGTCTGTTTCTGGACGGGTGACTAAAAAGCGGCATTCTATTTTGGGCGCTTCCGCTTTCCCGGCTGTTTGTCATAGTACAGTAGTCGTTAAACCATTTCAGAGGCCTTTAGGGCGGTTTGAACCCTCATACACCAGACCTGGCCACTCCCATACGAAGTTGGTAAGTAACTTCGTAAGAGAATAAAGCATAATATCAGAATGTTATTTCAAATTCTTCAAAATAATATTGACACTGTCCAATGAAACTTGCAAATGTAGGAAATTCAAGCCTCCTTTTAGAATATAAACAATAGCTATTACCTAAGTAACTACTCTCTTCATTTGCGAATGGCTCGTAAACGTATCAACAGACGTCCATTTATTTCCTATTTACTACAGTTATAAAATACACTATCAAAATGCATGAAGACAGGTCACATTGGACGGTCGATATAATATAATTCTAACCATAAAGTTTATAACAGAATTATAAAGGCATAAAATCTTTACGAGGGCGCATAATACCCCATCTTAATTATGGTCACAGAGTGTGTAAAATTAAATAATGTGTATGTATAGTAGGCTGGAGGTAAGTAGTTAAGTTTACGACTCTCAAGGGTCCCGGAGGTGCATCGCAATTAATCTCTATGTAAACTAGCAGGTAGCTGGGCTCAGTAGTACCCACAAACTTAACTTGGGCTATTTACTTATATTTATATACGATGAAGTTTATGTTTATTTTCTACTCTCTTGAGTCGTATTTCCTCATGACTGAGGGTCATGACTCCCCCGCAAATTAATTCGCTAGGGGAGTTCTCTTGGGCAGTGACATCGAGGTGGGGGCCCAGGTCCCTTTACCATGTCATCGGATATGGTGGTCATCAAACATACTTATCGGTTTCCTCACGATGATTTCCTTCACTGTTAAGCGAGTGCAAATCCACACTTAACTTGAAAATAAAAGTGATCGGTGTAGGGCCGGATTTGAACCAAGGTGCGTCTAGATGAAAAACAGACACTGGAACCGCTGAGTCACACTCGCTTTATTTCCTACAATGTTTAAAATAAAGTAAGTTTTAAGTTATTACTACGTAAATGAGATTATCTAAATATTTCTAAATTCAATTAATGTGATAATTGAATTATTTGATAATCTGTTAATGTGAAGTAAATTAATTATTTCATAATCCTGTATTTGGTAAGGCGTACCACAGTTTCCGGGTATTTTAGTTTTCAGTCTATTTCTATTGTAATACAAATATTCGAATTCGTATCACGCGCAATCAATAATGATGATTTAATGTAATATAGCCAGGTGATCTATATGAGCGTGATAATAATATTGTACATACGTATTTCATATACCTATAAAAACAGTTTCATATTGAAATATATATTATATTGACTGCAAAAGCTTATACAACTTTCAACCCTATGCTAAATGTTACTTCTTTCTTTTACTTTATTGAACCAGTTAGCCACAAATACTAATAAAAAAAAATCCGTGTCCCACTGCAATGATTCAAGCCATCGCCTATTCTATTCTAAAATAAAAGTCAACTGTAAACGTGAAATAAACAAAAGAAAAGTTAGGTGAAGCCGCACCCGTCCATTTCTAAGCAAAAGCCACGAGTTGGAAGGAAAAAGTTATATTTTATTGGGTTTGTAATGCTGAGTTTTTATGAGTCGCGATAATGTGAAATACGATTACATTTCTTGCGAACTAGTAAAGTCCTACGCGTCGGTTGGAGGCGCAAAGGAATAAGAACTTGCAGTGGGCCAACTTTACTTTTTTATATAGATGAGCAGGAAATCTCTACATGGAACGGGAAAAAATTCTGGAATCATTTTTGAAAAACATTTTTATTTCGACTTATAACTTTACTTTTACTTAATATGATATATCTGTGAATAGAAAAATACCAAATACAAATGTCAGTTTACTATCAAATAGAATAAGTACAAGATGAAATACGTCTTCAGTCACTCAATTTTAAGCCTTAACTGTGACGAGGAGCTTCGCTATTTTTTGCCCAGCCCTTGGAAACACTCGCCGGGAGGAAAAAAGCGCGTCAAATAAGTTGGAAAAAGGCACTTAGCTAGCACCCTTGCGCTTGCCTTGCCTTGTGAGGGACGCATCCATCCAATTCTCGCTCGTTTAACTCGAAGACATTACTTTTCAGGGTTTGCTCTCGTTTGACATATAAAAGAAATTACTGCTTGTCTTTGTTTATGATTTATTTTGATTATGAGCAACAAGGTGGATTTCAAGTGTGCGCTTATGTGCAAGATAAATAACATAAAGATTATTTGATTTATATTGTAGGAAAAAGATTTTCAATATTAGTATATACCTGAATTATACTTCGACGACGTTACATGCTCGAGATTTCTTTATTAACTATGTAGTCTCACTTCTGTATGTACTAGGCGTCACACTTTTTATAGCTGTGAAAAAAAAAACAAAAAAAAACTTTTGAACAAATGTCACTGTCAATGTCGTTCGAGGTAAGTTCTTTTAACCATTAAATATTTGCATTTGAGTTCTAAAAATGTATGTTAGTATTGATATAATAAATCCTATACACATTAATCTTTAAATGTCTGGAATAATTGGGTTCAATCTGATATAGCACAGTTAAATACTTTACTGTCTAGAAAATATGGCAGAAAAACATCGTAATTTGAAGTGAGCACAAAATATTTCACATTTCTTCTGTTTAGATCAAATCTGTCTGCGTCATAATTATTCAGAAAATGAAATTCGCAAAGCATTTTTATTTTATTTGAACTTATTTTGTTGAATTTGAATAAATTTTAATTTGTTTAGAAGTGGGAGTCGTGGTCTGCATAAATGTGTACTTAATTATTTAAAGAGAATTGGTAAATCATTCATATTAATCTAATTGAACAGTATTTAGGAGATAAATTTGGTTAAATGAGAGATTAATTTACTAAGATAAAACATGTATTAATAAAAATTAAATAACGTCTAACAGTCAAAATTTTTGCGTACAAAATAAGTTCTAAGCCATTTTTATTTTAATTGTATTTTCACAAAACAGCTGTTGCAAATGATGTTTGAAATAGTAGCTCATTTTGCTTACAACAAATCTATGGCTATAACTGCGATCACCAAAACACCAAAAATTCCGCTTTGCATAAATCGGTCGAGTCCAGTGTCTGTATAATCGTCGATGATTTATATAGCGGCGGGCAATTAGCGCACTTCGAGTGGCGATGAAAGAGATCGCGTGAGCCCGAATAGATAGCAGTTTGGAGTAATTACGATTGTTGTGAACGCCGACAATCACTTAGAAGCGTCTTATCTAAGGCCTACTTAACGCGGACTGGCCTATTAAGTCATAAATCGTAGCCAGGTCACGCGAGCCCCCGACGATTCGACTGTAAGCAAGTTAGCGAGCTATCTACACCTTGGCATCTAATTAACGGAATCTCCCTCTTTCTTTTTTTCGTTTTAATTGGATTCTTAAATTATTCGGATTGACTGCAAAGTAAGCCCTCTCCGGTCAAGCTTGCGGCGCGAATACAACTTTGTTGTCAATTTGGATGGTAATTTTAATCTGAATTTCTTATGAGTGATTTTGATTTTCACTCGTAGGCGCCATGGTGTTATAAAATAATGGATTTTATGTACCTTAAAATGTTTTATTTTGATTATTTTTCTGTTAACTGTTACATTTTGAAATAGATAAATATGTACCTTAATGTCAACATGTTCCATTTGAATTAGATCCACAGATGATTTGCTTTATATGTAAAAGCATCCCTAGCCAGTACATATTTAAGCTCTTCCAGTAAGAATACCTATGTAATAAGTGCTTAATATTCAAGTATAAAGTCAAAATTTTCCAATCACGAGCAAGCCTTACGCTCATTGTCCAAAGTTGGACTATTATACTCGTAATAACCGTAACAATAGAAGTCGGCGCGGTTGAATTGCGGCCAATACCTTTAATAAATAATGATAGGTACAGGAACCTTTTGGTCCGATCAAATATTGAAACAATACAATTGTAATAACTGCCATAGTTAAATAAACCAGGTCGTAACGAGGACAGGTAATATACCAGGCTTGTCAGGATTATAATCTAGCTACTGAAAATAACCTTTTAAACCTTCGCTATTGTTATGTGGTGATAAAAATACACCTTTTCGTTCGAACTGTAATGTCACATTGACTTCGCAATGTTCGTTCTTGTTAATTTGTTTTTAAAATTTTTAGGCCCTTCCAGGTTTTATGGAAAATTTACGTGATTTTTAGTCTTGTTTATAGTAAGAGAAG
Source organism: Macaria liturata (assembly GCA_964023185.1). Lineage (NCBI taxonomy): Eukaryota > Metazoa > Arthropoda > Insecta > Lepidoptera > Geometridae > Macaria > Macaria liturata. Next base: position 5,924,288 of record OZ026820.1, on the reverse strand, counting down.
TACAAAACAGTACCTAAATGAGCAAAACATGAAGATTTTAGAATAAAAATGTACTAGTCCAGAGAAATTCTGCATATTTTGTCGAAGATAGATAGATATATTAGAACACGTTATCAGTTATTCCATAGATAAATTTAATCTCATTAAATTCTTTACATTGGCTGTAATATTTATATCTCTATTTTTATATTTTGAAACTAAAATTTTGTAAAAAACACGTACACTTTGGGCAATTTGAACTCATTTCATATTTTTTTTCATAATAAGTTTTTTGTGTTTGTAGATCACCATGGTTTAAATGTTACTAAAATACTTACAAACAAAAAAAGCAAATGTATGAATGTATAATATACATTATATTCAACTAAATTTAATATACAAGTAGGCAAAATATGATGCGGACCCACTACGTGTATCTGCCCAAGAGAACTCCTCTAACGAGTTAATTCCGCGGGGAGTTACGACCCTCAGTCATAAGGAAATACGACTCAAGAAAACATATGATAGAAACAGTAAATTAATTATAAAGACCAAAACTGAATAGGTCTCACACCAACAAGAACCTTATACCAACTCCTCGCTTAAACTATATGGGTTACTCCTACACTATTGGTTTGACTAAACTCGTTTATAGAAAGAAAGATTTAAAAAAAACTCCTCGCTTGTATAGTTAAGAGAACTATCAATCCAAGTCAGCAATCCCTGATCTAATCACGAACGCATTTGCTGCGCTTCTATACATAATAAATGCAGAGTTCTCGAGGGCTATGCCGGCGCTGTCATGTGTCAAACTGACTGTCCCATTGTTAAATGGATAGCCAGTGTCGTATGTCCGTTGACTGACCCGATATACCCTTTGGGACGCGCTAAATCGGCTCTGGCGGCGATACATTGTAATTGAGTGATTACTCGGCTCTGATTCAATCCGGGATTCAAAAATAGTATGTTGGTCTCGAGAGGGGTTTGATTTTTTGAATAAATATTTTTAAGTCATCCGTAAATACTTATTGGAATTTTTAGTTTGTTTGAAATGACGAAATTTTCTAGTACCTACTCATATTTTTTATGTTGGATGTCAAAAACAATATATTATTCGCACGTTATCTGGAGCTTTCTGTGATTTCTTGAATCATAACGCCTTGTATGACGTATCAGCACCGCAAAATTACCAAAAAAGTTGGCGATGATAACGACGAAGGTAAAATTGGGATATTGATTCAGTAAATAATTATTCAAATTACAGAGGCTTTACAATTTCTCCAGTTAGTACCTTATCAACAAGCAAGCTCGAAGCGAACTTGATATCAGTTTCCAAGAAGCTCGACTCGGGAAATAGTAGAAAAGCTTTGACCAGTTTTCTCTTCAGAGCCCTAAACTTGCGGCAAAGATTGATTAAAGATTCGACTTTGTCCATCCCTTTTCAAAAGGAACTTTCGAGAGAATTCTCCAAATATTAGAATAAGCCGTAAAGTTTGCTCGCTTAGCGTATAATGGAAAAACTAAGAGCATATTGGCACGTATTGTTTACCGAATCAAAGTTTGCCAATGTGACTTTGATCTGGTGTTACAATATATTCTAAAGAGAAAATAATGTTTTAGAAATACTTTGCCTTATTTATGTTATCATATATTATATATTAATGTTTCAATACAAATATTTTTAGTCATTTTTGTCAATATATAAGTAAAATGTAATATAATAATTATTTAACATTAATAAATTTGCATGTTCTTTTAAAAAAATGCTATTAGTAAGGAAATCTATATAAATGTTAAACATTAACAATACAAAATAAATATCCCTTATAATAAATACTAATGGCACTTATTCATGACTAACTTAACAAAACTGATAACATATTTTTTGTATGGTGAGGGCAAACATATTTCAGTTTAGACTTTAATAATGGCATGATAATTGATGAGGTTAAAATAAACCCTTTAAATACCAGTATTTCAGCATAGAAACCCAAGCCTAGCATAATTTGCACCACTTATCTACCTCAACAGGCCAGGCGTATCTCGGCTAACTATTTCAACTATACAGCTACATATACGAGTATGTACCTATAGTATTCGAGTGTGAAGTATCGCGTGATCCAAGGCGTGGCCAGCTACCATACTACTTGATGTAGTATCAGCAGATTGATAAAACAAGCGGTTAAACCCCCAGATGGATTGCCGTATTCTAACAGGCTATTTAGATCGATATCATCGAGCATAACTTCATTTCAAGCAGGTCGTTCACATTGCGTAGGAAGGGATTGGGACTGTTGATAGGACCCCGTTATCAGGAACGGAGGAAGGAGTTGAGATGATGAAAATATGTTTTTTCGTAAAGAACATGTTTTTTGACCACATGAATTTATAGAGTGGAGTTATAAAAAATACTTCTAATGTTTTGTCTGTATTCAAAACATGCAATATTTCTTACCGGATTGTTTTATAACCATTACAGCCGGTGTCAAAAGAGGTGATTACTGCAAACACAAGCAATTAATTCATAGTTTTTTTTTTACTTTCTTTGGTAGGTATTTGTGGGCCGGAAAAATTACAATATAAACGTAAGTTGTGTACATTAAGATGAAATTAAAAAGCAGTTTATTCGTTACTTTATACCGTTTTTGTACTATGTGGTTTTAATGTTCTTAGTTATTAATCGCCAAACTTTTCATACCTGTCTATTATTTTATAAAAAATATATTTTCTTACAGTTACATGATATTATTAAAATATAAAAGTTGTGTAAAATTATATAATGTTGCGAATTGCGAAATCTGATGTCCAAAAATTATCTCCAATTACCATATTATATTGTAATGTAAACTAGAGCTACATTTACACGTGTCCTGTTATAATTTTGTTGACTTGTGTGGGTTTTACTGTTTTCCAAACTATATTACAGTTTGAGTACAGGTAGAAAATTATCCTAATTAAACTTTTGGGTACGACCAGATTGGGCCAAATACCGGTTTTAATATTTTCCACCTTAGTTTTAGATATACCCTCTAAAACTCTTGATATGATTTTATTGGATGTTTAATACAAAGTTTAAGCATCAAGGGTTTTTGTAGGTAGTTTAAATTAGTTTGCAGGGAATTGGCTCGTATGTTAACATTTTAATAAATAACTTATATATTTAAAATGGATAAATTGTTATTATGCATGACAAGAAAAGTTTTGAGCATTATCAATCAATCAATCAATATAACTTTATTGTACACCAGAAGAAACAAAAATAAATACAAAGCAATTTACAAAAATATTACTTAACATTGGGCGGACTTATCACGTTGAGCGATCTCTTCCAGGCTTCATCGTATTTTTTACTATAACTTAAATTTTATACTATTGTCCTTAATCTAATTAAGTTTATTAAGTGATTTTTCCCTCGTTTATGTAAGTAAGCACACTTAAAAACATTAAAGTGCCTTCAATAAAGAATGATGTACTCCCTGTCGGGAGATACAAGCAAGGGGTTGTTATATGTTTATGTGTTCGATTAGGGTCGACAAGCCTGCGCCCCCTGTCGACTCCCATGATGGATGGAGCTAACATCAGATTTCGGATAGTTTTCTTTGCATATGATGTTTTTGCGGAAAGGACACTGTTATATTGGAAAGTGGTGGGTTTTGCGAAAGTGTCATGATTATTTCCGGTATATTATTCCATTTTTATCATTGTGTTTTGAGGCTTTGGTTTTTTTATAATTTTGGCAATATATAGTACATTGTGTGATAAGTATTTTTTATTGTCCACCTATTTTTATTGTTGTTAAACTAATTTTATGATTTTATGTAAAAATTTTAATTAAAATTTATTTACTATTGACAATAAAAATAAATAAAATATAATCATGAATAGACAAATAATAATATTAATGATATAAATATATCATTAATAGACAAAGTTATCAGAGTATGCGTAAGCAAGATTATTGTCTCTTTGGAAACTCCCGTTTTGTACCAAAACAAAAAGTTTAATGCCACAGATCCTTCCAAAGTACACTCTATACTTTAAACTTATATATCTTATATATCTCATAAAATCTGTCATTTTCATCCACTTTTACCTTTACCACACCTTACTTATCTTTCTTATATACAATATATCTAATACACAGGTTTATACAATTATTATTATAGTAAAAAAAGTAATAATTGCAACTCGTGTCATCCACTATCAACTTACTGCGATACAAGATAATGCTACGGTTTCGTAGCACCGTAGCACTGTGCTACGAATTCAGTAGCTACAAGCTTCGATGGATACGAGCTACGATTGCCAAGCGACGAGCACCTTTCAGCATGTTATTAAACACACTGTTCGCTTCAGTCAACATCGTAAATCACATTGAACTAGGAGGCAGATTGTTATAGAACAGATGGAGAAGTAAGTTTCTGTTTGAAAGTTTATTAGTAGAACTTATATGCGGTTATCAGTAAAATAGGATGTCCCCTTCTTATCTTACAATATAAAAATGATTCGCAAAATGTGTTGGTAAGCGCTTTGTTTTAAATGTTCGTGGAAGTTCAAGGATGGTTTAAAGACGAGAAAAAAACATTTTTTTAATGCTTTTTATCCCGCAGAAACGTTTTCTAAAACGTCAAACATGTTTTTGACAGGGTGAAGTCTGTCGGGTCCGCTAGTTAAATACTCGTATTAAATAAAGTTTGAGGGTAGGCAGGAAGAAATGCTAATCCTTTTGTTTCACTGTGCACTATACCAGTGTTTTTATATCGGTGGCTAAGAGTTATTAAAAAAGTACATTAATACGACAATACATAACGGATTAGTTTGCATGTACGTAACCATACCTATCTTAAAAAAAAAAACTTTTTGATAGTCATCTAAGTTTTACATCTGCTAAATGCTAAATCTAAGTTTGCAAACAAGATTCTGTGCACATAGAATTTGCGTTTCTAATTTTAACCCAATAGGTAGGTAAGTAGATGATTGATAAACATTTTTGGATTTATGTGCAGTACTGGCCGCCTTACCCGTAACCTATTTAATGTATCAATAATTTTGAGGTACAACTGTAATATTAACTTTCATGTTAGCTACGAAGTTTGCTGCACATTAATTTATACTTGAGTAAAATATTACCTATTGATTTAAAAAAATGTTGATTTATTGTTAATATTCTTCTGTAAGTGAAAAATTATCATGATTTTATGTATTTGTTTTAGTGTCCAGAGAATGACATAGTTGAAGTACTTTTTATCTCTACACAAAACGCGAGCAAAACCGCTAGTATTCACTTCATTAATTAAAATAACTTCCAATTATAAACACAGTATCTTTTAGGTACCACTCACCCTATAGGCAACCTGATGCCAAATGTCAGACTATCAAGTGAAATAAAAATGTTTAACGTTAGCAAATATAAAGTAAACGCTTGACAAAACACAGACAGCAATATTTATTTTCATTGTACTGTGAGTCGCGGGGATTTAAGTTGAGATACTGTAATCAAAGAAAGAAACTAACCGTTACCTCGGACGACATCCCGTCAGACACAGTTCCAATGCTTGGAAAAAGTCTTAGCAATTTCATAACATTTCTCCGCGGGCTGAGAATAAGACGCAGGAAAATAATGCTATGTTTATCCGCAGAATATTGAAGATTGAATGGAATTCCTGTGAGTTGCATAGTGAATGAATCTAGGGAAGAAATCCTGTTTGGATTGAAGGAGTTCCAGCTTTTGAAAATAGGTTATTAAAATATATTTTGTTAACAAATATTTGTCCCATAAAATCTTTTAAATTATACCAAATTGTCAATCTTCTGAGTATAATTTGAGAGTATAAAATATTAAACTAACTATGCACATAACAATATTACTAAGGTTGATAAAGTTTAGTCAAATTTGTATTTACTAAAACAGTATTTTCTTGTTTCACCAAAACAACGAGAAAAAAAAGAATAAATGGAAACCAATTTACCAGATTACTGCTAACAAATTGTAGCCTAACTTAATGAATATTTACTTACTTAATTGCCAAAAAACCTCTAAGTAACAGACCCCTGTTTAGCTAAGAGATCGGTTTTTACTTAAACGAAATTAAGTGAAAGAAATAAGAACAAATACCTACCAATAGTAGGCTGGCGCTTTTTTTACGAGATCGAGTGCTCTTAGTTCAATGAACGCATAAACGGACACATGGTCGAATAAATTTGCAAGCTAAATATGTAACATGAAAGTAGTTTATACAAATAGTTATATCCCTGTAATCTTGTACAGTCACTGTTTTGTTCGTGTTGGTATTACGTTTCATAGAGCCTGAATGTGCGACCATGGAATGTACCTTAGAAATATTATTCCTATAAACATAAACATAACTAACTGAAGGTTGTTTCCAAATTTCCACTTAAAGATATTAAAAAAACACTTTATTAAAAGAAAAAATAAACAATATATAGTTATATTCTATGCAATATCAAATTTATATTGGTTGGTTTCTGATCAAACAAGTCTCTCTGGCCATACAGCGCGGGAATGCAGCCTCTATAATGGTCTAATTTGGGAAGGGCGTTCTCCGGAGGTGCATCTTCGACACGTAGGCTAGTACACCTATTCAATAAGTAACTTGTACATTTAAGTTTTTAAGAAGATGGTGTTCTGACCAAATATTTCAATTTATATCTTACAGTATTAATATCATAATGAATTTAGATCATGTAAGTAACGAAACATGCTTGTCATTTTGATTTGATAATTAAGTATGTAGATTCTTCTTATTGAATGAGAGTGGCAAACTCTAGTGTCGAGATTTTATCAAGCCGCCCTAAGGGCTTCTGGTTTGGCTTTACGACTGCCGCACTAGACAAACCTACAATTTGACGTGTCATCCAACCCACGGAAGCACCCAAAATGGAATGCCACTTTTCGGTCACCCATCCAAGAACTGACCGCGTCGACCTTTGCTTAAAATTAGTAATTGCCTCCGCTAGCTGAGCTACGGGCGCTTCAGTATGTAAATGAAATTATGGGAAAGTTGCCCTTTTTATACCTTCCCATATAATTATAGCGACAATTAAGTTTGATATGTTTTGTAAATTGATAGATATTTTAGTGTTGTAGTCCTTATATTAAGAACACGTCTAAGTTCAAATGCATATGTATTTTGAACCACTTTTGATTTCAAGAAACCATGTACAAATATATAATTTAATTACTAAAAGGAATAAATAAATAAATAATAAATATTCCGGGACATAGCACACAGCGCCATCTAGCCCCACACTAAGCAAACGCTTGTGTCGTGGGTACTAGATAACGGATATAATACTTATATACTTTTCTTTTGTAAATACATACTTATTATACATACAAACGACCAGACACAACACAAGTAATTATACATTTAAAGTTACATAAATACTTGTGTCAGGCGGGAATCGAACCCGCGGCCTCTAGATTAGAAGGCAGAGCCACTACCAACTAAGCTAACAGGCCAGTATAAGGCTTAGCCTATCGTAAGTAATTATACCTGAGCCCAAAATTACCGTAGAATTTTGTGGAATTCAGTCGTTTAGATAAACTGGCCCGCGAGCCCATTTACACGGTGGAATAATACAAAATAGAAACTAGATGCTGAAAGCTGTTGAAATTACAGTCCCGTTTAATGGAAACCGAGGCTTATGTTTTTCATTATTATTGTTTTTCCGAGCGGCGTTAGTATAATGAGTATCAGATATTATTATACTTGCGAATAACTGAAATGTAGATTATATTTAATGCTATTCGCGGATAAACGTAACATATAGTTTTCCATTTCTGTTAACTATATTTATATAAAAAAAAACTTATTTTAATTTTGTGTTCGTAATGATGTTCAATATTATTCCAAATATGGTCTTCTAGACAACAATATAATTTCGAAAGCATTTGTATTATTCCTAATTATTAACATAAAATGTGGTTCAGTGTGGCTCAGCTGTTTGAGCGAATTAGAATAATTTAGCATACCAACACATTCTATTTGAAGATACATATTACACATATATGTATCCCTAAACTTAATATTTTTTTATGTCAACCCGTAACAGCAATAGACGAGCACCATTAGAAAAAAATCTCCAAGGTTTGTGAGCCACCTAAACTACAAAAAATTAAATAATTAGTATTTCCAGTAGTGGTGTGGCTCGCAGGTTGCTGATAATGCCGCTACGTGGGTTATTGTTGCCGCTACAATGGTGGCACTTACGGGGGGCTCTTATCTCGTCAACCACCTCGTTTGTAGTACGTAGTGGAAGGCAGCTGATTGACTTGCTGGAAATAATAGTTATAGGTATGTATTTTTAAACACGCATTTATGAAACTATTAATTAATTAGGTTTGTCATAAAACCTAACAATTTAAACTACACGCAATTTCGATTACATTTATTAAGTTTACATGTATTTGTAATTTAGATTAAAATATAGTCATTTAGCCTAGTTGACCTATCCTAAAGATGATACCGCCAGTTGTGCTTTAGAACTTTTTAAAGAAAACGTACGTATTTCTTTTTTGTTATCATATATTTTTAGGTACCGAGATACGTACCGTAACGTCTTGAGTCCGCTCGGTAGGAAGCCAAGTACCAAATTGCTTGTTTTTTTTTTAAACTTATGACACTGTTACACTATCCACCGACCTGTGATGTAAGGGGGTGGAGCGGGCGGGCAGACTACTCACCTGCACGCTGCAGATATTATATCGGCCGCCGCTTGCTGCACCTAATTAGAAACAAAGGCTTTTTGACGCAGCCATCCTGTTGTCGACTAGCGTGCTAGCAGTGCTAGCTTATCGGTGACAGTGTGAACTGTGCTTTATTTTAGTTAAAGGAACAAAGCCGGTAAGTTTTATGGTTTTATGTCACGTGTGGAGGTAATACTGGTTATGGTGTTTGTTGAATGCTTGCCTTATCTTAAGCCTAGTTACACCAACCATAGTTTAAAAAAAAAAGGTAAGTATGTAATGTGAATCATGCATATAGCTACGGTTATCCATCCACGGACTGTCCGCGACGGCAGTTGATTAACTTTGGTTATCGCAATCGAATTTAACCGTACACACAGTAAGTTAATTTTTTGGATAATATTATGTTAAATTTATATACATTTACTAAAAATGCTTATATATAACAATAATGCAGATATTTAATTATTTCTACAACAGTGTTTGAATTATAGTGTACAAGAATCCCCGAGACAGGATAGAGTCGACACTTTTACAATCACATTTCCTTTTACTACATATACCCTGAACACATGTGCGTCGTATATTCCCATGTTTACGAACTCTTTCAACCTGGTCAGTAGAACCTTAAATTACATTACAAAGCTCAATTTAAACGAACATGTCACTCACCATGGTCGTATTTCCTTGTGGAATATAATGTTCATTCAACATAATCCAATTTGTGAAGCGTTTATTTTATGGAAACGAAATTGGACAGGAAAAGGGAAGGCGACATCGCACCGCTCGAGGGTAGGTATTGTTGCAAGGGCTTCGGTGTAATTAACTTGGGGAATGTACTTATATACTTATATTTATGGTATGGACATCATCATCATCATCATCCATAGTCGATTGTGTGACCCCAGAGTTAGGTATTAGGATACTCTTATTTTGTGCCAGTCATCTCGATTTGAAGCAAATCTCGTGTCATTTAATTTCTGCACCAGATATGCACTATGTTTTTTGGTTATAATCATTGCTAATTGTTATATGCTTTGTCATCTTTATTGGAATTTTAAATTCCTTTTAAACATTTTTTCAGATTTTTGTATAGTTATGAAACATGCAATGAAAATGTTTGACACATGGACACTGAGGAAATTCTTTGAAATCGTAATTTGTTTTTGAAATCATAGTCATAAAATGTTTTTTTTTGTACACGAAATAATAATTGTACTTTAAAGTATTGCACCATATTCAATAGTAGCAATGTGTATTAGAAGCCTTTATTACTTTGTGACATAAAATTAATAATTTTACGACCTATTTTATTATGTGTGTATTCTCCCGCGTTATTTTAGCTCAGATTTTAATTTATTATAAAATCTGCTTTTAAAAATTTGCTCAAAGCGAGGAACTCACAATATAAAAGAGTTTTAAATATGTACGCATTCACAAAGGAAATAGCCAAAATGTGTTTACTTATATACGAGATTGTTTGAGGTTATTTAATCTGGGATATTACTGTGAGTTCATATCATATTCATAGCAATTTGTACTTTAGAATTCTGTATTAAAAAATCCGTAGCTACTGGCTCACGTTTATGCATCAAATTTTAATTTCTGAAATTTAATATTTGACTTAATCAACAAAATATACACAATCTTTATATGTATGTAATGTGATATGGATAAAGGGACTATTTTCTTGACACTTTTAGCCTAAATGACTGATAATATTATTCTTGATATTATTGAGGAAAGTTATAAATAGTACCTTATTTAATGGCTAACGACGATACAATAACACTGTTAGCTTTTTAAATAAAGTACCATTAATAAAATACTGAACGCAAATATCACCAAAATAGACCACCAAAGATTGACGGGTAGTATGCAAAACAATGTAATTTTAATACATGTCAGAGCTTTAATAAAATCCAGACACAACGCAAAAGCTCACATCAACGCTGACCTATTCTTGTCGCAACATAAAGCTGTATTCCAACGAGTAGCCGGAGTCCATTAAATCTACTAATAAGGATCATTTATAGAACGGTAACTCCATAAAACAATACAATCTCTTAGACCACTCGCACACAAATCTTACTCGTTATTTTTTATTCGCCAATCGTCTATTTCATAGGAAACCAATCTCTGGATTGGTCTTCTATGAAATAGACGATTGTCATTGAAAATGGCTCCCGGCTATACTACTATTCAACTTCAGACTTTACAATTCAAACTTTGGGCTTAATGCCATTACACTACTCCAGTCCATTTACATTATTTTTTTTTACATTATTCCAGTCCAGCGATCTAGTCCAGTACTGGATTGCTTACTGGAAAAATGTAAACCGGCACTGGAATGAACTGAATCCAGTAAGCATTCCAGTCCAGTAACTGGATTCGCGGTCTACTTTTGAATCCAGTGCGACCAATCCAGTGCAACTGGAATAATGTAGTCCATTCCAGTGCTGACGAAGTACACACGTGTTGGTTCTGGTGCTAGTGGCAATGTTTACCAACCCAAAGTGAAATGGTTCGCCGAATTCAATTCATTTATTATATGATATATGCAACAGACGAAATAAATAATGTAAATACAACATTCCATATAAAATATTTTAAATTTACTTACACACAAACTTGTACATAACCATGTAAAAAAATATGAATATAAACAAACATAAACACATTGTACATAAAACTAAATAGAATATGAAAATTATGTATTTAAATGTATTTTGTAGAATACATAAAAAATACATAGACAGACACAGATTACAGCAAATATATATATATATATATGTGTGTATACCTATGTATGTATATTAGTCATATATTATGATAAGATTAGTAGTTAAAAATACAAATAAAATCTCATTACGCCTTAGCAAATGTTCAGCCAGAAAATGTCCTTGACTCATGTTGAGGAAAACAATGGTGGAACGAATAAAAAAAAAAAAAATTTTTATTAAAACTCACCCAAATCCGTTCCTTTTTTTTTAGTTCCTTATCAACCTCATTAATAACTTCTTGTAGCAAGAGTGATTGAGCACGTTTGAAATATTTTCGAAACTGATCTCTTCTTGAAATCATTGTCACTAATAGTGTTCACACTTCAACGGCTTCTAAATAACTGGAATAATGTAGACGTTACAGATCCAGTCCAGCACTGGACTGGAATCTCGCTAGATCACTGGACTGGAATAATGTAAACCGGGCATTACCCACCAAATGCTTCCACTGGTTTCTTTCAACTAAGTAAGTTTGTATGAGCGTGGTCAACTCTGGTGTCGGAGTTTCAAAAACCACACTAACATAACGAGTGACGTACTATGACAAACAGCCGGGAAAATTAACGTGTCTTCCGACCCACAGAAACGCCTAAAATGGAATGCCACTTAATTTTTTAGGGTTCCGTACCGAAAAGGTAAAACGGGACCCTATTAATAAGCCTCCGCTGTCTGTCTGTCTCCAGGCTGTATCTCATAAACTGTGATAGCTAGAAAGCTAGAATTTTCACAAATGATGTATTTCCGTTGCCGCTATAATAACAAATACTAAAAATAAAAAAAATATATAAAGGGAGGTCCCCATACAATAAACGTGATTTTTTCGTATTTTTTGCTCTATATTAAAAACGGAAACAGGTAGACGCTTCAAATTTTCACATAATATTTACCTACCTTATACCATTATTGTATTACCTTTCAAAATAAATAATTAAATAACAATAAAGTAAATATTAAAGGGGGGCTCCCATACCACAAACGTAATTTTTAAGCAATTTTTACTCGATCTTAATAAACAGGTAGAAACTTGAATGTTTGTGAGTAAATATTTAGAAATATATTAAATCTAAAAATAAATACCTAAACTAATACATAAAATAGAATATAGATGATAGTACGGAAGCCTTCGTGCGCGAGTCCGACTCGCACTTGGCCGGTTTTATTTAGTATGAACTCTTAATTTTTAGCACAGTTTGGTTTCTATGGTATATTTTATTCGTAGATTAAAATGCACTAAAGTGCTAAGTAAGTGTGTTTAAACAAAACAAGGGCGTTAGATTGGTGAATGGAGCTCTTGTGCGGATCGGACACAGGGTTTATCCATTAGCCTGATTACGGTCAAAATGTTCGCCCCGGGAGGCTGCGGCCGGCCGTTTCCCTTCTCTTTAGAGTGGAACGTACGAACTGTAGGTGTAGTGGACGACAGTGCTTAAACTTCACACTAATTTAATAAAAATAAAGATATCCCAATATAAGACTGGAAGGCCATAAAAGACGCTGATTATTACTTTACATTAAGCGCATAGACCTGCATACATTGGTGTTTTGCTTAACTATATGACTCTTATGCTGAACAACAAATAAGAATGTCGTCATGCGGATTTGGGCTTGTATAAACTAACATAAAACTACTTTGTATAAACTCAGACACCAAGTTGTTAATAATAACGCTTAAATTTTGTTAATTTCAAGTAAAATCGCGTCCTATAAATTTGGTATATGTAAGGTATTACATTTTTATTTCACTAATTGTGTCCCACTTCTGGGCAAATGTATCATAACTCCCTCCATGTGTCCCCGTTGACAGCTTCCTCTCACCAGGCACCTCCAAACCGGTCGAGATCCTGACGCCATCTTCTCCATGCTACTTTTGTAGTTGTCACTGATACCAAAAAGTTTTCTCGTAGTAGGTATATGTCGCAAAACATTTTCATAGTTTTTTAACTTATATGTGTGAAATATAGATTTAATACTACTCGTAGTTCGAAATAGATAGATTACGATAATATATAATAATAATAACAATAATAGGTCTTTATTTCAGACAGCAGGGTCCTTTAGGTATACCAAGACATGCAATACTGCAACTAATAAACCTACATTTGTATTTTCAATAGTGCGTGCCTCGGGGTGAATAAACATATTGTGCTCAGCATGTTGACACAGCACACAGGGTGTCTACCTTTATTGAGTTATGGACCCCTGGTACCTACTACTCAACTCCATATAGAAATATCACTGCAATTCTAAATTGATATCAAGTGCCTGTAGGTATGAGATTTTTATTATCTCACTTATATTAAAAAAGTGTATGTGTATGTTTGTTACTTTACCATTTTCAAACGGCTGTACCGTTTTGGATGAACATATGTATTACTTTTACCCCGGTATAACGCGTATAAAACCGCAGGCGCCGCTAGTTTATACATACATTTTCTAGGGTACGTCCGTCATTTCCACCGAGTTAGGAGATAAAAATTTTCATTTATTCTATGTCACATTTTTACCTTTTTATTGTGAACTTAAAGAGAAATAATATACTATATGATTATTATGCTATTTCGATGTAGCCTTAAAAAGAGCTTGATTTATAAGGTTTGTTATGGTATCAAGTTTGTGGCTGCTTTGCAAGGTATTGTCACTCCTGTAATATCCGGACTCTTGCAGCGTTGTTTAACTGTCAGCGCAAGATTCACTGTATGACGAAATAAAATATGTTGAAATCGACTTAACAAAACTGATTTCAAAATTGTCTGTAGCAGAGCTATTTTAAGAAAGCAGTACTTACTGGTAAAACTTAGCTTTTTTCAAGAACAAATTACAACCAACTGATTACAATGAGGTTATTCTTATATTTGTAATACTGTATGGATTCGATTTTTTACGCGATGAGTTTTCGCTTGGTCGTAATGTTCCTTAATATAGTCAAATATGTAGCTCACACAGTAAAATCGAATTCACTTGCGTTTTAAATAACATTTCTGCTTGTAATTAACACATTAATTATTTGATCTTAGCTTTAGGCATTACAGTCCCTGCTAGATCTTACAGTACATAGCTATGTACAGGCACTGCAATATCCTCAACTTACAAGGTACCTGACAGAACGCACTTAAGTTAGCACACGTCAAATCATTACATTAGCCAAGCACTCCACTTAGCATCGCTTGTACACAGACAACCAACATGTCTAAACCAACTGAATTAGTTGCTGCTTAATCACGCCCCAGTTGGTAGGAACTACATTCTAAGTTGGTTGTGTATAACTACCAGGTCTGGGGATGGTAGACCGGAGATTATAAATTGTAATTTTTATGAGAGAAAAAAACATATTTAAAAAAACATTTAAGACAATTGTTTTCAACTCAACTAGTAATATTATTTAACTAACTTGTAAGTGAAAACGAAATATTTAGTTATTTAATATCAAAATAGACTTATAAATAGCACTATTTTTACTCAGACAGCTTATTACTGTGATAAATTGAATTGATTCACAAATCAAATGTGTAAAACAAATAAATTAATCTATTTTTCTAAATGAAATTAAAAAATATAAGCAGCCAAGGTCATCAGCATCAAAAATATAATCAGGAAATTTAAAAAAGCCTTAAAACAGGTTATTTGATAGCGAGACGCTTCATCGCCTTCGCTCGCTCGGTCACCCAGCAGAACTAGGTGTAATTAAATTGCGTATCTTGCCCACTAGCCTTAATAAATTGGGCACGCAAAGTTAGGGATGTGTGGTGTGGTGTGGTGCACCCGCTTAACGGCTTCTTGGAAACGTGGGAGATATTATAAGGTAATAAGTACACTGATGTACAAGTATGTACATACATTACATATATGTTCAAATATCATGTTTGAATGTAGTGTAACATAGTGAAACAAAAAATCCGGCATTGAGTCTACTGTGTAAACATAATTATAAAAGAAAAACATTCAATAAATAAGGTGGTATTACAGATAGGTGTTGCTTGAATGTTTTGGTTTGCCATTCATGGCACCATAAGAAAGTAGGTGAAAAAACCAGTTTTTGGCCTTATAATATCCCCCAGAAAATATTTAACCATTTATATTGGACTAGTGGGTGCTCGCGGCTTCGCTCGCATTAAGAAGTTAAGCTTGCATCCTCTATTTCACCCCTTTAAAAGTGGCATTTCCAAAAAACCTTTCTTAGAGGATGCATACGTCATAACATCTACCTTCATTCCAAATTTCAGCCCAATCCGTCCAGTGGTTTGGGCTGTGCGTTGATAGATCACTATATCAGTCAGTCAGTCAGTCAGTCACCTTTGAGTTTTATATATTAAGATGTAATATGTAATTGACTGGCCTACTAGCTTAGTTGGTAGCGGCTCTGCCTTCTAATCTAGGGTTGCGGGTTCGATTCCCGCATAACACAAGTAATTTTGAATTTAAAATTTTATAATTACTTGTGTTGAGTCTGGTCGTTTCTATGCATAATAAGCATGGATTTACAAAAGATAAGTATTGTATCCGTTATCTAGTACCCACGATACAAACGTTTGCTTAGTGCGGGGCTAGACGGCGCTGTGTGCAATGTCCCGGAACATTTATTTATTTGTTTATTATTTGAATACAGTATTTTCCATATAAAACAGCGCAGTTATTTTAAATAAGCCTCTATTTATCAGTTTAAATTGATCATATTCATTCAAACAAATTGTTAACTTATATTTCACGTGGCTCCGTTTATTTTTAAAAAATACATGCTTCTTTCATTAAATATTAAAGCTTGGGGATTTGACCGATATTATCTAAGAGTAAAGCGGAAAACCTCGAGGTTATTTTGTAAGCTGTGAAGTAATTTTAGAAAAATATTTTTCGTACTTCTATGAATTTATGATAGGATATCTTTTCCGGTAACCTTTCAAGGAAAATTGTTATCTTCTACATCAGAAAAAAAGCGACTTGACCTCAATTTTAACCCGACTTTGTTTACATATTTTTAATCATTTCATCGTTCTTATCGAATGAGAGTCGCAAACTCTGGTGTAAGATCAAATTCAAACCAATGTATCTTCTGTCGTGGAAAATTCTGTAGGAAAAACTACTGAAACACCCATGTTTTACAATTGAACCAGTTATCTGACCAACAGAAGCGCCCTGATTTCAATACCATTACGTACCACGCTTGACCAATCCAAGAAATGATGTACAATCAAAGCAAAGGGCATTGACAAGGTAATGCACTACCTGGTGAAGTAGAAATCGGTCAAGAAATACCAGGTCAGGTAACGTTATGTGCATTGGAAGCAGTCTGTGCATTTGTTCGGGAAACTGACAGGTTGGTTCTAAGGTCAATGCAGACTGACTGGCTTTGAATTTGTTGAGATATATGTTTGTATACGAGGTAATATCGTCTGCCTCGCCACATAATTTAAATTAACTTAGAAAATAACTAATTCGTAAAAGCTTGGCTTTTAAATGCTATTTTTTTAAGCATTGCCGCAGCTTAGGTTGTAACACGCTTACCTAAAAGATACCTATTAACTCTTGATCTTCTTCTTATCGAATGAGAGTGGCCAACTCTGGTGTCGAGAGTTTATCAAGCTGCCCTAAGAGTCTCATGACATGGCCTATTATTAAAATTAGTTAGAGCTAGGAATATAAGATGTACATAGATAATAATATAGTTACAGAGTTTGTACAGTTACAAAAATAACAGCAAGTTTTTAATACGCATGCTTTTTTAAACAAATAACTGTTACTACAAATGGGTCAAACATGGGCTAGTTCAGGATAAACATTATTTAAAAAAATGGTTTAATATGCTCTGATTTTTGTATTTGTATATCACGTACAATTATTGCTTTAAATACATATACCAAATATTGAATTAACTTATAAAGTACTAATTTAAAAATAAAAAAAATATGTTCAAATGTCCCCTTCTGTAGACTGTTTGTAAACGCAGTTAGCACGTTTTGACTAATATTGCTCATAATTGACAAGTGTAATCTTATTATTAATATAAATTGTCATTAATATATATGCTGAATATTAAAATATAACCTAGTAAATTAATGTAAATCTAGCTGATGCAAGATTAACGTCATTTTGCTGGTAGATGTTATGCCAGTCTTCTTTTGATAGAGTGTCATTTAAGCTGTCATAATCAATCTTAACCCTGTTATAGTTTAAATTTCGTTTAGTAAGCTGCGTCTTCTTAATAATAAGCATAGTGGGAGAGTGATCCGTTAGTGGCTCTGCAAATATGTAGGTTCTCCATGCTAGTATACTTTTGATCATAATGTGATCTATACAACTAGAGGTACCAAATCGAGGGTCAATTCTGGTGGCTTTGTCAATACCAGGTCTAAGTCCTGACATAGCCATCATGTTTAGGTAATAATCTGCATTACTAGAATCATCTTAGATATTCTTAGAGATTAGAGAAGATCTTAGATGAGATTAGATGAGATTAAATGAGATAATATGAGATTAGATGAGATTATTGGCGATTATATGAGATAAGATGAGATTAGATGAGATTAGATGAGATTAGATGAGATAAGATGAGATTAGATGAGATTAAATGAGATTATATGAGATTATATGAGATAAGATGAGATTAGATGAGATTAGATGAGATTAGATGAGATTAGATGAGATAAGATGAGATTAAATGAGATTATATGAGATAAGATGTGATTAGATGAGATTAGATGAGATAATATGAGATTAGATGAGATTATTGGCGATTATATGAGATAAGATGAGATTAGATGAGATTGGATAAGATGAGATGAGATTAGATGAGATAATATGAGATAAGATGAGATAATATGAGATTATATGAAATAAGATGAGATTAGATGAGATTAGATGAGATTATATGAGATTATATGAGATTATATGAGATTAGATGAGATGAGATGAGATGAGATTAGATGAGATTAGATGAGATTAGATGAGATTAGATGAGATTAGATGAGATTAGATGAGATTAGATGAGATTAAATGAGATTAGATGAGATAAGATCAGATTAGATCAGATTAGATCAGATTAGATCAGATTAGATGAGATTAGATGAGATTAGATGAGATTAGATGAGATTAGATAAGATAATATGAGATTAGATGAGATAATATGAGCTTATATGAGATTAGATGAGATTATATGAGATTAGATGAGATTTGATGAGATTAGATGAGATAAGATGAGATTAGATGAGATAATATGAGATTAGATGACTTTATATGCGATTATATGAGATAATATGAGATTAGATGAGATTAGATGAGATTAGATGAGATAAGATGAGATTAGATGAGATAAGATGAGATTAAATGAGATTATATGAGATTATATGAGATTATATGAGATTATATGAGATAAGATGAGATAAGATGAGATAAGATGAGATTTGATGAGATTTGATGAGATTATATGAGATTATATGAGATTAGATAAGATTAGATGAGATTAGATGAGATTAGATGAGATTAGATGAGATTAGATGAGATTAGATGAGATTAGATGAGATTAGATGAGATTAGATGAGATTAGATGAGATTAGATGAGATTAGATGAGATTAGATGAGATTAGATGAGATTAGATGAGATTAGATGAGATTAGATGAGATTAGATGAGATTAGATGAGATTAGATGAGATTAGATGAGATTAGATGAGATTAGATGAGATTAGATGAGATTAGATGAGATTAGATGAGATTAGATGAGATTAGATGAGATTAGATGAGATTAGATGAGATTAGATGAGATTAGATGAGATTAGATGAGATTAGATGAGATTAGATGAGATTAGATGAGATTAGATGAGATTAGATGAGATTAGATGAGATTAGATGAGATTAGATGAGATTAGATGAGATTAGATGAGATTAGATGAGATTAGATGAGATTAGATGAGATTAGATGAGATTAGATGAGATTAGATGAGATTAGATGAGATTAGATGAGATAATTTGAGATTAGATGAGATTAGATGAGATTAGATGAGATAAGATGAGATAATATGAGATTATATGAGATTAGATGAGATTAGATGAGATTAGATGAGATTAGATGAGATTAGATGAGATTAGATGAGATTAGATGAGATTATATGAGATTATATGAGATTATATGAGATTATATGAGATTATATGAGATTGACAAATTTAGGTTGAACGCGTTTCATGTGATTTTATAGAAACACATCCATTACCAGCATCTCCATATCATCACGAATTGCTACTGCCAGTCCAGTATCCACCAATGGAACTGCATCAGCATCTACCGTCACTGGACCGAGAATACCGCTTTAGCCCGTGTTCTATACACCGTCTTTGGAATCTTCACACCGCCAACCACTAACCCCTCGAAAGCTAAACTTAAATACTGACTCGGAGAATTCGGATACACCTAAGAAATCCAGAGTCCGCCCATTCACTGAATTCAGTGACTCTGACGACTCCATTCCGCCACCAAAGAAATGTAAAGGCCGTTCATTTTTTGATTTGAGTGATGATGATATCTTTTAACTTACTTTACCTTGTAAAGAATGATAACATTTGTTTGTTTATGACATTTTTTTTTCTAATCTGTGAACCTATGTCCCTTCTGTGGTCACAAAAAAATAAAAATTTTAATATTTCAGCCAAATCTGAAAAACGATCTAGTTTTAAATTGCCATTATGATGCTATGATTATAAAGTAATAAATGAGACTGATTTTTAAAAAATACCGACTATGTTTTTTTTCCGTATATTTTTACCTCGTTTTGTGTATGACCCAAATATTATGAATAGGTACAGATACTTAGCTGGATATGTTATATATGAAAAATGTTCTTAAATTTCAAAATACACATTTTTGCTCTTAACTATTAAGTTGAAGTAGTCCCAAATAATGACATAAAAAAAACATTTCATCATCTTCAAAATCAGCCTGTTAACAACCAATACTAAGCGTAGGCCTCGCATCTTGCAATGCCACTCATGCCAGACCTGCGCAGATCAAATCTAGAAAGTGCGAAATTATAAATTAAAAACCAAATACATTTATGAGTTAAAAAAATATCGTAATACCATGTGGAATAATCAGAATAAATCTAAAATGACAGCACTTGGTCATCGTGTTTTAATAAGTATGTCTTTTTCACGGCAATCAATAAAGTAGTTTGAAAAACACGAGTTAAAAGCTATGACCAAAACACAGTTTAAAAGTTCTAACATTACATAGGTACCTCTAAAGCAATGACAAATATATAGTTTATAATAAAAAAGTGTAAAACCAGTTTATTTGTTAGTATAAAACAAGCAAGAGGCTAAGTGTTCGACACAGATATACTCATAAGGAGTCGGGGAGCGATGTCTGACATTACTCATGGTCGCTTCTGGACTTAGCATGGTTGTACAATCAAAACTATACGTGATTCATCCATTCTTACATGGCCGACTTTATTACATAGGTACCAACCTATTTACTTAAATCCTATATATGTGGAAAATTTTGGAAGCGCCATACTAGTGGAATGTTATCAGTTTTTTGTGGCAGGCAGTAGAGAGGGAAGAAATGAAAATCCTTGCAGGCAGTTAACACTGCTATAATCGTTAAAATAATGAGTAACTTTTTTATTTGTACTCACAATAAATTGTGAAAACGTGGTTACATATACTTTTACTTTTGTACCAACCTGAACAATTGAGCAATCTTGCCTAAAAGAAGATCAACAATAGGAGCGGTTCTTAACATTTATTTTAAATAATAAAACTTACTCTTGATAGAGTTTTTCAAATTACTTTAATTATCAAAAAATGCGGGGAACCTACAATGCAAATATCTCTCTTTTTGTCCGGATACCCTAACTTTGGCAATAGTAGCGAAGCTATCATTACCTACTACATTACATTAACAGATTCAGAATCAGTATTGCTATAGGCGGTGCTAAGGGCACTAAGCATTCTTTGCTTTGTTCCCTATTCCACTTATTAATAAGCCAGTGTAAGGGTTTGGTAAACAAAAGCTTTGAATAATGACTGACTGGTTGAGCTATCGATCTATCAATCTGTTGTTACGGAAATGTACCTACATTACTAATAGTAATGCTTTGCAGCAATGCAAGCGTAGCTATTTTTTTGTATAAAAGATAGATAACTATACTATTATCTATACGTATAATAAAGCGGAAGAGGGTCGAAAGTCTAAATATTAAAGATAAATTAACAGAAAATGTTTGCAGATACTTCGAATTGATAAAAGAACACGTGCCATCAACTTCGAGAGATGTTATCTGTTTCTCTGTTTATCTATGTCTCTGTTTATCTGTTAGTCGGTTTATTTAAGCGCTCATAAATAATAAGATAACAAAATCCTGTGGATTTTGTCATCTTGCTGATGGGCACATCTTCTTATTATGTACTGTGATCGTTTAAACATCTAATATATGTACATAATATGTACATCTTTCGTACCTATATATATATATCTATTAGCAAAAGTTAGGTAGGTAGTAGCAAAGAGTTGTTATACTCTTCGCTATTTTTATGACTGGTGGCGCCCTCGCGATATTACCTGCGTTAATCTGGAATAAAAATACTCTTTGTGCGTTCTCATCTAAATCCAAATAAAAATGCCATTTCAACATGAAAGAGTAACAAACGTACACCCACACGTTGTAGCTCACAAATTTTTAACTCTTTTATGATGAAGAAATACTTTTTTTTTTACTAACCTATACTGTCCCGCTCCTGGGCAAAGGTCTTCCCCAACTCCCTCAATATTGTTGTTGTTCATGTTGGGAGGGTTTGGACCATATCCCGCCGCGCTGGTCCAGTGCGTGTTGGCGGATCGTCAGAGCCTCGTTCGTTAGTCAGCAGGGTGTACCGCTTGCAGGTGAGGTTGACGTTAGTTGCTAAAGATACTAGTTACAAATCCTTACACCCTTAAGAAATACTTACTTTAATTATTTGTATTAAGTGATGTGATAAGTAACTTTTTAGGAAGAACCTGCAAAAAATGATAAATTCAAACAAAAAGCCAATCGTAGCTAGGTACCGCAAAGTTTTTTCTTTTAAAAACGATATAAATAGTTAATATCTATTTCAGGTACCACAGGAAGGCAAATTTCTGGGTTGAAAGTATATTGACAAAAAGTAAGATTGCAAATACGTTTTAGAAGTTTCGTGGATGCATCCACTGTGATAATTAGCTAGGTTTAGTGGTTTAAATTGACCTAATTCGTCGCGTGGATACTCGTGCTATATATACGAAGCTTTATTAGGCATTCGGTGGTTACAGAAACCTAGGAGCTCTACAGTTTGTTCTCGTTATTTGGCAAATTTTTATTAAGCTATTATTTATATATATTATATAAACGTTGATTTTTCCATCTATCTAAATATATAAAACTTAAAGGTGACTGACTGACTGA
Source organism: Macaria liturata (assembly GCA_964023185.1). Taxonomy (NCBI): domain Eukaryota; kingdom Metazoa; phylum Arthropoda; class Insecta; order Lepidoptera; family Geometridae; genus Macaria; species Macaria liturata. The sequence goes on along the minus strand of OZ026820.1, from coordinate 5,901,413 downwards.
TATAGTGATCTATCAACGCACAGCCCAAACCACTGGACGGATTGGGCTGATATTTGGAATGAAGGTAGATGTTATGACGTAGACATCCGCTATGATTTTTTAGGATTTTTGGAAATGCCACTTTTAAAGGAGTGAAATAGGGGATGCCAGTTGTACTTCCTAATACGAGCGAAGCCCCGAGCGCCCACTAGTAAAATATAAATAAACCTTTGTAAAAAAATATGAAACCGTAAACAATAGAACATTTCGTATGCGAATAACAAAGCAATTTGAGCCACTATATTGCGCCAAAAAGCGTTTTTATTATGATAGAGGCAGATATTGTTCACATGGTACGAGGCGAGTTTTAAACTGGTGCCTATAAAGACTCCTATTTCATTCGAGTAGGAAACCAGCGTCGCATTAGCGCCGTGTGCATGTGAGCTTGTTTCATAAAATATTTCGAACCGAATCACGGACAAAGTAAGCGATACGATTCTAGCGGGAACTCTATGAATAAAATTATCATTTTGCTGAATTGATTCTGGTACAGTGAAATACTCGCCGGCCTGCTTATGAACGGATGTAGTCTGTGAACTGTCGCACGAGTGAACCGGCGCGACAACACTATTGCTACTCGACGAATTGTGTAAGGATTATTTAGGGATATTGGGAGGGGACTTGATGAAACTGACACGGATGTTTAATTTTTTTTACTGCTTATAAGGTTTAATTATAGTAAATTTACCACACATAAGACATATATTATTTATTTACAGTTGTGTATCTTCTTTTCAGTTTAGAGATGACAAGAATTTAAATGTGTTATTATTATCAGCACTAATATTTGAGTTTGTAAACGCATGCATATCAAAATTAAAGGTCGTTTATTTCACACACACACAAGAAATATTCCCCAAGTCATATATAAAGCACGTATTCATTCTTATAGAGCATAAATACAAATAAAATACATTATTATGTAAATAATTTACCATTAAGCCTCCATTACTTACGTCCGTAGCTCTACATTTCCTCCGAGCCATATCCCATACTTCCGTAACAAATACTATCAATAAACCCTTCCTTAATATATCACGTACTGGAAACAATATTTTTTACGGAATCAAAGTTAACAACAATAAATTCTTACCCTAGTATCAAATACGTTTTCAATTTCACCGGATCCAAAGCCGGTTGATCGGCAAACAGAGGGATCGGCTGGGCTCGGATGACACGTACCTACCATATTTGGTGTTACCAGCGCTTAGGATGTTATTTTACCAGAAAAATATGAATTAGCACTGAATACGTATACGTACGGTCATATTTTTTTAGAATAAAAAGTAGCAGATGTGTAGCAGGTATGGTTTGGGGTCCTGAGACCCCGAACCATACCAAAAGCCACGTTGATTAGTTCACTGGTAATGGTTTATACAATCTTGCTGTATTTAGTCAGTTTGTTTCCTAACTGCATTTTTCTACATAAATGGAGTAGGTAAATTTTCGTTACTGTCAAACATGTAAGTTCTCATTGATCTGTAATTCAATTAATGGTAAATTGGATTTATTTAACAACATAACTTTGTTTAGAACAAAAACAAATGAGGCTATATAAACACCACTATCCTCAATGGTATCATGCATTTCGTTAGAAAAAATGTCATTAAGTTAAAATTATGTTCAATGGGGAAGCCAGCATATCGTGCGGCTAAACGCTGCCCATAAAAGTGGTTGCTCCGCCGATGGGGTGATGTTCACCTAATTTAAACTTTCGTGCCCGTGCTTTATCGCTGCACCGTTTCAGAAACTATGCCGGATTCGCTGTTGTCAAATTGAAAATAAAATTGGATCTAAGTTGTAGACAGACCGTTGTTATGATTTGTTCCATTATAATAGTTTTGGTAATTAATAAAATATGTACACATTTTCATTCCTCTTTTATTTATTAATTTTAATAAACACAAGCATAGGGCATTTGGAAACCCACCAACAAAAGTAAGTGGGATGAAAGGAAACATAGTATACCTAAATCGCGAAAGTGCGAGAGGCATAAAAGCGAGAACTAGAATGAATGAGAAAGATAGTAAGGCCCCGATTTCGACCGGGATTAGAATATTAAAAAAAAACATCTCTGAGAATTTTAGCCTAAAACTGACTTGAAGTTTATGATACACAATTCAAGATTTCCCCCGGCCATTAGCCGTAACGCGAGAAGCCGGGGTAGCAGGCGCACGTGGCAACTCTACCCGACAGGTATATTTGGCAGCATGAAAATTGCCATCATATTTCAGCGTCAAGAGCACCGAGCCAAATAACTTCCTTTAGTACTCATACTCTAACTTTACTCGAGAGAATCAGTCACGAATGTAAACAACAAGCTTTCAGAAGTCGCTCATTTAATCTAGCAGCTGGTCGGGAGATCTATTGGCTGATTTATTTTTTGAATGTGTATTGCTGTTATCGTTTTATTAAAAGAAAGTCTTAGAATTTAATCTGCTAATCATAAATCTATACACAACAATGTACTTATAGCACAATAATACAATTTATCAATGTTTCATAATAGCAGTATTGTATCCAAGATAAAAGTTTGTGTTATAATACAATTAGTAGATAGTTGAATAATTTAAATCGATTTATCAGTAAAATTTGTAAGTAACGAAAGCGAGGTAAGCCGTTGATTCATAGCATGCTGGTTGAGTACTTTCAAGATGAATCAGCCTAGCTACTCTCCTCTAATAAACAATTTGTTCCTTCGCACAGGCTCAGTTAAAAGCCAAATTCTTTAGGGGAGTTCTCTTGGGCAGTTACATCGTCGTTAGCGCCCAAATCTTTCCACGGAAGACACATGTCCTTGGATATTGTAGTCCTCAACATGTCTGCTTCCCCACGATGTTATCCACTATTAAGCGAGTGCAAATCCACACATAACTTGAAAATACAAGTCCTTGGTGTAGGTATTGGAGGGATAATATTATAGGATAATAAAAAAATAATCCTTATACTACAGGTATAAAATAAAAGTTGATATTTGTATCAAGTGCCTTCATCTGCTATCGACACGGTCGTTGAGCTCCCACACTTACAAAAATGCTGTTAAAATAAACAGTGTCCATTGCTCGTGACAAGAGGAAATAGCTCCTGCGAAAAGTTAATATCCTTACTGTCATGGAAAGTAGCTCTTTGTTTGATTATTTATTGTAAACTATAATGGTTCTGGGTACGTGCTTAGGTTTGGTTATGAAAGGTGAGTTGATTGTGTGTTTACACAAAGAAAGACAGTTTCATCCTCATCATCATTGGCTTGATAAAAAAACATTTTGTAACTGTATTCAAGACTAAAGAGGCCTATGCGAAAGAATGACTAAATAAAAAGGAAATAGCTAATGTGATATTGGTAAATCAAGGTTACATTGATAAAAACTTTATCGCTACACGTACGCTCATTTACTTAATCTTTACTATTTAATTAACTCTCCCAATCTAATAGGCAAGAATCGAATCCTTCATATTAAAATAGAAAGGCCGCAGACAATAAATTATTTTTTTTTGGTTGTCATATGTTTGTGTAGGTAGATTCTGTGTTGTGTGTTGTGTGTGATTGTACGTAGCTATATTATATTTTTACCTACACCCACACTAAGAAGTCGCTGAAAGCTCGAAGCGCTACAAATTCAAACAATTCAAATTTATTCATGCATTTTAACGTGCTTCAATGTGCGCTCAGATTTTAAATATACTTAGCTTAGTTTTCCTACATTAATGTCTAAGCTTGTATAGCCTTATGAGTTTGCCAACTTTGAGAGCGCAATATTTCGTTGAAGAGACCACTTTGGTTCTTTGCCCCATCTCGTCTCATGCTCATAGCTACCTTTATGAGATGCGCGGACTGCGAGCTTGGGTCATAATAACATTATATTATACTGGATCATGGGAGAAAAGTGGGCTTCAGCTGAATAATAATGAAAGGATACAATTATAGACAATTTTTTTTTGTATATTAGGTATGTATATTTTTTCTTGGAACGTAATTAATGCCTTTAACTGCCTATGTATGTATGTAAAGACCTCGGAAAAAAGAAAGAGAAAACTTTACTCATCTATCTAAGTATTATATCCGTTATCTAGTACCCACGACACAAGTGTTTGCTTAGTGGGGGGCTAGATGGCGCTGTGTGCAATGTCCCGGAATATTTATTTATTTATTTTATTTTAAAGACATACATATGTACATACTAGAATAGATAGATAGATAGATAAACTCTTTATTGTTGACACATTAAAAAAGAACAGTACATAAAACAAATTATTATTTTTACTAGTGCCACAAGCGGCGGCCTTATCGCTGAAAGCGATCTCTTCCAGGCAACCTTTAGCTGGAGAGAAATAAGCATAATAAGAATAGATCAATGCCCCGAGACGTAACAAAAACCGTAGGTAGTGCAACAAATAATTTAAATTTGGAAAAAAAATATCGTAACAACTAAGACAAAGCATTTTATACAAGAAAAAAATAGCAAAGCGCATTTATTATAAAAGCCAGTTTCTTTGTTTACTGACAATGAAATACTTGAGTATTAACTAGAGTCTTATCGTGAAACCCTTATTTGTTTCTTAAATCGTTGTTGTTGTCTGACTGAAACATTCAGTGGGGGTTGATGGACATTAACTGAAACTAATTGGAGAAATAAATGAACTTAATGGCTGATGTTTTAACTTTTAAGCTTTGAAATCGATTCAGTTGAGTGACTTGCAGTCGTACATTTATTTCAATTGAAAGTTGAATTAAATTACTTCGTTTTGATAAAACACATGTATGTGTACATTAATTATTTTGTATGAATATAATGAAATGAATAGTTGCGCCCCGCGGTGTTACCCGTTAATTAGCAGAAAAAAAATAACTTACGCATGTATCAAGAGTCTAATCTATCTCCATACTGAATTTAAATCAAGCTGATTCAGCCGTTTAAGCTCAAAGAGCAAACGATCACACACACACTCAAATGTTTGCCTTAATAATATAAGTAATGGTCCCAGAGATTATTGATGATACTTAAGGTATAGTTAACATCCATTTTATAATCTGAGCGCATTTAATTTCAGCATTCCTAAGGTAACGCCATAAATAAATAAATAAATATTCCGGGACATTGCACACAGCGCCATCTAGCCCCACACTAAGCAAACGCTTGTGTTGCGGGTACTAGATAACGGATATAATACTTACTTATATACTTTTCTTTTGTAAATACATACATATTATACATACAAACGACCAGACTCAACACAAGTAATTATAAATTTAAAGTAATTTTAAATATAATATATTGTATAACCCCGTGCCTACTTTTTCCACAGTCAGAATGTTCATTGCAGAATTATTCACAGTGTTTCGCAAAGCGTGCATAGCTTTGACCGAGCGCCGAATTCGAATCTCAGAGTTCAGTTAAATAATGCCTTTACCCCGGAACGGTACAATGGAGTACATACTTTGTGAATGTGGAATTAAATCACAGTTGGGTGAGCCGAGCCTTCTTTGTGGTATTATTTGGGAACCGTCGCAGGTGCATGCAAATATGAGCTCAACAATGGGTTAAAATTAGAATTTCATTCGTTAGATACGCTCTAAATAGAGGCGAGTATTCATCAGGGACCGAGTGGTAACACGCCCTGAATACTTGAGTTCTAACTAGCAATTAGCGTGGGAAGTGGACTGCTGGGATTTATAGGCAATATTTATCTTTAATTTTAAATAAATTTAATAAAGCAATCACCCACTCGATAACGAACTAAACATTTATTTACTTATCATGTTATTTAGATTGGCTTCCATAATGACTATCGTTCTAACACAAAATAGGTTATATTTTAGTGTCAGTTCATTTAAATACAGTTTGCTTACGATTAACAATATATCCATAACCCTTACTGTGTTTAATATCCCCGCTCACGTTTGCGTATCTGTAAGATAAACCAGATAGTCTAGTCCCTCTTTTGTTAACCAGAAACAATACGTCTATCGGCCGTCAAACGCTCAGGGCCCTGTTATCGCCCTTCACGGATAAGTGAGAGCTCCAATCTCACATCCAATGCCCGCTTTTGGTATCTTATCAGCCACACAGAACATATACCCGGCTTGGGATGGCTATGACTAACTGAAATTGAACGCGCGTTGGAGACTAAGTGAGGAGCCTAACTCGTGACAAGTACATACGTTAGGTAAGTATCTATAGAACGTGACAGCATTGATGTTTCAAGAATAAAGTTCTAGGCTGAATGATTACTGGTCTTGTCTATATGAACACGGCAGATTTTAATATTACTTGAAAACAGATTAATATCTATTAAGGTATGGTTCATGATTAGGTACGTTCAAAAAAAAAAATATTGCACTGATATAAACAATATAAGTAGGTATATATATTTTTTGGCTCAACATTGTAAAAAATACTAGTGTAACATAAATGTATTTATGTTACACTAGTATTTTTTATATACTAAATGTATTACCTTTTATGACCATTAGTAGATTATTTCAATATAATAGGTAACAGTGAAAGTACTCATTAGCCTGCTTGCTGCTTCTCCACGCCGTCAATGTTTAACCGAGGTTCTTTTAATAGAGGTTGTACAATATCTTAAAGTTACACAGTATACTTCCTATCCAAAAACAGGGCGAAAAAGCCGCGGGCTTCCAACAACATTGCCTAAACCAAACTCTTGAGCAGAATTATTGAGAACGAGACGCGAGTTTTGCTTTGTTATAGCTATAAGCATAGCCATAGCACACCCTCTATTTCGACTATTGCATTTCAGCAAGGCCTTTGCCATATTGTAGCGTTGCCAATATCGAGATTCTATTGCAAATTCTGAACCGAAAGGAGGTTTGTGCAGACGCTTGACGGGTACGTTTGTGTGCCGCTTACATGAATGTAGTTGCCAACTAAAACTTTTATTTTGTACTAGTTTTATTCCAGGCGAATTATCAGGTAGGACTGCATATGCGTACTTGAGTTCAGTAGTATTCGTATTACAAATGATGGAATGCAGTTCACATTATATTCATAATATAAATTAGCCAGTAAGTTATGTAATTTTAGTTGCGAGAGGTTTTAAATCAGGGCTTTGGCATAGTTAAACAACTATAAACATGTAATGTTTCAAACTACATTGCAAAATTGTCTGTTTATTTATTTGCACACAGAACAATTAACATTGAATAGTTAGTTAAAACTTACTATTTAACTGTGTCATTTGATTCACAGTATAATCCAGAAATGTATAGCACTTTTTATTTTGAATCAGCCAGGATTAGCTATACTCGTACCAGTACCGACTGTAACAGTACTGACCATTTGATCACAAACTCGACTTTAGCAATATCCATAAAATATACTTTGTGGTTTATATTACTATCCTGCCTGTAGCCTGTGTTATTTCAGTTTTACAACAGGCATTTGCTTACAATTTCTTAACTTTGATAATCGCGAACAAACACCACTGTTCATCAAGCCACGGGCATATTATTCAGCTATCAATAACGCACATAATCGTATACCAAGGTATAAAAAAACCAAAAGCAGGAGCCGCAATAATCTCAACATCAATTTGTTGAAGCAGGCAATATCTATGCATCACAGGTTAACCACTATTGTGCAGCTTCCACACAATCTGATAGGAGCCACTTCGCAAGCACATAGCCTTGGGCCCACAATGCAGTGCCAATATATCCTAGGTAGCACGTACAGAATGGGTTAATTTATAGTGGTAGGTCTCTTATGCGGAGTTACACACCTTTACTATTAAGCCACATATATTTATTTAGTCATTAAAGTATATACAAGACCAGTGGGTAATCTTGCATCCCCTATTTCACCGCTATAAAAGTGGCATTTCCTTCATTCCAAATTTCAGCCCGATCCGTCCAGTGGTTTGGGCTGTGCGTTGAAAGATCACTATATCAGTCAGTCAGGTAGTCACCTTTGAGTTAAATATATATATATATACGAAAGCATTGCCTTATATATATATATATATATATATATATATATATATATATAAGGCAATGCTTTCGTAGACGATGCTGTGCATGAAACTTTTCACGTATTTTCATATGATTCATGACGCAATATTCAATACTTGCTGGGTATTAAAATTCCTACCACAGCGTGTCAAAACGTCGGTGTCTTTGTTGTTTTCTTTAGTGGTCAGATACATATCTATTTTGCTCGTATTATCATTCGGTTTTATAAAACAACAGAACTTCACAAGCACATAGCCTTGGGCTTGCAATGCAGTGCCAATATATCGTAGGTAGCTTGTACGTACCGAATAGGCTAATTTATAACCACGATAGCGCTGCCTGTAGTTTTATTTCGGTGCGAGTACCGCAGTGGGTCATATTTTGTTGTTTTGTGGAAATTTTGAGCGTTTGGAGCTATAAAATATACGAGTTTGAATGAGAGTGATGCGCTGTGGTTTAAAAAAATTCAAATAGATCTAGGGGGTTTTGAACGACGGGTATTTTGTAAAAGTACATTTTATTATAACCTAAAATACAACATTTAATCTGGTGTACACCTATATAGAATAACTCATTTATTAATCATCTATTCTATTCACGGAATAACCTCAACGGCTCAATTATATCCATCATTTTGACTCGAAATCCAGCGTTTTTAGACGAACCTAAAATCTACCATTCCATTTGTTCTACAAAACCCTTCCGCCTCCATAGCCGACGTAACAAAAAGCGCAAAAGATAAATCATAGCCCGAAGCAAATCACAAGCACGGACAGATAGCATTCTGAACATTGACAATGCATTTTTAAAAGCAATTGATAGTGGAATTGCAAGCACACAATCTAGATAGAACGCTCCCAGGCGTCCCATATGTCGGGCGACGCGTATTGCAGTCATTGGCAAAATGCATAGACGACAGACGAAGGAACATAGAGATACCTACATAAACTGTCTATCATTCATAAATACGTACTGCAAGTTACTTGTAATTGTATCCCACGGGTCTGGAGTGGTATTTGTAATTTACCGAAATGTACATTGGTGATTGGCGTGGCAATAGTAATTATGGACATTTGGTAATACAACCTGCCTATATTGGAGTGTGTGCGCGGCGACGCATACAGAGCTAGGATAGGGCTGAATCTGAGAATGGCTGGGGTTTGTAACGGTGTACTAGCTAGCCCCACCTCAGACCAGGCCAGGATATTGTATAAACTAGTGCGGGCTGCCCTGAGCGGCTAGCGAGCGTGCAGCCTTGTTGTTGCTATACGCCCGCTGGCCAATCAGTCGCTTTATTATGATAAGTTTTGATTTTATGTTTGTTACAGTCATGTTTTATTTTTATATTTGCTGTATCATGTGTAGATTATAACAAATATTTGTTATTTTTGTTTGTGTAACGGACCGGCATAGTCGAATCTCGACAAAGGTTCTTAAATAAATAAAGATTTAAAAAAAAAAAAACTGCCTATATCTATAAAATGTAAGTATCGATCCGTAACAAAATTTATGTGAATTAACAGCACCAACCTGAATTAGCAGCTTCCACATAAATCGCGAATATCGCTCTAGGGTTGTTACCTCCATTAAAACATGATAAAAGAAATCGTCTATGTTTCCATCTAGGGTCTAATATACTTTCACAATAATTTTAAAACTATTTTTATACTTTTAGCCTAAAAGAGTATATTAGCCGTAATACATAACACATTCACTAACGTTCCTTTTTATAACGTTGTTTGTGATGATATTATATTACCGCGTTCCAGTACTTGAAGTTGGTGACTGATGGGATGCGGCACAAGACCGGGACCGGTGAACCTTGTTTCGGAGGCCAAGACTCACATTGAGTCGCTGGCTGTGAAGAAAGTAAGTATATTACCTCGTTGAGTCGCCTGTTAGGTCTTATTTCCATGTCTAAATGGAACAACGCATGTTACAGACTAGAATCTAGTGATATCTGCAAATGGAACAATCACCTGCGCCGCCTAAATGTCACGTGGACAGGCATTACATCGGAAAACAACGGGCTTTCGCGTACTAGCGGGACACAAGTCACTAAAAGTGATTTTTGAATTCTCTTTTCAAAAGTTATTTTCCTTGCAAAATATTTAAACCCACGACAAAAAAGTGCTAATTAATTGAAACATTGAAGTGTCGGTTTATCTGTATGTTTGTTCTTCGACCGATGCTTTTTTTTAATGATTTTAAGATATTTTAATTCATCAATTTACAATTAATTGTTAAAAACATACTCATTTCTATTAATACATATTGAAACCATTCGTATCTTTAAGATACCATCTATACAATACCATAATATGTATTGACCGACATGCTCAATTAATTTTCATTTTGTTCAACAAATTTAAACAAAACTTTTAATTTAATAAAATCCTAAAAATTGGCACAATACTACCAGCTACTTTCTAAGTATCAAATCTATTCGTATCTTCACGATACAATTTACAGAAACATCAACATTATCGAAGGCAAGGTAGATTAGAGATGTTATCGGACTCGCTTTATGGGCTATCATTCACCTGCATGATGTTAGCGATAGGGTGGAATCGACTTGACGGATATAAAGTTTTATAAAACTAGTTAGTGCTAGATAGGCAATTATTGAATAAAACACAAGTTTGGAATTTTAAACTTTTAAACTTTAACTTTTCATTTTTAACTTTTTTAATTTTAAACTTAACTTACGTGTAAAAGCTATTTCCATACAAACTTTTGTAATACTATTGTATTTTGTAAGGTTCAAAAACTAAGAAAAATAAAATGATGATTAATACCTAGAACTGTAAAGTTATGTACCCAAAGAAATCTCGTTTCAAAAACCCAATGAATCTAAGATACTCACAATTTGGGATATAAACCATTACATTATCCATGATAAAAGTTAGATCATAATGCCCAGAGCAGTTAAAAATTGTAACCTGTAGTATAATGAACGAAACAATCTTTATTACTCAGTACAATTGCAGGTAAATAAATAGAGCTTGGTTAAAAACCTCTTCCATTGGAACTGGGCGCTTGTTTCAAGGGATGGATCGCGTGCAAGTTGAGATTTATAACTCAATCTAGCAATCAGTGAAACGCTTAACAAGCTGACGATAAGGTGTCGACGAGCGATAGGCCCCGTCTATTCTGATAGAACCATACTATATTCCTAAACTAGTTGGGACTGCGTACTCAAATCTGAGGTAGTAAAATGAAAGTATTATTTGCCAGGCTGATTTATTGTACGCACGCTATTTGGGTCTGTTTGTTTTGATTACTGTGGGAAAGTTGTAGTCTTTCACAAACATTCTCATATTAAACAAAAAACCAAATATGTTTACGAGACGTTATGATCGAGCGGGCTTGATCAAACTGATAATGTTTTATTACTAACACAATTACTTGTGTTAATTTAGAATTTTGACTGGCCTGTTAGCTTAGTTGGTAGTGGCTCTGGCTTCTAATCTAGGGGTTGCGGGTTCGATTCCCGCCTGACACAAGTATTTATGCATTAAAAAAAAATTTATAATTTCTTGTGTTGAGTCTGGTTGTTTGTATGTATAATAAGTATGTATTTACAAAAGAAAAGTATATAAGTATTATATCCGTTATCTAGTACCCACGACACAAGCGTTTGCTTAGTGTGGGGCTAGATGGCGCTGTGTGCAATGTCCCGAAATATTTATTATTTATTATTAAAATAATCACAATAACTGCATTAGGTAAGTAATGTCATTTCCAAAAAACATTTTTAGCATGTCTTACAAAACGGTTTATCCGCACTTATTAATAATTATTTATGTAGAAACAAATTTATCACGGGAAAACACTTATAGCACATCTTTACCTCGATATGGGTCATTTGTAATATTTATAATAATATATATTACAAAAGACCCATATATATACAAAAAAATATAAAGTAGAACTACTAAAACTCTCTTGAAACTATTAACAATGATAGTGTCTGCGCTCCATCGCAATTAGCGAATTAATTGGAATTGTTCTAATTAGGTAAATTAGTGTGTCAACATGTTTCAATGAATATTATAGCAGTATTTGCAGATATCGCAGATTGCTTTGTTATTATAATATTAATAATGGGAATCTTGTCACGAATTGTCACAGAAATATTAATTAATAATGTTTTTTCGAGTAATTATATACAAGTGTAATTGGGAAAAACTCACCGTAATTATAAAAACAACTGTATTTTTGGTGATATGTTGATCAGTGTGTTCTGCTTCACGTCACAGCAGATCGACGGATAATCGTGATTTTTGGAATGGTGGTAGTGTAAGATGCTGAGAGTGACAAAAGCTACATTTTATCCTGCAGTAACTTTTACAAGTGTTTCATGTACAAAGTAATATTAAAACCACAATGGCCAACCTAGTTACTTCAGTAACACAGCACGGTGCATTACCCTCCACCGCATTGGAGAGCTATTCTCCGGATCAGATTAATGTTGCCACTTTTCTACTTGTCCTTACCACAGACCTAACCGAGCGGTCGCCACCGATTGTTTTCAGATGAGACGCCATTTTGGCTTCATCTTTTCTGGTTTGGTTGCTTTTCTGAATAGGTTGTAAGTTATACTCGCAGGAACGGAACCATTGGAGTACGTAGGGACTGGGTAATGTGAAATTATGGAGTATTTTAAGTAGAAATTTCGGGATGTCATAATATTAAAAGAAGGTATAATGTATGCGTTCATAGTAACTTTACAAAATATACACGTTACAACAATTTAAGTTAACAAAAATTGTTTGAAAGTAAAGTATGACAACATGAATTTGTTTTTCCTTTTTTAATTTTAGATTTCAAATAAAAACAATTACTAATATTAAATCTACGTAACAGTAATTTTTTTGAGTCATGAACAGAAGCTTAAACTTGTCGTTTTTAACATAAATTTGTCTGAGTTTTAATTATGTATACATACCTATAGATATTTTGGACTAACGAGTTCTTACATACTAACTATATTATAAAGTTAGATAATCTAATAAACAAGCCTACCCTTTTCTATAATTAGCGTTACGCGAATTGCAAAAGCCTTGGCACCAGTCACTTTGAGCGCAACTTTTACACAGATATCTACATATCTTGGAATTCAGTAGACAATAACTGTATCGCAAGTCGAATAAAGTGGGGCACTCGAAGTTTCCGGGCATAAAATAAGATTCCACCTTGCGGGCTAAAAATGTAGGAAACTGAGAACAACGTTTCCTATAACACAGTGAAGTCAATTAGAAGTAAGTTGGCCTCGATTCGCCTTCGAGAGTGCTTTACGATACAAAGCGTGGTTGTATTGGAGGTGTATGGTTTCTTGAAGTTGAAAGTTGGATGGTTTTGTTTTATCTGTGCTTTGCGTGAGCAACGTATTTCCTTATTTTGTAAAATGTAGATAGTACTATATTTTTGTTTCTAAGTGATTATCCTGTTTATCATATACCTATATATCGTAGTAACTATGACATTTACAATTTATATGAAACATATATAGTAACTAAAAAAGAGTTTCTCTGTTGTCTTTTTAAGTACATATAATGTTTTTATCCTTCATCTGATGAAGCTTGCTTATCCAGTAAAACCCGATTCATTCTAGCTTTGAAGACCGTAAGAAAAAAAAAAAAAACAAGTCATTTCATTTATTTCAACCCGATTTATTCATAACCATCACAGATTTCCTAACAGATAAAAGTTTACCTGTAAAATATGCATTACCTACCCATAAAATATGCATTACCATCAACCTATAGTCAGTTCACTGCAACACCTATACTGTAATCGTATACCGTTAGCAGTTGGAAATATCACGCGGGTTGTAAACGGGCCCGCAAGGTGGTTATTGCCACCGTTAACTTAAAATTTTCTCCTCTGAATAGCATCGCGAAACCTATTCGCAAACACGCTATTCATACTATTTGTAAGCAAATATTGAGATGAATAAAGGTTAGCTCTGAATAGAAAAACTGAGAAAATGGGCTTGTTTGAACATCGGATTATATATGGCTGTATGTGAGTGGAACAAAGAATGTGAGCCTGGTTTTGTTTGGTAGGTTATTTTGTCTCTCTTTGAGTCATATGTCCTAATGGCTGAGGGTCGCGACTCCCCCGCAGAATTAATTCGTTAGAAGAGTTCTCTTGGACAGATACATCGTGGTGGGCGCACAGGGCCTTCCACGGAAGACACATGACCTTGGATATTGTGGTCCTCAGACATGCCGGTTTCCTCACGATGTTTTCCTTTACCACTAAGCTAATGCAAATCCACACATAACTTGTAAATACAAGTCATTGGTGTAGGACCGGATTCGAAACATGGTGCGTCTGGATATAAAGCAGACACTGGAACCGCTGAGCCACACTTGTTTCTAAATTTTAATTAAATTAAATAAAGCAATCATCCACTCTATATCATTTTTTTTTTACCTATCATGTTATGTAGATTTAGGGTATGGCTTCCATAACTTCTATAATATACTCGTAACCCAGATGTGTAAATATATGTCCTCAAAGATGGTCAAATAATTCAATCATAGTTCGTGTAAAAGTCTAGATTTTTTTATGATGTTTTACTTACTATTGAAAAAATACAATTGTCTGTAAATTTTTAGCAATACCTATATAAATATTTCCACATAATTTGAAGAGTTGAAACGAATATTATTTGTTTAGTAAACATTTATTTAGTTACGTGTCTGCCAAGTTACAGCAAATATGACTTTGCTATAGCTTTAGTAAACACAACTACATCAATCAACAGACCAAGTAAAACAACAATATGAATTTTATAAATTGCAAAATGTTTGTTACATAAGAAACCAGTTATAGCAATTTACTTAATAAACAAAATAAGTTCCTGAGCTGATAGCCACTTCTACAAGAGTAGGAAATGAGTAGAAACAATATATAATCATACCCTCAAGTACAATGGTGCAAAATATTACATTACTAGTTGTCCCGGCAGACTTCGTACTGCGACCTAAACTTTTGTATAAATTAATTTCATTTTTTTCCCCCTTTTAAACCTTCCCTCGACCTCCACGAACATTTCAAGACTAAGATAAGATAAATCCGTTCAGCCGTTCTCGAGTTTTAGTGAAGACTAACGAACAGCAATTCATTTTTATATATATAGATAGATATTGATTATTTCTAGGTATGTGCTTCGTGTAGTATTAAATGTCCATAGTTGCGCCCTCATATTTGACCAAAAACACTGCATAAGCCTATCTCTTAGCTTCATATAAAATGCCTTGGGTTAATTTGTGCGTGTGTAAGGTGAATGCTTATAATCTTTGTTGACGTTGTGTCATAAGAATTTTTGTAAAGATTTGAGGGTAGTTCACTTTTAATTTTAATTGTATAAGTTTCACATTATTAAAGAGTTACTGATGATGCCTAAAAGGCATTTTATAACTGTATCTAGGTATTGTATCTTTTATTGTATCTCTTAGTTTATTATTCTTTGTCATGTATTCATGTTACATAATAAATGATAACTATGACGTAATTTACCTGTACCTAGTATTATATTGGGAGATGACTCTGGCCTCGTAACACAGTCTTACGGCTACCACGAGGTCAGAGGATTCACATGTTATTGTACAATATTTACGTCAAATAAACGAATTTTGTATTTTGTAAAAATTTTAAGTTGGGCTATAATTTATATATGCACAAGTAGGAACCCACATTTGTACAAATATAATTTCTAGTCCAACCTTCAACTAAAACAGTAATGAATAAACAGTAATACACGAGCATTGTAACGCGAAGTAGGCACTAAACTGGACTCCTGCCGTCAGTTCTATAACAAACTGGCAATAGAATAGATTTCCCTAGAGAGTGCTATGTTACGACTTTCCATAGAGTTACACAATACACTTAAGTACACGGATGTATTGCTATTGGTATTCTGCGGCTAATATTTTGTACTATGTATCTATTTATTGTTCGCTTTTCCTCAATTACTTTGAGATCAGTAAGCATATGACATGACAGGAATGTCAGATAGAAGTGAGCAATTGATAGCAACTGTACGTTAACTGTTATTTTATTTTTGTTGTGTTGATTTGTATGAAAAAAAAATCTACTACCAATTTTGCTTGTATATCGTGCTATATTTTTTAATGACATTATTCAGTTTTCAACTTAAAATATATTTTTTACATGAGTTATTATAAATCTAATATACTAAATTTAGAAATATAACTTTTTCCATTACAATTACGCATATAAACTGTGATGATTATGTACTACTACTCTCCTGCTTTATTTCCTAATTTCTTACAAGTCGTGTTTTCAACAAATTTTACGTAAGAACACACAACGTCAGTCGAATTCCAAAGAGCGACGTTACAAGAGTAAATTCCCAATAAACACATTGTGACTGTAATGCTCCCACCGCTGCACTCAAACTTATTACCAAGGTACACTACTATTTTGAACGTACCTACGCGTCTGAGCAAAACATGTCATAGAACATTATCTACCTGACTTAAATACTGTAAAATGTTCCTGTCAGAATACTAACTAAAAGTCTTCAAAATCTTATTACTCTTTATGGACTTAGGCTTTAATAATTAGTGACAACCCGTGATAGTAGATAACCAATGGTTTATTTGACTTCTTAAATTTCCTTTGAATTTTAACCGTACCCATTAATTGCATCGCTAGCCTTTACATATATTAATCTATATACTGCTTTGTTTTTGATTAAATCAGTAATTTTTCGACGATATTATAAAACCATTTCAAAAAGTATCCCCAAGAATTCAATCCAAATATGTTTTGTAATGTTTACTTAGGATTTTAATATGAGACGTCACATGTATACGACTAAAAGGCAAAGCGTGAGTGTGAGTGGAATGTAAAAATGTTACCAAACCAACGTTGTATGAAGAAACGTTAAATGTACCGTGACGGCATATAGCTAAGCAATATCATATGTGATAGTTTGTGAGTAAATATTTTGATACAAAATTGGAGCAGATTGTACAAAATTTAATATGACATCGAAACACAAGGCAACCTACACGAATAAAAAAATAATGCCTTTTTAAGCTAGAAACTCCACAAAATGTCAAACTTCATAAGCCAACGTTAGTAACATACAAAATCAAGCTGACTCTTGTCAGAAAACGTTATTGCCTCCAAAACTTTTAAACAGTTAACAAGATTTTAGATTCTTGATAGAGCATGATCCCAACTCCGCTAAAACCCTGAAAGAAAACTTCACTTCTAGTTTTTAGCACTCGTACTTACTAAAAGCAAAATGGCTTTAGGAACTAAAGTTAGTGTTATCCAATAATCTAAGTTTGCGTTCGTAACTTTTCACGAATAGCATCGCTATTATACTGATTACCTGGCTTAATCTCACTTGTTTTGTTACCTTTTGGCTTACTCCTTTGTTTTCAGAGAAGTGAAATAGCAAAAGGAGAGTGCCAAGTTTCATAAGAAATTAGGTTACTCTACTTATTTCAATTTCAAAAAAATTTTTTTTCTTTATTTCGTTTGACAACTAATTAGGTGTCTACAATAATTGTGAACTGTGTAATGGATTTCTCATGTGGCTTAATATAGTTATTGGTTGATACTTTGACAATTACGAAACATGTTTTTTTTAAAGCCCCATAGAAAGAACGCGTTTTAACAGTGCCATATACTAAAAATTCTACTGTATACCTGTAGGTAGTTTAATATTCATAAACTAAATAAATAATTAATAGTACGTAACTGCTGATGGTCCTAATTCATTCATACACTTATGTTAAGTAAATTTTAATGTAAGTACTTTCTTTAATTCTGTATTTCTTAATTGTAGGTATATGGATGTAATTCCGAAATAAATGATTCTATTCTAATTAGTGCGGGTTTACTTGTTAAACATAAAGAACATTTCGTATTCCTGTTTCCAAGCTGCACTCCACTACGCAGGTTATCCTAGTGTGGACTGCAGTGAACATGTAATAATTTATAAGTTTTTTTTTAAATATATTAATAAAAATAAATAATCTCAAGCTACAATGCGAAAGGACCTTACTAATATGTTGCGTTTCTAAAATTGGTCACACAAGTTATGAGCTCCACAATTTATCCTTTACCGTTTACCGCAATAATGAGACTGTATTCTGGAGCCTATGTAAATGGCGAGAGGCTGTTGGCCTATTATTCTGCTACGAATGGTTTCGCCGCTGACCGCGCAAATAATTATTTAACCACCGCCGTTATTAGGTAATTAGTGGTAAGTGCTATATATTGCAGCATGCTTACTTGCCGTATAAATTTATGGTGACTAACATCATTTATACAGGGTTCGATGTAAATGACGGTAGATATCCTTGTAGCTTTATGTACCAGGGTAATTGAAAATTAAACTAATTATAACACTTTTTTCAATCACACTGGAAATACTGTCATACTTTTATCTAAAAAAACATTTGTCTGGGAAAAAAGTTCCCGATTTATTTATAGACAACATAAAATTTACAGTTAAATTTATATTTTTATGCCAGTTACGAATAACAGGAAACATACAGTACATACCAAACACGTACATAGACTGTTTTCCTCGAACAATAAAAAA
This sequence comes from Macaria liturata, assembly GCA_964023185.1. Taxonomy (NCBI): domain Eukaryota; kingdom Metazoa; phylum Arthropoda; class Insecta; order Lepidoptera; family Geometridae; genus Macaria; species Macaria liturata. Next base: position 5,882,802 of record OZ026820.1, on the reverse strand, counting down.
TAACCGCCCAAAACACATTCAAACAGCATAACCGCCATCAAAATTTTACTATCTCTAAGATAGCAATTCATATTTAGGAATCCTCAATATTTTATGCACCACTTTATTCGACCGGTTCCTAAGCCGTATTTCGAGATGAAGAGATAAATCAATACACGTTTAGTACCAGGTAGAAGATAAACTAGTGTTATGTAAAATTCTCGATGCGTTCGCCCCGGGACCGCACGGTCTGATATCTGATAAATTGACACGCTGTGTACGTGACTCCCAGTAGGTTTCTGTAGGAGTCCACACAAGATAAATAGTCTTGCAACTGGTGGCAGCACTTACATCTTTTCCACAATATTTAGCTGATAAATAGTTAGTTCTTAGATTATTCGTAAGAATTTACCTTGTGTTGACGGATCTCGCTGAGTCAGCGATGTCGCGGCCGACTGACAGATATTTGATACAGAATTGATGGCAGAGTGTTTGGTGCGTGAACTACGCAGGAAAGTGCTTTTGTAATTTGTAGATGTGTGTGTGATCGCAAACCAAAACATTAATGCATCCCTATTTATGTGCGAAGCGACATGTTATGGTTGATATACCTACTTATACTGAAATGCAGTTGTAGATTTTGTATATTTTCAAAACATATCTAGCTTTGAGTACTAACACGTTGAAAAGTCATTCTAAGCTATTTTTACTATGGGATAAGGCCAACCAAAGTAAATAAATAAATAAATATTTCAGGACACATCACACAGCGCCAACTAGCCCCATAAGCCACTAAGCTTACGCTTGTATGTAAACAAGTATGAATGTATGTTGCATTCAACTCAAATACAAACATGTTTACTAGTAAAAATTTAAAAATTACCGTTGGTATATAATTGTTGTACAAGCTCTTACAATTTACCTACTACATTCAGTAAACATGTATATCTAAAATACAAGCTCCTGCTTAGTTTAGATATGCAGGTCTGCATAGAAAGCTTAATAATTAAGGAAAACTTATAGCTATAATGTTAGAATAGTCATAGATTAAGCTAACACTGTAAAACATTTTAATTGTTTCAAATAAAAAGATTTTTATTTATTTATTATTTAGTAAACCATGTACCTACAATCCAGTAGCCTGCAACCTAGTGTTAGCCTCAACCGATCCATGCACTCAGGCTCTAAGCTAGCCAGTCTATCGGCTTAGCGCCACTTTGTATAGGGTGGAGTGGCTTAACAATCAATATAAAAACTGTTGCGCTGGACAATTCATATTTATGTACTGTAGAAGTTAAGATTTATGGATAAACTGTATTTTATACCAGAGATGTCCAATGTTCATCGCTCGTTTTGAGATAAATAGTACCTTTTATCACTCTTGGAATAATTTACTAGCACTATATCAAAAGGCACAATGATCTGTCAATCCGTTATGGCATCAAAGCAATAATAAGACCAACAAACATATTTTGACCGGTTAAAACTACTCTTTTGATCAGTATAAGCCATGGAAAAAACACTTAAGAATTTGGTAATAAGCTTTTTTTGACATTTACAACACATATTTCAAACGTCACAATCAACATGATTTTTTCATCGGAAAATGAGCGAAAACAATCGCGGCTGGCAGGATTCGAACCTGCGTATTTCTGATTACCAAAGAAGGCCTTAACCAAAAGGCTCAATCATTTATCATCAAATCTACCATTATCATTTTCCAATTAAAACTTTAAGTTAAACAACCATAGTACGGGTTTAGCACTTGACGAAATAACTCATACCTACATGACTTTAAAATAATATAGTCCTATGTACGAGGGTATGTAGGTACAAGTATGTTCATAACATTAGCAACAAGTTACATTTTACGTGCAACCATATTTTCCAATAAATTTATTTATTTAATCTCCAAGCACTATCCACCCCACCCTTTACTTCAATAATAATGTTGATTAAGCAAACAATTTCCGAAGTTTATCCAATCAGCCCTAGTTACGGCTTCTCACTTGGCCAATCAAAGTGGAGGAAGTCATTAATTTTGACTTCTCCAATTTCACCAAGATGTGAGCAAAATAATGTATGTACATACAAGATATATTATATCCCTTGTACCTCTGATACGAGTGTGCTCTAATTGACGTATGTGTGTGAAATAGTAAGTAAGCCAATAATTGCCAAGCGGTACGTTGCTTGAATAGAGATATTGAGTGTTTGATATAAGTACTTTTACTTATTTATTAAAAAAATATTGCGGTGCCATACTTAAAAAAATAAATCATCATCATAATACCATTATACAAAAGGGATTTGTTGTTATGTTTGTTCCCTTTTCACGTCATAATGAAGTAACGCATCGTCGTGTATTTTATTACGGTGATAGTATTGGGTCCCGACAGTGACAAGGGCTACTTTTAATACGGAAACAACGCGTGCAAAGTTGCAGGCGTTCACTTGTCTTGTATGTTTTAGATCGTAAATTACAACGTTGCTTAACATCAGGCGAGTTGTAGTCAACCGTGAGCCTATCTTGCTTAAAAAATATATATAGTGAAAGTTCTGAATTTGCATACATACTACTACACAACACGTTTTTTATTAAGAAAATTTAAGACCATTAAAATTATTTTTTATAATTTCGTAGTTCATACACGTCGAAGAAAAAGTTGTTGAGAATTTCATTAAAAAAGGTGCGAAGGTGAATTTCTCGGATCGACGAGAAATTCTTGTCTTCTAGAAATAGCCACGAGCTTTTCATAGCGATTTTATATCACATTGACAGCATTCTTAGAAAATTCTAAAAAGCTATGGTAAATATAATAAAATAGGGATTCGCAAAGTATTACTAACATGTTTAATTAGTTTCTTTATTTTCTGTAAATATGTAAGTAAAAGTGTATATGTTGGTTCTTTTGTTTTTTAGATCCACTCAACGCAGCAACGGATCATTATGGTTTGTATGGTGATATTACATATGTAAATATATAGTGACATAAGCTACTTATTACTTAAAAACAAGTCGAGCAACGGAGCAATATCGAAGGCGTCCTTTTGTGTTAAGTTATAAGAACCATCTGTCACTAATTATTAAATTCAAATTCAAGACATTTATTTCGACACACAAAACACAACAATATATACATACAAAGTTGACAACAGGTAGAATAGAAAGGTGATATAAGCGTTATATTGAAGTATCCCGTGCGTCAAATTATTATTATTTATTACTAGGCAAAGCTATTTTTTTAATAAATGGTTTTATTGAGTGTTATTAATAACAAGTGGACGCCCGCTGCTTCGCTCACTCACTCCTAAGACCTCATACTATCTTCATACCAAAAATCATGATGATCCGTTCAGCCAATTTTGCGTGATGATCGTTTAAATAAACAGATAATCAGAGACAAATTTCTAAAAAATTGCCGATTCCAAGTATTTAGAATCATTTTTTAAATATCTTCATTCTTCAGACATGTGTAACTCTGAAATAAATTATGTCACATGTTATTTAGTTGTCAGTTATAATTCTGTCACGAGACCCTTTTCAATTTACGTACATCTGTCAGGCTGCTTCTAAGCCTATTTTATATACTATGTTATTTATATATATTATGTATATTATGTATTGTATCCGTGGCATACCACAAAACAAATCTTCAACCTAAAGGGATTATAATATTACCGTATAAACCCATCTCAAACGCCACATTCGCCTCTATTTTATTTACTATTTTGTACCTCTATTAATTATTTTCAGTGCTCAAATTGGTTACACGTGTAAAAAAGTTACTTTCACATTTTGACGCTTCTGCGGGTCGGATAACAAGTTGCGTTGTAGGTTCTGGCAGTTTGTCTTCGTACAGCAATCTTAAACTAAGTTCATGTTACAAACTTTCTAGTGATGGCAAATGTGTTGACACCAGAGCAAGCAGCACTCTTATAAGCACTATCTGTGAATGTTATATCTGCCCATAAATAAATTCGTAGCTAGAAGAACTCGACGATAAACTAAAAAAGAAATATAATACAAATTAATCAAATTCGGAGCTAAAGCACCAAGGCTCGGCTCCAGGATTTACTATCTTCTATTGCTAAGCCTTCTCAGAACGTCAGCTAATGAAAGGATACCTTTAATTACGCTGAGGTTCTAAAAAGTAATTCGAAACTTTTTTTAATCCGTGGATTTCTCGAGGGACTATCTAACTTCCAAACGTTTCTGATAAACAATAATTACTACCGTTTCGAATTACGAAGTTAGAAGAAGTTTACGATGTTTAGAGTAAACATGAAACTCAGGACAGCGTCATCCTACCTGCAAGACGCCTTACTATGACCTAAAAAATTCTTCACACACCAAATGTCAAATACACATGTCAAAATTACGTTTTATGTCAGATACGGTTAATATGTAGTCGTAGGTACATGTTTATCTTCATGAAGGAAGTATCGTAATTAGTACAGATTAAAAGTTTTTTCATCTGCATATATGTGTCTACTTTATTTTACTTTAGAAGCATAAAAACAATAAACTTGTACGTTTAAGCTGTATCCAGCATACATACGCGATTGGTGATTATACTAACAAGATCATCGCTAGAAGCGCTAGTTTAGTGTGAGATCTCTAAAAATTACAAATATCCTCATCTATAGAAACATTACTAATTTACCGCTAGGCTCACTACTGTATCTGAACTGTCAAAAGTAAAAAAACGTTAGCCCTTATTAGATGCCAATACCACTACAGTGCCGTAAAATCTGAAATGTCAAAGTCAATACGTTAGCCCTTGTTAGATGTATATTGCTAAAATCGTCTACGTTTAGAGTAACCAAGAAACTCAGGGCAGTCTAATTAGCCAAAGTTTATAAATTTGTTACCTATTTGGTATGCTAAGTGCCCGAGGAAGCGAAGGGGCAATTTTATGGCCACTAAAATGTTACATCTACTTTTTCATGTTACCGAGACTCTTGTTCGTTAATTAGAGTTATGAAAACGTCAATGTGTATAATAATTTATTGGGCTGTAAAGTTTTTAAGCGTTTCGGGTATGTCTTTATAAGAAGGGAGTCGTATGTGTATGTTGTTTATGTTGGGTGATTTTTGAACAAACAAGTTATAGCAATATTATTTTTGCATTTACTTTACAAGTATGTATGTTTTAATAAACCTACAAGAATCATCTTAAAAATAAATGTTTGATCACTAGTTCATTCAATTTTGTACAAAGTCTTATCGAAAAATTTAGTATAAATTGTCTGCAATTGTATTAATTATTGTTGGTAACATAATGCTTCTCCTAAAACGCATCGAATAAGTTTGCAGCAGCTCTGTATACATGCTTAATCCAGACGGTACAGTGTCGTCAGACGCCATCACCAGTTCCAAGGAACTACTTGCAACTACGCGCCGAGTTTGCCACGTTTGACTTTGAAATGGAACTTAGCTGCTGTTAACGTACCGGCTTGGTAAGTTACATAAACCCTTATTTTATCACCATTTAACGATTTTTATCTCATGTCTACTAATTAAAATAATCTCTTTGCATATTCCATTTGTGTCGATTTTGTTTCGCAACTAAGTACTATTTGTTATTTATAGATATTACAATGAGTTAAATAGTCCGTCACCCACCGAACAACGATCGGGCCACATCGCCCCCGCGCGCTTCAAAGCTCTGTGCCGTCACCGCAAAGGAACTTTTGCTGAAAGATATAACAATAACCATAAATATGTGAGCAGAGTTGCCATTACAAGAACCTCATAAAATAATTACTTCCTAATTAGGTCACCGCCATCAAGCACATTTACTACAAACGCAGACTCCCCTTTTATACAAAATTTAGTTGACGTTCAAAACCATTCATTTACGAACGATAAATTTACGTAGAAACCAGTAAAAAGCTCGAAAGGAAAACGCTTAATGTTATAAATTTTTGTGTCGTTACATTTACAGCGGGCCATCAATCAAAATAGATTGGCTGGCTTCATCACTTGTTCGGGCTCACTTTGTTAAACAGGAGTTGCGGTGTTTTTGAGAGATTGTAATTATTTTGAGTGCTCTCGCCCAGATGCGGCCGGTTTTTAACTGATGCAAGCCACTTATGTTTATTGAGTTGGGATGGTGGACGTCCTGTTGGCGTTAAGCCTGCTTGATCAAAGATAACGTTTCCAGTTTTACAATAATGTCTTTTGCAACGTTATTCGAGTAGGCACATCTTTAGTACTTGTAAAAACTTTCAGTTTTTAAAACAATTTTGTACAAATTATTGGCACTGCGTTCTCGTCTTATGTGTGGCATGTTTTAAATAGTAAAATAACAAGAAATTAAATATGCAGGAGCAAGGAAGTAAATCCATTTATTTCCTTATTTTTTGTATTGACATGTAACTGCTATTTGTTATGAATAAATACCTGTATATGTTAAATTAAAAAAACAACGTAATCAATTTGCTAGCAATGTATACAACAAAAATACTTGCCTTTTCAACAATAATAATGAATTAAATATTTATTGAAACTTTAACACTGAAGGTTAACTACGCACCCAACTCTATGTTCAAGATTAACCTTATTTGTAGAGGTGGTTTATGGATAGGCCGTTATCTCAAGATTGATAGAACTTTGTGGTAGTGGAGAGCTCTAAATCGTGTCCAGGTAATTCTGTTACCTGGCAGTTACTTACCTTCTATAGCTATACCTACTTACTATAATAAAATATACAAGACTACAGTAACGAATATAATGGGTTATAATATAACTCGAATGTGTAAACAATATTTCTTGATTAAAACAAAATTAACTCATCATCACTTTGAAATTTGATAGATTGTTGTTTGAGGGAAAGAAAGATTGTAACACGGAATTCCACGGCTTGATCGTACGCAATATATGTGTAAAAACGTATCAAATATTGTTATGGGTCTTATTACAAAACGTGGTTTAACTCTTAGTCCAGAACTTAGAAAATACCAAGTCTGTTTTTGCTGTTCAAAATTTGTCTGTGTACTGACATAATAATCAAACTGTCAAAATGTTACCAATGATAAATCAACGTTCTAATATGAAGTTATCATTTCGATTGTTTGTATCTGATTTTTTATCAACAAGAAGGAACACTTAAAATTTCTCAGTTTGATGGCCTATCTTTCCACTTGACATTGGCAGAATTGCGAAGTCATACCTTCGCAAAAGCCATAACAAAAAAAAACATGAAGGAACCGACTTTTTATTTTTAAAGTTCTGGCCTTATATTTAAAGGGCGTTTTGTAATAACCATAATGTTTATGTCTACAGTATATTTTAGTTCTCAATGTAATTGAAATAAAAATCACTGCATACGTAGAGATACAGACAGAAAACACACATGTACTCTTGCAGCGTTCCATTTGCCATCTTGAGAGTCTCGACTAGGAAGCATCCAATTTTATTAATACGAGTACGGAATCTAAATTGCGCTACATTTTTCAAGATTCAACTGCAATGACTTCTCATATGATTTCTGTTACATGGATTTTAAGATTGCTCTTTTAAGTTTTTGTACATCTTGTTGTACGTATGTATGTTATTCTTATTTGTTTGTTTTGTAGCTTAGTGAAGTCAAGACAATTTGTAATTCCATTCCAGTGCAGATATGGTTCACCTTGAATTAAGTATATTAGTGCTCATGTCACCATGCTTTAGGTGGTCATATGCCCGACCAGTTCGAAAAATTGTTAGTAGATATTTTATAGGTAGACAACTAGTTTTTGTCAGCGGCTTTTTACGTAAAACTTTAAATTTTCTGTCTACTAACTATTTTCATGTTTAAAATCACAGTAATCTGTCTCTTTGTACCGGCATGTCAGAGAATAAACAGGCTAAAACAACATACTTTTGCTTTTACAAATTGGTTAAATTTTATTATGATGTGATACCGAAATAATTGTAAAGTTAAAGATGCTTACATACACAGAATAAACATTGATTTTTTTGTCATTTATTATATCTAGAGAAATATGATTCACCAATTTAAGTACCAACAGAAATCTATTTCGATTCCATTTAACGCTTTTCAGGCCACCTCATTACACATGATTTATGGTTCAACAGGAGCCTAAAAAGCGGATTCAGCTCTCGTTCATTTATTAAATTCGTGGCTTCTATTTATTTTCGGATTAAAACAGAAAAGTATTGAAAGAGTAGACGATCAATATCTGTCAAAGCGCAAAAAAATTCAATTAACACCGCCTCGAGGATTCTTTCACAGGGTAAACGGAAGGCATGAGAATTGAAAATTATTTCAAAAGAATTCCTCTATAGGTATTCAAACCGATGTTTTGTTGCTGGAAATTTGTTTGGATCTATCGTTTAAAGATATAATAGCTGTTGATGGGCGGAGTGGCGTGGTACTTGTTATATAATAGCGATAGATGGGCTTCATATCATCAAGTAGCAGCCACAACAGTAGACATAATATGTCCTTGTGTCCGTAACTCATCAAATAATTATAATGTTTTTAGATTATATTTGATAGAATTACTTTAGTAGCATGAGAAGGAATCATGAATCGTGAATTCAATATTCATGAATATGTGATATGTATAGGAGTAAAATAAATTTGAAATACATTTAAGACTGTTTTTTAATATAAAAAATAATAATAACATATGTATTTATTGCACACCAACACAAGTATATAGTACAAAGTAAAATATGAACAAATAATAACGTACAAATGGGCGGCCTTATCGCCTTAAGCGATTTCTTCGATCCTCTTGGTTCGATAGTGCAACAGGAAAAATATTTGCAAAGCGCTACAGTTGTCATGTTTAGGTACAATCAAGTGAATGTGGGCATGGTAACGGGCGGGTAGGGGGTGCGAGGAATCTCCGGCAGGTCACCCTACATCCAACCTGTAGTGTGGGAGGCCAATTAGCCAGATGGAACGACGACCTGAGGAAGGTGGCTGGGAAGCACTGGATGCGTAAAGCAGGAGACCGTGCAGTGTGGCGATCATTGGGAGGGGCCTGTGTTCAACAGTGGACGAATATAAGATAGGCTGATGATGATGATGGTGACGTGAATTTCATATCTACTATCGGACTTATTTTTTATTTTACTAAAAGACAGTTACATCTATCAACAGAAATAACTTCTCACCAAATTTCATACGTGAAATGCAAGAGAAATCCCAGAGCGAAACAAGTCTTGCCTCTAACAAATTACCGGATAACAATTTAAGCTGAAATACGAGTAAACTATAAAGTATCTTAGCTGTCGATAAAAGCAGAGTAAATCGCGTCCGGTGTTGGCCGGTAACTAATACCCTAAGCTCTCTATGGACCACTCACATCGGTCGCCGCACGATCTACTCAAATAAGCTAGTTTGTTTACTTTAAATCCTATTTCATTTACAAACTAAGTCACCCGTATTGAAGCAGAAATCTATTAAGTTTGTTGTAGATGATTATCCGAGTATATTTGATGGTACACAATTGTAACTCCTTGCATGTCGCGTTGAAAATACTTCCACATTTTATCTCTCTCCCGCACTTGTGATTGTTTATCAATATTAATATAATAATTATAATTCACACTACTCCATAGACGAGTTCTTCAAAATAAATAAAAAAAGCTACCTAGCTAAATATTGATGGTAGAAAACTCAATTAATGGTAGAAGTGTAATTTTATTTATGTTATTTAATTTATGTTATGTACAATTATTATAATTTGTATTAATTGGCGTATTATAAACGTAATTGACGTGTAAGCTTTTGATTACCAATAAATTGTTTATCTGTTATCTGTTTATCTGTTTACGATGACGAAAATATCCAAACGCTACCGAATGTTTGGAAGCAATTGGTAGCTAAAGGATAAAAGCCTAGTCACCAAATCAACCGCGAGGAATGTCCATCTCAAGTAATTAGGTACTTCAAGACGGGGTGCTATGTGAAATCGACATTTTATAAAAATCAAATAAAATAGAAGTATATAAGATGGAGCAAAATTTTTTTCAGTTTATATAATTTTAATTCAGTGTTAAGACAATAAAAGACGCCAAAACACGATAACGTATACTTCGCTCGAATGTTTTATTTTTTGAAAAATAGTTGTTTTGAAATATTTTGCACCATTTTTCCAAAAGTAGTACTGAAATTTAAACCAATTTAATTCTATCTAAAAGGTAATGCTGTTATTTAGAGGAGTAGAAAAGCATAATGAGAATATTCTGAATTGCTGATTTTATGAGTTTATTTCGTCAAAAACGTCTGCAAAACTGCTCAAATTGTGCAAAATTGTTTGCGTGTGGACAAGATTCGTCGGCCGGAGCTATGCGCGCGATGCTCGCCCTTGCACTCATGTTAATACGGCGTGGAATTGCATGCGAAAAAGCAACTGTGGGCTTTTATCTAAGCGCAAAGCGTTTTCGGGTGAAATTTCGTGGCCTTAATGGTTCAGTTACGTTTTTATCGTATCAATCAATATTGAAAAGCACAAAAGCTGATATTTAGTAAGTACCGATTAATTCAAAATAACAAGAAATAATTATTTTATCACTAATAATTATATTATCAGAGTGTTTAATTATTGCTTTTTACCGGTAGTTTGATTGTAAAAAACGTTAATTCAACAAAAGATTCGTATTAAATTAAGTATTAAAATTCAATGCAGACCTGGATACTAAGAAATAATTTATAGTATTTCATATTACATTAACATACTATTTTACATCTAAGTATCCCATATAGTATGATAATGTTATATGAAATACTATAAATATTTTTTTCAGTATCAAGCTCTGCTTTAAAAGAGTAAATTTTTATAATATCTTACTTTTAAACTATCGTAGTATAATTTATATTTTAATATCATAATACGAGACTTCTCATCCAGTTTGGTAGTTCCCTCTAGCGACCAATATCGGTAGACGTTCAATTTGACTCCTTCACATGCACCTGTTACCCTATAAAAATCGTTTCTTAATCTAACCGTCGTTTATAATCCCGGGTAGAAAAATAGTGAAGATATTAATCAAATAGGTATCCAAATGCGTTTACTTTAAAACATGTTCATGATACGTTTCCTCCTCTTTAAGCCATAATTTGTTGGAGGTATTATCTCGGATACTGACATCTTGACGATGAAACAATTAATAAGTCCTTTCACGTATGTCTTTTATCCTAGAATTTTGTGATTTTCAAACAAAAAAATTGTTTGTCTCGCGATGTTATCCTTTACCGCTAAGCGAGCTGTTGTAATTTTCAAACTTATTTTTTATCGCAATGATTTCCTTCACCATTTATCACTTCATGTGCTGCACATTATAAGTAAAACAAATCATTTGTCCGAATTGTACCAAGTGTAGTATAAAATCTGATTATAATATCCAGCCAACATTCTGGTAACTTTTAATAAGATTGGCTCGCTAATTCATCAAAGAAGTGAAATTAGACAATTGTTTTGTGGCCGTTGTTTGCATACCTTGTAACTAATTGAATTAGTGTCACGGCTACGAATTACTCGACCAGTTTAAATTAACTTGTTTCAGACGTGGGCGAGTTTACTTCAACATTACAGTATGGGCAGTGAAGGGCAAAATTATAGAAAACGACGCTATATCCTTAGCTGTCATGGAGAGTTGTGCGAGATGTCTTTGTTTTTGAGCTATTATTTTAGATTATTTGTCTATTATTCTCAAGTAACATAATATTAGAAACAAAATCACCACTAAAATAACATTAAATAGGTATCAAATAGAACGAGTTTATTAAGAAGTTACATACTTACACATAATTAAATTACAAATGGATATTTTGGATAAGCGTAGTTTTATATGATTGTGTGAAGAAAGCTATACTTCTACATTGTAAGATTTTATGAAGTCTTCATAGTCACAAAGTGTTTATGAAGGTACCTAACCTCAATAAGCGCCCATACTTTCTCTCAAACTCTGTACGGTAACGTGCGCGACTTTGACCCTAAAGTTCTCTAATTTTGTGAGGGCAACATCAAACTGTGCTTCGCCCATATTACCCTGTTTGGTCCCACGTGAATTTTCTACACTAATTAGTTTGGACGATGTTTATTTTACCTTAGTTTGTGTACACCACAAAGATTTATGACTACGTCGAGCACTGAAGGGGTATTGTTTGGATCCCTCTGTACTAAACACACACGATGTGGTACGGAACAAGTTTCGTGCATATTTTAATTTTGCTTCGGTGTTTGCGAATTTGTTTTATGTTTTCTGGTTTTCTGCATGCGCAAAATGTCACGCTACCAAAAGTTTGAGTAAACAGTAATCTTAGTTAAGTTTGTACACATTTTTGATTTGAAAAGTCCGGTTAAAAGATTTTTAAGTATTAATATTCGAATCCTTAATTTTGTGAAGGGTTTAAACTATAAAATAAATGAAAAAAACACCATGAAGGCTCTTGTTTTTTATACTTATTTTTTGTACCAACTCATATGTTTGACAAGACATTTAATGCCTTGAAAAGATTTTAAAAATACTCTTACTCTTAATATATTACAAATAAACAAAATAAAAGGTCATAACTTACAACCTATACCATTAAGCGCACGTATATATAGTTTATACAATCTTAACAATACACATATACCTCTAACAGTTAGAACAGCAGCGCATTGCACTGCCTGAAATATGCACATGCAGTTCCGTATGCAACCGCGAACTGGATCACTGGCAGGCTGCAGCCTTAAAATTGTATGTTTCTCTCACATAACCCAAACACCTGTACCGTTTGTAACAGACAGGTTTATTTTTTTAAACTGTGTAAATTATTTGTGTAATATACTTAAAATTTGTTGGAAAATAACAATAATATATATGTAACGAAATTGCAGACCATGTTTGAACTGTTATTTACAAAGATTAATATAAAAGTGGCTTTCATGTAACAAAATAACATAATATGTGGGAAAAGAGAGAGAGTTTGCTTAGTGTGGGGCTAGATGGCGCTGTGTGCAATGTCCCGGAATATTTAATTATATTATATTATAATATTGAAATTTATAGCTCATATAGGTACTAAATCTTTCTAAATTAATTACTGATAAAATTACTATCATGTATGAAATCGAAAATCCAAAAATATTTACAAAGAATAACAACACGTACCTGCAATATTCAATATCAAAACAACCAAACAAAAGCTTCATTTACACAAGACCATAACGCAAGAATGTCCCAGCATCCTATTTCCTTTGTCCCGAAATAGTTAAACCGCATTTACGCCGAATCTTACGACTGTTATCGCGCAAGTTCTAAAATAGTCTGTATTAGAAGCTTAAAATATCCACAAAGCATTATCAGCGTCCGAAACACGAGTGGGCCTCATTCTGCGGTGGACATAAAAGCGGTTTATAGCTGGAACTTGGACCGTTCCCTAACATGATCGCAATGAAACTACTGTTAATAGACACCACAATAAAAAAACAATATTCAGATAAAAACACATAATATGTAATATGTTGACATAAACCACACAATTTGACGGTTTGGAGAGGTGGCTTATTCACAACTAAAGGGTTTCGTTTGCATTGTTTCAGGTAAAAGTAGCCTATGAACCTCCTAAGATATATGTATATATACATATATACCTACCAATAGTCATGATGGTCCTTTTAGCCGTTGTAGCGTGATGAGAGTTTAAATATTTTTTTTATTGTAAATAGCGACACGGATAATTCACACTTCTCAGAGCTAGCTTGCTGTGCCTAATATAATGATGAATTGATGATACACGTACCTAAAAGCCGATATCTATTGCCTTTTTGTCCATATAATGTCGAACAGCAAACATTTTATTAACAACAAAAGCGTGTGTATTTTGTAACGACGTCGCACTTTTTTATATAAGTGAACTTTCATGACTTCAATATATTAATAAATATGTTATATGGGAGTCTCTGAGATATTTTGTTCCTAATATAATCGTAATAGACCATGGAACATGTTAGGCTCTTCTTGGAATCGGTATACGTTTTGTCTACCTCTTGCGTAGGTGTTTATAATGTTTGTCAGTAGCTGATCTGTTAATGAAAGTGTTCGCCTTTTTTTCATAATTTTATTTATTGGGGCTTTGGCCAACACTGGCATGTCAGTCCCATCATACCTTAACCATACTTATTCTAACGGAGATACAATTTTAAAGAAGTGTTCGCTTTACATGCCAGTTTGGCTAACAACTAATATATTTTATACATTACAGAAATGAAACTTTTTTAAAAAACACTGAGATAATAAAAAGTAGGTAGTCAGTTTCGTCAGCCACGTAGTTGTTATAATGGATTTCAAATAAATTGAATAAAACCGCAGGATTTGGCCCTGGTTTTATACATCCATGGAAATTATAAGTACTGATTTTAAGCACGACAACCGCAGAGTCAGTTGTGGTTTTTGTTGTAAAGTGAGGTTTTATTAACTGTCTATTTTAATCGTCATACAAGGTATGTTTAAAAATAAAAAATACATGATGAAATATAAAATTATTGTTTAAAATTATTGTTCGGCATAGACACTGGCTAAGGTACAATTACATAAAACGTTACGTTTCCGTCTTGTATCAAATGTTATGCATGTATGTTCATGAAACATAAGGTAATTGTACGTCTCTGGTCCTTAACAGAAAGCTCAAAGTAATTCCATAAAATACGTAATAATCCTGTTGTATACGACGAATAAAGCAGCAATAGTTCTCCCGTATGATTGTGCGATAAAATACGGAATTACCCGTTTAGTCTATGTTTCTTCACATACTAGTAAAATAGAACATAAAACGAAGCACTTTGTGTTTTCGCTGTTTATTATTTAGACACAAAAGACGTAATTTCAAGATTTGAGATCTAGTTATTTCAGCTGCCTGCGTTTAACGTCACACAAAAGTTCTTTACTGACAATGAAACAATTATATTGCCTTTGTTCCACAAATTGGATTTCAAAAAACGAGGAACACAGTACTTGTAAAAACAATTACTTGACTAAAAACGCTGAAGATTTTTAGCAATTTCCAAGCGTCATTGAGAAACATGATTAATTTGGGGACAAATTGAGTTTTAAAAGCAATATAATAATAGTGTTAGACAGAATTCTACTACTAAGACTAATATATTCAGTTACCTAAAAGATTAGCTAAAAGTTACTCTCATGAAAGTATCAGTTTCTCTGGAGCATCATTGTCAATTTATCTGTTCTCAGCTTTTCTGAATTCCGTTTTATATAATTACTAATTTTAAATGCGTATTATTTTTCCCTCAGAACATCATCAGGCTGTTATTTGGTTATATTAACCAACAGATCATGTCATGCGTTGCATTTGAAATAGAAAAATAGATGAAAAGTTGAGTGATATGTTAAGATAAGATAAGATAAGATATTTCTTTAATACACACCAAAAAAAATTACATGATAAAAGAAATACAGTTCTGCAGGCCTACCATAACGTTTTTAAAAGCAGTGTCATTGCCGCTCCGCTGCGATTCCGCTGAAATTCAATGCTGCTAATATTCGTACCACAAGCTTATGACGTAATATCGCGTTCCAGCGGATTACAAGCGGATTAGGGATGAGACACTGAACGAATGATTTCGCTAAAACTGCATAAAATGAAAGAGTTTGTGATAAAATATAGCACAACCTATAGTAGTTTTGCTTTCAAAATTTGTCACTGTCACTGATTCGAAAACAATTCAATATTTTCTTTGAAACTATCGTACTTGCGTGTTGCCAGATATCGGTTTCAACCGTATTTAGCTCTTTTCAAATACATAATGTAGTAAAAAAGCACAATAACAATTATAAATAATCATGCAAGTATGCAGTATGCAAGGGGTACATGCAGTATGCAAGGAATAATTTTTTATTTTTTTATTTATTAAATTTCGTAAAATGTACATAGCTATTGCGACTGGAGTTGGTATACATTGTTTTGTGTACATTTTATGCCGAAAAAAGTATCCTGTATTATTTTCCTAACCATTTATTTTATTTAAATTTGAGCCCGGCTTTCAGCTGGTGTACATTTTCAAACTTTTTTCCAAAGAGTTCGTGCTTATTTGTATACAGAAATGGTACGAACTGCCAGATCATTATGTCTTATTCTCTTTTTTGCTTGTGTGTGTATAAAAAAGGTCATGTACGGTATAAAAAAATATTCTGGTAGCACTGAATGATTTTGTAAACAAACTACCATAACAAACTGCCTATAAATTATAACTGTTTTATATATAGAAATGCATTGGGTCCCCGATTTAGAGGTGATACATTTGGTGCTGTATGAATACTACACAGTATGATGGACAGAATACCGCATGAATGTGTTCATGCACAGTGAAAAACTTATCTAGATAAACCAAACACTTTGGATACCTACGCTTCTTAACAAAAAGTTGATTTCTTCAAGCGGCTTTTTGTTCTCGATACAAGCTGATGGAACGTGGTGGATCACCATGACTGTGATCACGATACCAAGACGGTGACAAACCATCATCAACTTCTTACGAGCAAGCAAGGCTGCAGTCGGATATACTCCATCTATTGGAGCTGGAAGATGATCAAATTCCTCTGCAAGCAGTATAACCACTTCGTAGACGAACGTTTACTCGTGTAAATTACTTTTCTGTGTGAATACTCTAAACATACGATGTGGATACATAAACTTAAAAGTTTTTTTCAATAAATTGATGTTATAAGCTTGAATTTATTTTTACTGGACGACAGTTATTATGTTGGGGAACATAAACATATAACACAGAAGTTAGCTCTAATTAATCATCCTTTTTAACTCTAAGATATCATTTAGATTGTTAGCTTATGCGTTCTATATTGTGTCTCAACTATACTAATTTATAAAATAGGTTTGTGTGGTGTAGGCATAGTGTGTCGTACATAGTCTAACTATACTGCTACTTTATACCTTTAAGCACAAGATGGGACCTATTTAAGATTTATGTTTAAATTAAACAAATAGTTATTGTACATTTTGTCTTATTAACAGTTAATTTAATACCCTATTCACAATAGTATATATAGAAGGGCACTGAGCGTAACGATGCCCTGCTGCGGTACTGAATCATCGTTATATTGCCACCTCATCTGCTGTGGCGGTAGTGTGATCTCGAACTGGGTCCCTGCTGTAGTTTTGGGTCGTGATAGTTGGCTCTTTAGCTTGCTGTTGGCTGATGAATAATAAATAGCTGCAGCTTGAGATTTATTTTCGTTGCTCCACATATTCACTGGTGTTCGGTATTTTCGCAAAAATTGTGCCGAACCACACACACATAACCATTGTATATCAATTAAATTCAGTTTTCTTTCATATTTTCAATAATTCAAAGGATTTAAATGGAAAAATATCTCAAATACGCAAGCAGATAGCAGCGTTTTTAGCATCTCAAAATAATGTCAAATTGACAGCTCAGCGATAATGATTCCGCTGGCAATTAGACGTTATGGTACCGATTTAGGCAAAACGCCTAGGAAATTAATGAACAAAATCGCGTGACGTCATCAAAACCTCGACGCGCCGCGACACTGATTCCACCTTATTTAAACGTCAGAAACTAGACGTTGTAGTACCGATTATCGCAGCAGCACTGCTGCAGTACTGCTATAAGACGTTGTGGTAGGCCTGCGTTAGAATAACAAACAATTTTCATTCTATCATGATTTCCGCAAGATGTACTCGGGATTGCATCAGAAAAGCCACTAACAACGTTACTTTAATTTAGTTATCTTACCGTTTGTTTGTTTCTGTGTCAAATTACATCAACCCAATTCATTTGCCCCTAAATTTGCCCCCTTGTTTACCTGCTCTCTTGAAACGAGTTTAAATATTTAGAGAGGTTACATTTTTCTTCAGAAAAATGGGGAACCAAGTTTTGTTATTACGAAATCTTACGAAAATGAAGGTAGATCAATTTGATTATTACAATTAAATTTTATCTTGCTTCACTGATATTTAGAATTTATTTATTTCTTACCTTAAAGATAACTTAATTAACAGAGTATTAAATTTTATTTCAATTGACCTTAATGTAGAGTTACCAGTGGCTACTGCACTAGGTACCCCTGTATCGTATGTTTTTATAGATCTGTTATCTGTCTGGTACCTTTTCATTTACATTACTCTTTATATACCTTTATAGGATAGTTTTAGAAAATTTATTTCGCACTTCATGACAAAAAGAAATGTTTTCTACAGCAATACATTTGGTAATGCCACTAAGTTCTACTAAATTAATCACTTAACCGCCAAATCGTCCTAATTAAATCACCACTCCCCGAGAAGTAGCAACACTTAGAGCAAACAAATAATTAAACAGAAAGTACGTTCAGAAGACGGCCCGTATATTTGGCAAGGCCGTTAAAGTTAGCCCATAGGTTTTTATTTATTTACGGCCGCTTTTCCCGGGTCACATTAAGGTCCCTTAACTGACCGCTGCCTACGAGACAACAAAACAATTCCTGTTCCCGGGAAGAATGCTTAATTTTAAAAATTCATAACGCACTCCTGAGACAGTTCTTGGGGGTTGTAAAGCTTGATATTATTTTGGTCTCAGTAGTTTATTATTTACTAGCTGTGCCAGCGACTTCGTCCGCATGGAATAGTTATTAAAGGGTTCTAGTGAGTTAATCTTAAAAGATAGTCATATACTGTTCCAGACATTTTGTAAGATCATTTCAAGAGGAATACGAGTAATTCTTTCATACATATTTTTTGATATCTTAAACCGTTTTCGCAGCACACGCAACGGAAGCCCTCAAAGATGAATAATTTTCCCCGATTTTTTCACATTTTCCATTGTTTCTTCGCTTATATTAGTTGCAGCGTGATGTTATATAACTTAAAACCTTCCTCGATAAATGGTCTATCCAACACAAAAAGAATTTTTCAATTCGCACTAGCAGTTCCTGAGATTAGCGCGTTCTAACAAACAAACAAACTCTTCAGCTTTATAATATTAGTATAGATTAGAATTACTCTGCTTAATAGACGCTAGTTGGATTAATTTCAAAGTGTGCTACTTTATATTTTTACTTTGGCGCAGGCCTATTATGGTGAATATAAAGCTTTTACTTTTAAATAAGACGGGACGCATTTCTACTAACTAACTAAGGCAGTTCAAGCGCAAATTTAGGGAACACCTTAATTTTTTTTTGTATGTGACATTGATGATTACAAAGTCACATGTATGCATATTAACACACATGGAAACCATGTAAAAAATATTTATCAAAAAGAATAAAACTAATCCACGAACGCAAGTCCCTTATTTATTAAATTTGTTGCGCAAAAACAAAAAAACTTACAGCGTATTTGTGTCCATTACGTTTATCGTTGTTAATCTGATCATTATTTTTAATATCCTGCTTACTGTACTGAATATTTTTTTACGGAAAATAAAAATGGATTTAAAACGGTACCAATTAACTTATCCAATTAGTAAAGAGGGTTCGCTTGAGCAGTTCGAGAGTTATTCAAGTAAGTCAAGGGCGAGGATCTAACGGGAAGGATAATCGAAAGCTGTTAGAAACAGAATAACGTTGAAAAACTTATATATTGAGTGGATATTAAGAGGCTAATTCATAAAATTATTATTATTCTTCTTCTTTTTATCGAATGAGAGTGGCCAACACTGATGTCGAGAGTTTTCAAACCGCCCTAAGGCCTCTTACATAGCTTAACGACTGCCGTACTAGACAAAAAGCCGGGGCCTACAATTTAACGTCATCCGACCCACGGAAGCGCCCAAAAATGGAATGCCACTTTTCGGTCACCCATCCAAGGACTGACCGCGTCGACCTTTGCTTGACATTAGTAATCGCATGCGATTGCCTCCGCTAGCTGAGTTACGGGCGCTTCAAAGAACGCTAAATAATAATTTGCATAATTTATTTTACTCTTGACATTATTATGTTATGATTTATAGTTGATATTTAAAAACGAGTTCTGAAAAGTAAACGAAAGTTTTGGTTCGTATGTTTAGTTAGTGGTCAATTTGTTCCTTTGTTGAATAGCAACATCAAGATTTGTATATTATGGTGAGATATTTTGGTTCAGGTATAAATTTTAAATAATTAATAATGATATAATAACTAGTGAATGCCTGTGTCTTCGCGTGGATTGTTTGTAAACAAAAAGTACTTTTAAGACATATTTCTGCAAAGATACATACATACATATAATAAAGCTGTAACCGGTCGGTGTCTGTGCATTGAAGATAATTGAAAAAAAAACTGGGGGGTTTTCATTAATGCAAAAGAACACAAAAATCATGCTTAAAAAAAAATTTGTTTGTCTGTAGGTATGTTTGGTTGTTATAGACTCAAAAACAGCTGAACCGATTTGTCTACGGTTTTCACTAACATGTTGGTGCATTTTTAACTTAACATGTAATGTTTATTTCATTTCAATCGGTTCGTAAATAAAAAAGTTATGTTCATTTTAAACCTTTTTAGCTCAAAATAATGCGAGCGAAGCTGCGGGCATCTACTAGTATATAATATATTACTTCTATTTTGACGGTCAGTATGCTTTGCTAACTCAATATTAGTAGGCATTTCCACATTAACCTGAAATATACTGTTCAAATATCCGATTCTCCTGATACGGATCAATTCTCCATCACATAATTCAATTTACCTTATCCTTTACCGAGAAAATGCCGTCGGCGTTATCGGCGATAACCAAATTAATAATTTTTGATGGTGACATTATTTTGACATGAATAATGGTATCTAATTTCCATTCAGGTTCAGATGAAAATTTTAATACAACACGTTTTTTAATTTTATAATATTAAAGTAAATTAATTTTACCATTACAGATGATAAAATAATTTACGTTCAAGTATTTAAATAAAATATTCTTTGTTCTGCTGTTAGTGGACAAATAAAGAATTAAATTCCAGTTACCAATACTTATGGCACTCATTTCAGAAAGATCTTGTAACTCAAACCTGTACTACTAAACACTGTACCTACGTAAAATAATTCCAGTATAATATTATTCCGCGTAGCATTCGTAGGTTTGCTACGAAACAGATATCGAAGCATTGCTACGCGTATCAAGTCTACGTGTTTATCCAATAGTTTATTTATAGAGCTATAATAATACAAATACAAAAAAGCGAGTGTGACTCACCGGTTCCAGTGTCTGCTTTTCATCCAGACGCAACCTAGTTCGAATCCGGCCCTACACCAATTACTCGTATTTTCAAGTTAAGTGTGGATTTGCACTCGCTTAGCGGTGAAGGAAAACATTGTGAGGAAACCGACATGTTTGAGAACCACAATATCCCAGGACATGTGTCTTCTGTGAAAGGATGTAGCTGCCTAAGAGAACTGCCCTATTGAACAAACTCTGCGGGAGAGTCACGACCCTCAGTCATGAGGAAATACGACTCAAAGAGAGATTCAAGTACAACCTATACATGTATAATATCGACGATGCAGTCGAAATTATTGTAGTTACAAGTCATACATACTAGATAAAACATTGGATAAAAATACATTATGGAATAGCTCTATCGACCCAGAAAATAAGCAACGTAAAAACCGACTTTAGTACAATTCCAGTACCAAAATTACATAAAATAAATATCTTTTAGTGAAACAAGAGTCCGAATAACGATAATGTAAGCTAAGTTGAACAGCTGGGTCCCTGTTTTTTCGTTAAGCTCAAGCAGCTTGAAAAACGCACGTGCGACCGTACTTATTCGCTAGCTTAGCATAAATGTATGAAAACTTGACCAGAATTATGTTAATGTTTAGACGTATTAAGTTATGTATTTAGTGGGAACATAATAATATTGTATAATAATGGAATCGTTTTATTACATATTATGCTTTGTATTGAAGCAGCATCAGCACAAACTACAGTGTGGTTGAAGCCTGTATTTAGAGGATATGAATGGAAATTAAAATGTTAAGAGTATTAATTTACTGGAAAGTGGCACTAAGAGCGTGTATTAAAATAATTATCGTATTTTTCATGATTACATAAGTAACTTTTAGTAGATTTATTCATTACCAAGCTTCTCTGGTAAAGGGCGGTGTTTGGTTTTTCATCAATAACGTATAATATGTTGTTTGTTAGGTACATTCTATATTTTAATATATCTATGGATTAATATTATGTTTAAGATTTGTAAATAAATATACGTTTGAATAGTTAAAAAAAAATATATATATTAATATCATAAACATATAGTTATAAGTTATTTTCAAAAGATCACTAGTCATTCTGTTATTCAGTTCTCGTGTTAAAAAGTTATATAGACTTACAGTTATATAGATGCTAGATAACGGATTTAATACTTACATATATTCTTTTATTTTGTAAATATGTACTTATTATACATACAAACAACCAAACTCAACACAAGTAATTAAACATTTTAAAATTCGTAAATACTTGTGTCAAGCGGGTATCGGACCCGCAACCCCTAGATTAGAAGGCAGAGCCAACTAAGCTAACAGGCCAATATGAATATAGAAGTATAAAACATAATGTTACGTTTTCGAACGAAATTTTACCACCGTGAGACACTTTGTCATGCCAGTCGGTGACTTGAGGGTCACGCAGGTCAGATTCCACTCCTAATTAATTAAAACAAAGTTCATAATATTTTTCATGTTTTATTCAAGGCATGATACTAAAACTTAATTAAAATCCATCCTATA
The DNA here is from genome assembly GCA_964023185.1 of Macaria liturata. Classification (NCBI taxonomy): domain Eukaryota; kingdom Metazoa; phylum Arthropoda; class Insecta; order Lepidoptera; family Geometridae; genus Macaria; species Macaria liturata. The sequence goes on along the minus strand of OZ026820.1, from coordinate 5,860,134 downwards.
CAAATATATAAAATATAACTTCAGTTGTTTCATCTCGCAAAAACGACGTAGGTATTTAAATTTAAAATAAAAGCAATAATTATTAAAATGAGGCTGCATGCTGCCTAATTAGTAGACATATAATTAACGTTGCCTGTTGATGAACAACCTAGAATTTTGTTAATTATTTCCAAAAATATGCAAACTGTTAAGTAAATCAGACATGAATCGTTGTATTTAATTGACCACATTGCCAAATAAATAATTAATGGCGATTTACTCGTTTGTCGTAATTTTCAATTGAAAAGATAGCTCTGTTAAAATTATGCAAACGCTTAATTTTTGCTAAAAAACGGACAATAGCTTTAAAACGTCAATGCCGGTTATTATAACAAAATCTTAATAAATATATACTAATGATCTGTTGATATATTTAACCGCTTCTTTTAACTTGACCATATAAAATATAATTACAAACAAAATGACAGAAACACGGAAACCAGAAACCACACTTTTGCCTTACATCATTGCACGATGGTAACCATAACATTTAAATATAATCGCACAACTATCCCGTAAGATTTATCACAAGATATTTGGTCGGCTCTGCACAACCCATTGCCTGTCCTACACAAATATTTGAAACACCAAATACCCTTGGATAAATTTTAGTATAATATAATACTATGATAATTTTATGTGTTATTATACGTTAGCTAAAATTATGCTAAGTAACGCTCGGTGTTTGATTTAAACATTTAGGCGAGAGTTAACATACCTTGCGTGGTTTGTGCCAAGTTTCCAAGATGCCGACCTGTTCGATAGGAGCTTTGAGTCAACAGAGCTTTGCCGTTGATCTTGCCTAAACAATGTTATTTTTGCACAGGAATTTGATTTATAAGATAATTGTAGTATTTGTAGTATTGAGAGTCTTCATTTTTAGACAAAGACTTAACTTATATTACAGGTTTTCAGGTAACTATAATACCAGGTTGGCGGCTAATGGAGGCTTTAGTACACTGTTATTTATTTTATACATATGAATCACCTTCTTCTAGAACTTTTATAAAACTCTCATTTTTATTTATTTACTAGTGGACGCCCGCGGCGTGGCTCGCATTATTTCAGGATAAAAAGTAGCCTATAAGACGTCATACTACCTACATAACAAAAATCATGATCATCCGTTCAGCCGTTTTCCGTTATGAGCGTTTAAATAAACAGATAAACAGACAAAAAATCTAAAAACTGCTGAAACGTGTTCTGTTATGGATTTAAAGGTTACCCAAACAATTTTATTTTCTAAAATCTTCAGATTTTTGATATGTTCAGATTTTTTACCCTATTCAGTTTTATTATATGTATAGATTAAACCTAATTATCAACGGTAAAAAACGAATACCTACGTGAACGCTATCAAGGGTTAATGACATTTTGTAGACACTTACCATAAAAAATATCAAGCAAATACCTCCTATCAACAAAAATAGAATACGATAATCGAGATGAAAACAGGAGATAAACCGGCGACCTTTTCAATACGAAGAGCATAAGTCAAACAAAGAGTTAGCCTTTACCGCCCTTGAAGAATGGCCACATTTATCATGAGGACTGAATTCGTTCAGAAAGATATAGGAGACATCATAGAGTATAAAGAAAAATGCTAATACTCTACTTAGAGTGGTGCACAAGTTGTTATGGATCTGTCTATAACAAAGGAGCCAAGCTCAGGCTTTTATTTTAATTGCTACAATGTACAAATTATTAAATAAAAACAGTTGTAAATATTTTTTATAGGTTTACCATTGATTACAATAAGGTATACTTGATTCAAAATACCACATTGATTTTGTTAGTTTGGTTGTAATTCTGAAGAAAATAAAATTTAAATTGTTACAAGCGGAAATAAAAATAGGAACTTGGCATTATTAATCACCTTCATTTACTGTTGAAAATTATCTTGCCTTATGTACCTATTTCCTTAATTTGAAGTATAAAGAATCAAAAATGTTCCTTTATCTACTAGATTTACTCCTCTATTTTACCAATCTTTGGTAACTGATAAGCGCTCTCACTCAGGACCATTTTTCTGTAAAGCGATGCAATAACGTTGGTGCCACTATGATTTGTGAACATGCTCTGTGGAGGTACACGTAATATTACTAATTTACTTGAGACATAGTTATACGGGTAAAAATATATGTGCGTAATATTTTTATCGAATAAAAGGTAATTTTATTGCTCAGATTGGAATTTAGATACTCTGAGATTAACATGTGAAAAAAAGGAATCATATAATTTGTTAAGTAACAATAAAGCTCTGACACTAGAGCAGGCCAATTTCATACGAACTTGCATACTTACTAGTCAAGATTTTGTTTCATTTTTATTTCAAAAGTAGTTATATTCGGTTTTTAGGTGCACATTGAACCTATTTTGCCTCTACTATTGTATCATTTGTCCAAAATATTTTAGTTGCTTAACGGCAGTCTATACTCTATAGGATATTTTATGAAAAAAATGCATTGTATGATCCATTTTATAACTTGTTATATACCTAATTTTTTCATTTAACTTGTAAGTATACAGTCGCAAGTCTATTTATCACAAAAAAAACAACTAATTCAGTTCCCAGAAACCCATACGTCAATCTAGCATTAAAGTTTGTTAAGTTCATTGTTTTCTTGCATCAGGTTGCGTGCTAAGTAACTGTAAACACAAACAGCAGCCGAAGTATTACATTTAATTACACACTTAGAGAGACTTGGTTTGGCTTATCAGGTACTGTGGAAACTTAGCGGCCTTTTACAGGTTAACGACGGCAAACTTCGATGTAAAAATTATTTCTTTGATGACTTTAATTGGAGGATACGGTCTGTATTTATACGACTTAAATGGAGCTTGCATACAGAGTTTCATGTTGTGTTGACTGTTAATAATGGAATGGGTATTTACCTGAATGCCTGTAGTCAAATTGTAAATGTAATAATAGGATTTTTTTCGTAGCCACTGTTAATAAAAGATTTTATCTTTTTATAATTTCTTTGGTTAGTAATTAGGTATAATAGGAAAACAACAAAATCAAAATAACACAACAGGAAAACACTTGAGTACTCAATCGCTTCACAGTTAGATCTAAATCAAATATTGAACATTTCAGAAATCAAGTACAAACCACTCATACCAAGTTGATAACTTCAGCGTTATCCATTCTAACCAGAATCATGCAATGGTTAGTAGTTCCTTGAAATGTAAGCTAAGTTATGTCTGTCTAGTAAGCCTGTATCGCTTCCATACATTTATACAGTCTGATTACTAGGTTCGACTACTTAAAGTACTATACTATGTACTTTTAATTACGAAATAGTAAACAGAAGCACGCAGCGTTCGTAGTAAATTGTAGTTGAATAGTAAATTTCAAGTGTTTTTAACCACTGTTTTTATTGGGGTTCCGCTAAATGAATACACCATTCCAGTCGCCTTTGATCGGAACACAATAAAAAAAAATTAACGATGTGAAACTTTTGAAAGTAAAGAGAATTGATTGATATGACATGTTTTGACTTCAATTTTGAATGTTTCCAGTTTCCGTTTCAGTTATTTTTATTTATTTATTTTTTACATGGGATAGGTTTGCGTTTGACTATACCCTGTCTGATGTTATGCATTGTTGCAGCCTAGGGCTTGCTTTAGTTCAATATAACTGTTTTTTTTTTAATCAAGACTATGAGACAAACATAGATTTAATATTATTTTTTAATAACATATCTACGAGGAATAATAATAATAAATAATAATAAATATTCCGGGACATTGCACACAGCGCCATCTAGCCCCACACTAAGCAAACGCTTGTGTCGTGGGTACTAGTTAACGGATATAATACTTATATACTTTTATTTTGTAAATACATACTTATTATACATACAAACGACCAAACTCAACACAAGTAATTATATTTAATGTATACGAATTATGTAAAATTTATTATAAGTCCACCAAAACGTTGAAACACCTTACCAGACTAAATTTTCTGCGAAATTCAACCTGAGTTACAAACTGTGATCTTCCAATCTAGAGTGTTTTCTTGGTAAGCGTGTTAGCTTCTTAGCTGCCGCTCACATTAGGGTAGTCGTACAGTACAGTTATACTAATTCTTCTTACTATAGAAAGAGAGTGGTCAACGCTAGTGTCATGAGTTTATCAAGTTTTCGTTTATGGTAATAAAAAAACATGACATACATACCTATATATATGGAAGCGGAATCCATGTTAATAACTCATAACTAATTTTTTGGTAAAAAAAAAAGTTTACACCTCAATTATTCAAAGTATAGGTACAATGGACGAGTGATTGCATTTCATTATGTACTTATTCTATTCAAATAGAAATAGAAATAATAACTTATATAAAAACTTCATACTAAATAATGATAAATTACAGTTCATAAAATTCTTTATGATTGTAGAATGATTGCTCGACAAATACAATCCAGTTACTCGATTTTCGTGCGTCCCTCTGTCAGATGTTTTTCCTGCAGAACCTCAGACTGCAGTATTGCCCTCCCTTGCCCCGCTTTCATGGATATAAATATTCGTCGGTTGGTCCGGTGCCCAGCGCACTGGCACCGCTCACAGGAAATATACGTTGGCCCTCGGATTAAAAACACTCTACTTTGATTTAGGGTAATAGGTTTATTAGGTTAATTTAGAAAAAAAAACTTATGATTATAGGAAATGGTTACAAATATGTTTTAAGGCCAAATTTTATTCTTGCAACTGTTTATTTATTACACTTCAACTTCAACTTGGTAGTAAACGTGTCTATGAGATATTTTATTGCGCAAAAGTAGCATATATGGACGTATTCCAAATAACAACACAAACCATTTCAGAATATAAAACAAAATTACACACATACATATATGATATGAAACATTGTACCCCCGACCTTTTATAATAACATTGAAAACAAAACAATCTCAGCCCTTCGTACGTGTAATAAAACGTATCAAACTCCCAACTCGTTCGAAGTACAACAAAAATAAGTCCCATAATAAGTAACTATAATAAGATAACATGTTACATTGTGCTGTAGACAATAGGACCCTTACAAACTGCCTTCAGTTAGGAGCTGTATTCATAAAGTCTCAATAATACACGCACAAATGAAGCTAAGGATGTAGTGTGTGTTGTTGTTGCTGAAAATACTATCGATGTTTTTGTTGTGTTAAATTTTAAGCATGTACTTACAAATATTTTTCAGGACATATTTCAGGACATATCACACAGCGCCATCTAGCCTCATACTAAGCTTACGCTTGTAAAAAAAAAAAAAAAAACTTACAAAACTTGTATTGATTGTATAATGTAATATAAAATATGCAATTTTTAAAAACGTTAGTTAAAAATACATTAAATCTTGTTGCAATTTAGGACTCGTATCAAATTAACTAACTTTAACATGTCAGTTAATCTGCAGCGAAATAATTGTGTCCAACAAAATTAACATCTTAAAAAAAAGTCTGATAAGCTTGGAGCACGCAATGATAAGGCATTTTTATTTTTATGGCAAAAACGGGCTTACTGGAAACTAACTATATATACCATCTAAATAATACCTATATTATTTAGATAATATAATACCTATATTATTTAGATAGAAATAACTTTCTGAAGGTGGCTTTACTTTATTAAAAAGATTATGCATAAGTTACCAATACTCGTATATTTTCCATCCACCACATTAAGACACTAAAAACGAATCCGACCAAGTCCTTAGTTTACAAACAGTAGGTAATTACTTCGAACTTTACAAAATGCAGGTCATTTCACTAAGTAAAGAGGTACTTATGTTCTAGTATTTGCTACGCTAGGTCTCAAGAGATATGGGAGCTATCTATTGCGGGATAGGTTTCTCAGGAGAATAGAATGACCTAATAAACGAATATGTGTAAAGCGTTTACAATCACTGTATTATAGTTCCCGTAAGGCATGATTTAATTTAGTTGTAATAACCGGCTAGCACTTACGTCAAAAAATTACGTCGAAAAATTAGCTCGACAAGTTTCGGAAATCTGAGGTTTCCATCATCAGGAGGACGAGTCAGCACGCGCGTCCCGGTTGGCCGCCTCGTCCAGACTGGTTCGCCGACCCGCTGCCGCACCCCCGCGACTCTGCGCCCGCTCCGCTCTCGCAGCCGCTCGCGCACCGCGACGGGTGAGGATAGGCGATCGAGGCGCCACCGGAGGATCGTGTATTTCTTCCTCATCGCTTGAGACCCGTTGCACCAAGATATTGGGGTCCGCGCACACTATGCTGACCGTGTACGTGACGTGTGTGTGACGTTGTAGCTGAACATCTGCCACTAGACACGGTCAGCATAGTGTGCGCGGACCCCAATATCTTGGTGCAACGGGTCTCAAGCGATGAGGAAGAAATACACGATCCTCCGGTGGCGCCTCGATCGCCTATCCTCACCCGTCGCGGTGCGCGAGCGGCTGCGAGAGCGGAGCGGGCGCAGAGTCGCGGGGGTGCGGCAGCGGGTCGGCGAACCAGTCTGGACGAGGCGGCCAACCGGGACGCACGTGCTGACTCGTCCTCCTGATGATGGAAACCTCAGATTTCCGAAACTTGTCGAGCTAATTTTTCGACGTAATTTTTTGACGTAAGTGCTAGCCGGTTATTACAACTAAATTAAGCGTTTACAATGCTTGGGAAAAGTATAAAAAAGATATGTCAACATGACCATTGTCCTAACATTAAATTGTCGTCTATATTTTGAAGCTGATCTTTCATTGTGCATGTGTCACACGACAAAAGAATATATAATAGAGAAAACCAGAACCAAACCAAAAAAGAATATTTTCTCTGTTAAGTAGAGTTCGTGGTAGTAACAACAGCATTCTAACAACTATAGCCGATAAATATGACTGTCACATCCAAAGAGACTGGGTGAAAAGGATAGGTTAGGGTGAGAATAGAATGACCTAATAAACGAATATGTGTAAAGCGTTTACAATGCTTGGGAAAAGTATAAAAAAGATATGTCAACATGACCATTGTCCTAACATTCTAAAATTGTCGTCTATATTTTGAAGCTGATCTTTCATTGTGCATGTGTCACACGACAAAAGAATATATAATAGAGAAAAGTATATATATTTACAATCAGTAAACTGAACTTAACTAACTTGCTAAATCTACTTAAAAAAACATGTATATAAATAACAATACGCTGACAAAACATAAAATTATTTTTTTGAGTAATTCTCAACGTATTGAAGCTTTATTTCCCATCACTATTTCCCATTCCTATTTCCGTATTAAGTAACATAACACCCGCACAGTAAGCTTATTAAGCGTACTTTGCAAAATTACTTAGAAACTTTGTGGTTCCTACATCCATTCTCTACCTTACGTTAATGTAGATGGGGATTGTTGTAAAGAAAAACAATTAAATCTCTTTTATACGAATGGTTCGAGGAAATAAAAGGTACGGTACACTATGGAATAACGTTAAAAAGGAGGTTTTAATGGCATTTATGTATGGTGGTAGGGTTCTTTCTTTGCCTGGCTTAGCTTAGCTTAAATGTTTAACTTAAAAATTTATACGATAATAGTAATGTTTAACAAATACACACACATACACAATTTAGACTAAATACATACGTTGTAAGATTTTAATTGTGATCTAAGATAGTTTTATTACACACAAATGCAATTTGTTATGCTAGTGTCATGTCTTCATCATCTTAGGTCTCGTCTTAGGTACATACATAGCTTCACACAAAAAAAAAAACTGATAAGGTTTTATTTCACTAGCTCGGTTAGAGCAAGTCATAATCGATTACTAGGATCTAAGTGCGCCATAAATATTGAAGATACCTTTTGAATGTATGGGCATTGTGTGAGCCGGAGTCAAAGAGAGAGATATCGGTAGTGCTCAGTGACGGCGCGACTCCTGCAGAACGTGAGACACGGCTTTCAATATCAAATTGAATTCCACGGTTCATTGATTTTCAATTTGTTAGGGAGTACTCTCATCGCTTACCATAGACTCACTCGCGATCCGACCGTTGTAAATCTTTCGGAAATTCTCTCCAATAATGGGTATATTATCTCTGCTTCGCTTTTTTGTTTTGGATTTTTGGTGTTAGCTGGGTTTGTACTCAGTACACAATCTCGGTAAATGATGAGGAATTGGCGCCTGGTATCGTTTTTATGATTTGTTTACTGTTTGGCTGGTAAATATTGATCTTACGTCCTAATGTTCAGTCTATTCTTTGACTGGACTAAATCAGACGTGGCTACATAATTTTATGAAACACAAGAAATGTTACTACGATTGATGATGTATTTGTATCGGTATGATAATTATTATAACTATAATAATTATTATAACTATAATAATTATCATATCAATATAACCAATCATACAAGTAACAATAATGTTTAATTAACTACAATTAATGATTACCAAAATCGTAATGATAATCCACACTACACCACCACTTATCAATAACTAGCAGTTGAAAGAAAATCGATTTTGCCGTGAGCATTTTGTGGAGAGGAAATGTGTGTTTCCCATGATTTATATCCCAAATGGCGCGAGGTGGACGAGGCTGCGCTTACTTATACGCAGTAAATCAAATTGGGTAAACAACTCTATTGGTAAATGCATAAGGCACATATTGAAACTTGAAATATTGCTGTTTGATTGCTATCGAGAAGGTTTGTATTGATGCGTGTTTAAAAGTTTTATACGTATCAAAAACGATTTAGAATTGGAATATTTATTACTCGCTTTCTCTTGGTACAAAAAAGACTTAAGAAACAACTAACCTAACTCTATACAATCCATTAATACCTCTAAGGTACTCCTTCCTTCGAAGACTATATTAAGCGTCAGATACATTCCATGCTGCAAACATAACATACTTACATCTCAAATTCAAAAGCATCGCTCAATTCAGAACCAATTCAACGCATGCCTTAGGCTAACTCACATGTATCAGTCGACAAGACAGTTTCAGGGTGATGCTTTACTCTAAAACTGATCTCAAGCATAACGTATTCGTGTTAGGTACTGTTATTCAATCTAACGCTGGCCGGTTCAGTATGCATGTTGTCTATACGCCGTTGGCTTTGTGATGAAATATTTAGATCTAGGGGTGACAAAACTAAATGATCGTATCTCTTTGACTGTGTATTAAACAGGTTTATGTGATAAGTAGAAACTAATGCGCAATTAATTAATGTTACAATATTTACATTCGCCGCTTTTGTTGCTATTGTGATGTCGTCAAAATGTATGTATGTACATTATATTGTTTTGAGATTAAATAAACGTCACCAAACTTTCCACTATTTTAATTCAATTTATTGTTTATTTTAATACAATGTAATGATGAACTGCGTAGTTCAAAATATAATTGTTGGGTTAAAGCGTAGCATCTGTAATGTCAAGATATCATTATTTTGTTTAGTGCATGAATGCTTTTTTTCCATAAAATTGTGTAGAAATAAGGTAAAAAACAAAGTCGTTTTCAGAACGACGACGCCGGTACTTATTTTTACTCATTTCCAAATAATTTTATATATATCCTATATTAATATGTTTAATACCGGCATCACGATGAGTTTCTCGATAATATAATCATAAAGTGTTTTTTTTACGTCAGTTGAGTTACTCTTCATCTTTATAGAGGCTTGAGGTGGCCAGTACGAAGCGGCTGCTCGAAGGCGATAAGCCGAAGCCACTATACTCGCACTACACACTGCGAAAGAAAATAAACAAACAGCTTCATGCGCTGCCAATAATCTCGACTGTGGAATAGCATCGGATTAAGAATATAGCTTGGAGACTTGAGTAAAAACTAATTTTAGAATCATTTGTGCAGGAAAAGTTCTTTTTATGATTTAATAATAAAATAGGTTATAAGCCTATAAAATAGGTCAGACGCATCAGTAACTTACCCGTAGGAAATACGTTCGTCGTAGCCGAAACTGGCTTGGAAGCATCATCATTAGGTTATAATAATAAATATTTGTGTTTCATGTTGGTTGTTCGGATTCTGGTTTTACAATCATAAAAAAACAAATAGTACGCTTAAAAGATTTAACCAGTTCTATTCAAGCAATAATTGTATAAGGAGGTTAAAAGATAGGGAGCTTTATAATGATAAGTTCAGTATAAAAGATGGCTTACTAAATACCTACTTTAGTCCAACCAAGTAGTATTTCTGCGCACAATATCCCCGCAAGCAATAACATGGTTTTGTACTTTTAATAGGGAATATGTAAAAAGGAAATTCCGAGCTTCCCTGCGGAAAGATTATCTGTAAAAAACAAAACACATAACATCATAAAAATAAATCATAAGAATTGAGTTTTTTTTTTAAGTCGGGGAAAGAATGCGTTGAATACAAAATAGTAGGTATAAATATGTACTCGTATATGTTAAGCAACTGTCGACGCGGTCAGTTCTTGAATGGGTGGCATTTAAAAAAAAAGTGGCATTCCATTCTGGGCAATTCCGTGGGTTGGGTGTCACGTTAAATGGTAGGTCTCGGCTGTTTGTCATAATATGGCAGCCATGTCAGAGGCCTTTTAGGGCGGCTTGATAAACTCTCAGCACCAAAGTTAGCCACTGTCATTCGATTAGAAAAAAATAATTGGTAAGCTTTAAATTTTATTATATCTTTAGAACTCTTATTTTAAGATTATCTTAGTAGATGTAATGACACTAAAAAGGAGTGTTAGTATATTATTACAATCAGCCTTATTATATGTCTAAGTACACTGAAGGTAACCTACACACTTTGAAAACTTTACCCCGACTAATTCTCATTAATTTCTCTGAGTTTTTTGAACTTGTTTTACATAATTAAGTACTTACATAATCACAAAGTTGGCTTATTCTGAGTACTCTTACAGTACCTATATCATTAGTACGCATTTTGAGATCTCATGTGAATGCATGAACAACATAATCTAGAGACTTTTAACTTCGTATTTAAAACTTGATATTTTACAACATTGTTTCGTGTGGACCAGTCATTTATTTATTTATTTATTTACAGCCACAAAAACAACTTACAAACTAAAACTTATAATAAAATACAAACTTGACCTTTTATATGAAATTTTTTTAAATTTATAAGTCAAGTTAAGTCATATAATATCAAGCAAACTTTTCATTCATTCAAACACTTCTGGCAACAAACGAATAAAATTGACATGTATGTATAGCGTGATATTTGTAACTGACCAATCACGTGATAGGATTGTACTTTTTGACTTTACTGGGTCTGCACTGGGCTACAATTTGGTGATTTTATTTTATTTTATTTATTTATAATGGTACACAAAACAGAATGTGTTCCCAAATAAGCTAAGTATACATTCAAAGCTGGTTTTGATCCAGAACAAATTCCTAAGATAGGTGTACACAGCTTGAACAACATAAATGCGATTAATAATTTCAAAAACCTGAGTTAATGATGGTAATGATGTGATCTAAGATGGAACATGCTCACTTAATAAAAAACTCGTTCATTGCCGCTTTGAAGATTTCTAGATTGTAGTTAGCGAGGAATAAAATAGCCGCGCAGGAGGTTCCATAAAATTATACGATGTGATATTAACATAGCATGTTATTAGTATACCTATGTCAACGTTTTTTTTTTATTATAATTTTGCGTCTGTTGATTATGATATCTCTGTACAAGCGACACGCTTGCGAAATGAGACGCAGGATTAATTCAACAAAACGTTTGTCAAACTTTTCACAGGTGACTTATATTTTACGTACTTAGTAAGTTTGTATACGATTACATTGGACTGTTTCAAATTTGATACGGTAATTTCGAAGTTTGGAATAGCATTGTGCCCGTATTTATTTTATAACTTTGTAAATTTAATGGAATTTGTAATAGGGATGGTTTTGATTTCGTGTTATTCGGTGGAGTTATTTGATATGACATATCAAATGATTCAAATATAATCCAATTCTGTTATAACATTTTTTCTGTTGATTAACATACCTACATACTTTATATACACCACAAACATAAAATTTGTTTGTTTTTTTTCAATACTATTGTTGCAACATCGAATGCGCCATTTACGTACGTCTGTAATCGAATGAAACTGGCTCTCAAACGATACTGATCGAACACGTCAATAGATATTTGTCGTATTGCCGCTTTATTGACATTTAAAAGTTTGAATGTAAACATGTTGGAAGGTGTGACAAAGTACACTCTCAACCACGGAAGAATATTAACATTCAAAATTCTTCGCATATAAAGTGTCATAGCTTCAACGTACATTCATTATGCTTTTCCCACGGGTCGTTTAGGACATAGTTGGTGGAAGTTAGCGTTTGAATTCAGCGCTCTAAGACTGTAACGTACTAAGTTCGACACACTGGCTGGATGTAACTCAACCACTCTTCACGACTGAACTTAGTGGGCATTTATCTAAAACTTTGGCAGCACCTGTACGTTCGTCGCGTGACTCCTCGGTAGAGATGATAGGTAGGTATTTGTCTTCTATACGGCATAATTTGGTATATACATATAATAATTTGTAATTTTATCAGAAGTGTAGTTAAAAAAACGGGTGTTTACTTGTTGTAAATATAATGATTTGTAAATTTTATCAGAAGCGTTGTTAAAAAAAAACTAAAATAAAAACAAGCATGCGTAAAATTTTCCGAAGCCGTCACATTCACATCTAACGTGAACTACGTGTTGGTTGATTCTATTGGTTTATCTTTTACTGGTGTATAGATTGTGAATATGAACTGAATTTGTCATGCGGATTCTGTTTTTGTGAATTAATTTAAATTATATTACTAAAAACTACAAGCACCTATATTTTTAAGCCTGAAACAATGCATTTAAAGCCCACTACTACATATTTTACAGTGGCTAACCGATTTTATAATTAAAATTTTAGCCGGACTATCCGGCAAAACAGTCAACTCTACCATCTCTAACTCCCATAGTTTGGTACTACGAGAAACTTGGGTCTACATGTACGCTCCCTTTGCTAGTAATAAAATAAAATATAGTCCTTTTTGTTGTTTTACGAATGAATAAAAGAAACACCAAGTACGTGAAGGTGAAGGGGCAGGATAACTCACTTACCCTCGCCCTAATTCTATCAAAACTTCGTAATATAACCACATTCGTGGAGGTAAGTGAGTGGATTAGGAAAACTATTGTTAGTAAGATAAAAAAAAAAGATAAAAATTAGGAAATAATACAATCAAACCACTTATCTAGTTCATTTATTGCGGAAAATTTTCGTTTTTTTTTTGTAACAAATGTACCTAGTTTTATCAAAAAAATTATAAACATTCTGTATACATATATGTAAATAAACAATATAATCAGCAAAATGCAAAATGCCACCTTTACGACGCATCGTAACAATTCATCGCGATTTTGGGCATAGAGATTGGGTTTTATGATTAAAAACTAACAAATACTTGAGATTCATGTTTTTTATATAAGACAACCCTAACGGATTAAAGATTTTAAGGTTCTTCTGCAATCTATTTTATGGTCACATCATAACAAACGCATTGACCAATACATTAACAGCCAGTAGATATCGCCCTAGGTATGTTCAGGCCAAATGCTGTGCTCTAAGGTATTCCCTTACACAAACAGTTAATTCAAAGTAGCAGTGGATAGACCTCCTCGAATATCAGGCAGGCTCTACGTTACCAAAGCCTACGAAGGCAGTTTGCATTGCATGACAAGCAGCGCTCTGCACACCTCAGATAAGCACAGATTACTAAATGCCCCAGGTCCCCTTTCAAGTCGTTAATGGCAATTAATTGGTATAGAGGAAGATGTTCTTATATAGCATATTTAGTTTATATTAAAGTAATTAATTATATTAAAAGACGGGATAGGTAAAAAAATATTAGCATAGTGGTCCAGCGCAAACCTGTTTAAAATAAATGCAAAGTTGTCTTACAATTGGTTGCAACAAAGTTACTTACATTAAAAAATTGTGGACATTTAAATTGATGCTGTTTTCAAAATACAACGTAGCGTTTTGGTAATCAACATTTTTAATAAATTAACTTGACACACAAATATATAATACAACAAGCCCCTTATATTATGTTCTTACTTCACAACCCTCAGTTTCAACAGACAAAATAATCTCACATTGGTGTTACAACGCTAACTTTCAAAGTGATAAAAGTCTAGTGTCAATAGATTTCACTTGGCAGTCTTCAGACATGGTTTATCGGCTTAGAACTATTGCGCCGAATACTTTGCATAGCATGCACTACCACACTGTTACAGCTATAAAGTGATAACCATTTTAGAGATAAAAAGGCAAAGACATTTTATAATAGGTTAACCATTATCATATAAGATTTAATTACGAATGTATGTCACTCACGTCACGAATGTTTAGTACATTTTATTGTCATTATAAATTGGTAACAATCGGAAGAACCCTGAGCTCCGCGACACAGGGAATCCTACAGCGGCAGCCAGGGAGCATGTCACTAAAAAATTTTTTAGAATAAGACAATGAAATTGTGAAATTGTCATAATTGCCATTATTATTTGAATCAATAAATTATTATTATTATTATTCTTAATATTCAACATACAATCATTTAAACTTAACTAGGTACAACCATTTGGTTTTTTTTTTCACTATGTTATTATAATGTTGTATATAGGTATTTTAAAGGTTCCGTGATTTACATAAACTTTTACACATAGTGCCGCCATGTTTAGTAACGTGCTAAACTCATCCTCTCTTAACCTCAATCACACTAAACAGCATTACATTATTCTTGCGATGAAATTGGATGTCCGAATAGAACGTTGCAACCAATTATTCGAAGTGTATGTATACCGCAGACGTTTACTGTATAGACGTCGTTTTGCAACAAAGAATTCTGACATAAGCGTGTTTAATGAATTCACGTTTTGGGTACAAATATCACGTATTAGTAATGGCTAGGCTTTTCCTAGTATTTATTATTATTATTAATTACTAGTAATATTTTAAGTATTCTTGTTACTGTAACAGATTGTTTCCAAAACGAAGCTGTACTGTTTATGACGATCTTAAAAAAATGCAGACAGTACAACGTCATATTACTTAATGCCTTCAATATCTACGTTACGGTACGATTTTCCACGCAATATTGTTTCGATACTCAATCAATGAATCAATCAATTCTTTAGTAATAAAAATATGCCCACATATAATACTGCTTAAATAGTTTGTGGTAAGCACATTAACATGCACTTTTTTTTCTGGATGTTGATTGGTTTAGTTGTAAATATATAAAAAATATATAATTAAACAATATATACACTAATAAAACTAAATAAGAGTATGTACATTTAACCTAAATTTAAAACATTAGTTGTAATAATTTATCATTGATAAAACGTTGTATTGTCGACTACACGCCGTCGGCTGATGCTATTATCGTAGGTTCCATTACCGAAGCAAGATTACTTACACGATAATATCGAATTACTATGACCAATGACGTGCAGCGCTGTAGTGGTGACAAATCAATATTGATAAGAATAGTTTATAGTCATATTGAAATAATAATGTACCTTTATCCATTGCATTTCTAATTAATCTGGTAATAATTGCTTCTTAAAGTCATTTGTAATGACTTTGATTCTAATTCATAAAGGTTTTATATACACATACAAAAACACGTTAGGAAGTAGGATTTACAACAAATAATTTTGATTTTATGCCTAAATTTATATACAGAACACTAAGTATTATGCTTATGCCATGCCAATAACCATTTTGAGTACCTTAAAATATCAGCAACCTAATAGGACTTAAAATCCATCACCATAATATACAATTTCCAAAGACATCGAACAATAATGGTTGTAAATGACGTCAGTTATTTAGTTTTGCTTACTACTAACTGTTTCTAGCAGTTATTAAGTAATTCAGTGTTGTATATTCACTATGTTTTCGGCTTGATAAACTCTCGACACCAGAGTTGGCCACTCTCATTCGATAAGAAGAAGAAGACTATATTTTTGTTGATTGAAGTTACATACTTGTTTTACACACATTAATTTTTTCAGCATTCTACCTATTTTACCAAACTTTATCCAACAACCAACACCCTGAACACTCCCAACCATACAGATAGCGCGTGCTATTTGACAGCATCATCACAGTCCTGGGAATACATTTGTGGGATTATCGGAGCCGATCTTGATTGTGGGACTAATTGCAGGCAGGCTGTACTGCGGACTGAGCCTTTATCAGTTCATATTGCCAACGATTTTAAGGTAACAACTGATTTTGAGGCGACAATCATGTTAAATTGAAGGTAGATTGTGGAAGTTAAATTACGCCAAAAGTCTTTAAAGCTGTATAAAACTCTCGAATTTATAAATAGCTTTGTAATAAACTATTTTTTTACTATTATGTAAGTTGTAAATACTAAAACTGGGTAGGAATTGGAAGTTATTTATGGTGTTGTATTTTTTGTATATAGAATGCATGTTATATAAATTTTAATGACATATATGTAGATTGTGGTATTAATTCTGTGGACTGGGCCTCAGATCGTATACATTGCCAACGATTTTGAGGCGATAAATGCTTGTATATTTTAGCTCTAATGCACTGAATTGTAGGTATCGGATGTAAGTTAAACCATTTCAGTGCTTTTTCTGACTACATTTATTCCACTAAATATGACCGCTTCATATGAATTTCATTATTCGTAGCAAAGATGATGAAATGAGTATGAAAGATATTATAAAGCTGTTTTTTACGAAGTGTTATTTATTATTTGGATATGTTGGGAGTATTTTATTTAATTGTTATGTTTGTTTACAAGTTATTATGTAATAATTGCATATGAATATGTACCAAGTGACGTGTAAATTGTCTTTACCAATAAATTGAATATAATTATGAAGTTCGGGTGAAGATCTATATTTTATTCTGATTAACTTTACGTATTATCCTGAAATCCATGAATATGCTCACTGTACCGAGGTTTCCCATATTACACCTTTGGGTCGTTGTCAAAGTCATAAATTTAATCTACATCGCGGTAAATTAACTTCGATATAATTTTGCTTGCAGCAATATTTTGCCGGCGATCGGTACAGAATATACGAGTAACACGGGACCACTGTGCAATATTACTTTTTGATTGCTTCTGGCTTAGTTATTTTGCGTGATTTACTATCGGGAATTTGAAGCGGGGATGTGATTACCAGCAGTGATGATGCGGAAGATTATTAAATTGGCATTATTGGTCGTGTTTGTATAAGAATAATAAGTCTTTAATATATGTACTCATATCTTATTATGAGTAGGTACTGGGTAGTTTTATCACAGGACTAGCTGTGCCAGTGACTTCGTCCGCATGGAATAATAATAATAATAATAATAATGGCGCTGTGTGCATTGTCCCGGAATATTTATTTATTTATTTATTTTTATTTACTGTTGCAGATCATTTCAAGAGGAATAATTCTTTCTTACATATTTTTTTGATATCTTGAACCGTTTTCGAAGCACACGCAACGGAAGCCCTCAAAGATGAATAATTTTCCCCGTTTTTTACACATTTTTCATTTTTTTATATCACCCTTACTAATGTCACATATAAAAATTCCCAAACAAAAACGTGTTTCCCAAAATAACACAACAAGTTTTCATTAAATAAGAAAACAAAAGAACCACGCCGACTAAACGCGAGAACACAGCTGCGAAAGATTACTTCGTACGATTATGAAATCCCTAAGATCCTTGCAAGTGCAATATACAGAACTAATTTGGGCATGAAACCGTTAAGCGTTTCATTATTCCAAACAGTGACGGGAACATCGGGGGATGCTATAATCGTTGAATTGTATTACCATTACGACAGTCCGCGGGACGCCAGATGGTTCAAACAACTTTATTTCAGGGCCTTTCTTAGACATCTGCGTCTAATGCTGCCAAGTAATCGAGCGAGTTTGGGGACACAGTTTTTCTATTGTCTTTGTCAGTTGGGATGCGGTATATTAAATGGGAATGGGGAAAGAAAGCAGTGGGTAAAGAGAAAATAAGAAAGGTTTTTTTATGTAGGAATAGTTTGCGTTAGACTAAAGTCCGCCTGATGTTTTGCATTCTATGGTGTAACGCGCTTACCTCAAAGGTATTAGCATATTATTATGACAACATTTAGACTAAAAGTATGAACTTAACCTAAAAATATTTAGAGCTAACATTGTTTTTAGAACTTCCGCAAGTAATTCCCATTGCGATTTGAATCGCACCATGACCTATTATGATGCAAACCAGCTAGTTCCTATTGTTGTCGTACGATCATAAAGTAACAAAACAATTGTCGGTGTCGCGGTGCACCGCCGTGCATACTAGATACAAATGCCTTTAAAGCTGGTTACATAGAGCTAAAATAAGACTGGCTTGAGAGTACCCCTTTGTAAGCTCTACAAACTGATTGTGCATCATCACTTTAGGGTTGCCAAAGTCTACTACAGTGCACAAGTACATCCTACCTAGTACCTACCCCATAGAGTAATATAATACCTACCCACTTGCCGCCCGCCGCGTGCACCATGCCGCGCTGCGACAACACAGCACGTGGGTACAACACTCTTTGTTACACTGAGTAGATGTGTAGGTGTGTATATGTTGCGGCTAATACCCGAAGTTCGGCTACACCTAGTTTTAGCCGGTTAGAACTATGTGTAGCCACTTAGTCTTGGTTAAACCCCGAATCGAGACATGTTATGAAAGAAGTTGGCTCCTCCTCGCTTCGCTCGTCGTCGCATGTGCGTGGTAGAAAGAAACCTAACGAACCTAATCTACCTTCTGTCACAGACAAGTGACTTCGAGTCCAACACTTGCACTACAACAGGACTTGAGACCTAGTTTTACCCGAAAACAATCGGCTCGTACTAGGTTTAACCATGACTAAGTGGCTACACCTAGTTCAAACCGGCTAAAACTAGGTGTAGCCGCACTTCGGGTATTAGCCGTAACATATATGTACCTACGTCCGAAAAACATGTGTCTAAGTAATGTAATAAATCTAAAGTAATGTTTGTTCCTGGAAGATTTTTATCGACAAAGGACACGTGTTTTTATTAAATAATAATTACTTTCGTGCTCTATTCGTTATTCGTATTTCAATAGAACTCATTTACCTGTCATGACCCAAACCCATTTGCAAAGTATGGGCTAGATAGCGCTGTATGTGATGTTGGTATTTAATTTATTCTACTTGTTTCGTGTTCCTAATATCTTTTTAAAGTAAATATGAATTTGAGTCCTGTCCATGACTGTACTATGGGTACTATGTCAACGTTTATAGCCGGCGTTGTTAATTCGAACATTAGTTTTGGTAGAATGAGATAACACGTGTATGAATAGAAGCTGGGACAGAATTATGATTGGCGTACAATTTCTGTGCCAAGTCTCTTCCGAACTAAACACAATGATTTTTTCCTTTAATTATGATGAAGATTTTTTGTTAAATATTAATAGAAGAGAATTTTTGTATGGGATAAAAACTAAGAAAACGCCTATTTAATATTTAATTACCCATTCATAAAAAACAGTTTTAAAATTTACAGCACATGAGAGCTATAAGTGTGTAGTAAATTGATTTTTGCCCAAGATAAAAAACTTAAACACATAAATCATATACTGAATGTTTTTCTTACTTTGTACTGTATTTGTCGTGTATTAACTACAATGAAGAATTATGTATCTTTATTATGATGGTCCTTCCTTTACCTAAACAAAGTGAACAATATTATACAGCTTATACCTAGATCCCGCGCATTCGTTTACAAAATGAGCCCGCAGCTGAGCGTTGCATGTATGAAACCAATGCGGCTGCAGAGAGCCAAAACTGGTGCAAATTCATATGAGAGACTTTATCTTAACACCTTTATGTTGCTAACTGAGTTATACGTTTTACACAGGGTTGGGTAGCTTAATTAATATGTTTTAATTTTAAGCTTTAATAAAAAAAGACTTAATTTATTCTAATTGAGGAGCTCTCCTATAAAGACTTATAAATCAGGTTGTTTTGATGTCAAATTAGTACATCTACCTACGCAGCTTTTTCGTATTAACCTAAACCGGGTAACCAACACAAAATCTTTTTAGATTACCTTTATAACGTCAAAACTGTGTAGATGTTTAAAATAAAACACTAATATTTGATACTAATATTTGGTTAGATAACAACTGATTACTTGAATTTTTAGAAGACGTAATGATATAGTTTCGATAAGTACTATATAGGTGTTTTAATAAACCGTGTTGTAAAATATTCCAGTCACCTTGTTATACATAGTAATTATGTATAATTATTAATTACATACATCATAGTTTTGATTTCCCATCCCCACCACATCACAGCCTCCCCCGCTCTCGCCGGTCAGTCATCAACACCCCGCTTGCTGTGTAAGCCTATTTGCATTCCACATTCACATGCGTCAACATCGTGACCTCCCGTCCCCGCCAGCTGCTTACCTATTATTTCTCGATGGAGTCTAATTTAACACTGGAAATGGTATTTTAAAGTCACTAGAATAAGATCAGATTCTCTGATTGATTACAATATCAGTGTCAGCTTATATCGTTTCAGAATTGTAGTACAGCAACATTTGAGATCACAAGTATTGCTTGTATACTCGAACTATGTTTACATGTACATGTTGTGCTCTATATCTATGTACATTTTCAATTAAAGCGTAACATTGAAGTTTTCTATGTTGATGGTGCGTCTTAATTGGGAGCCTCATCGCTAAGAGCAAAAAAAAATGACAATTTAATTTATTGTAATTGTTGTTGAGTCAAAATCAAATTGTCTCAAGTCCGCAGTTCAATAATAACAACTTCTTACAACTTAAAGGCTAGGCAAAAGCTGTAACGTTACTAAAGGCGACCACGCCTGATTTCAGCAACGTTACCGTTTGTGATATTTTAAATTTCACTCTTTATGTACGAGTACGTACTTACAAATAATCCTACCGGCAATTGGTGAGGTTTGCTAACTAAGAAAGTATTTGAACCTCACATAAAGGCAGCGGTGATCTAGCACGCGTGGATAATTTTCAAACTAACATAAAAATCACATGTCATGTCACATCCAGCTCCTACACTCCACGTTTAATTCCTCTGGTTGTTTTAGGACACGTTCGGGCCCAGTGCTGCCTCTCATTGTGCTGACTGCTGTTGTTTTTGTAATTAATTACAATACTACATTCATTATTATTCATGGCATGTACTATATATTATTTAATAAATATATAAAATAATGGTGTCGTTTGGAAAATAATTGTAAATAAGTAATTTGTTGTTTATGTAACTGATATGTTTAAAGCTGAATATCAAAGCTACATTATCTGGTTCCTCAATATTCAAAATGTTACCCATTTTCTTCAGTTATCGGCGTTCCTTTCCCTTTTATGGATAACTTTAAAAGAACGGGTGTGCATATGCCTGCAATGCTATGCCAATAATATTTGAAAAGAAAATGTTGTATACCTTACTTACCTATTATTTTTACTTAAGTTATATATATGCATTTTGCAGAGTATTTCAATATTGCTTTCAATTTTGAATTCTGGAAGAACAATCGGTTCGTACATGAAGTTCAGTTGTCCAGAATGGACCCTAATTACGCTTCGTTACTCACTCAATTATGATCAAACTCAATAACGTTCACCTGCCAATGTGGACGCACAAGTAAAGGTAAGGGAAATACTATAAATATAAGGGAAAATATTTAAACAATGATAATGGCTAGACGACATCAAGAAATGGAAGAAGTTAAGCTACCCGCACCTAAAAGAAATAGCATGGGATCGCAAGAAGTTTTTAAACGGTAAGCCAAGTAAATTGTTTTCTTTTTATGCAAAATTATTAACAAATGAGCTATTTGTATATGAGCCCAGATATGTAGTTAATAACTTTATCAGAATCCGAGATAAGAGATGAAAACTTGTCAACTGCTTTGATTATTTGAAATTCTATCTAAAGTTTGCATGTATTTCAATTGGATATTCAAACTTTATAATAAACTGCCTGAGCCGTTGAGAAATATACAAAAAGAAGGAATATTTAACGCAAATCTAAAGAGGCTTCTCCTCTCAAAAACAATCTACAATATCAAAGAATTTTTGTCATACGATTACAAGGAATTTCAAATAACAGATACTAGATATAGTAATGATAACAAAGAATTAATGTAACATTGTATGTATATGTATAAAACCCAACTTAAATTGCTCACATTATGTACAAACATAGCAATGTCGATGTTTTAAGTTTGTTATTGTTCGTTGCACTCTGTAAGTAAAATTTAGTTTATCTATTTATATTTTTGACATAGCCTCTATACAGCTCTATACTTTATAATAATATACTGTAATTTTTAATTTATAATTTTCTACGACATTATTTGACGAAGCATCTTTACAGCTGATAGTAAAACTTATTTAACTATAAATACATATTTAAATTAATTAATTGCCCTCTAAAATATGTTATTACCAAAAATTTTAAATTTGTCATAAATAATCAATATATGTAATGAATATAATTATAAAAATATTGACGATGAATTTCACCTCAGTGTCAAGCACTCGTCATTAGCAAACGCACAATTACCAGTTGATACTATTGACGTAGAATAGATAATGGACTGGCTTAAAATAACACTCCATTTTGCGAACGCTTTAAACAGTCACATTTACAAGAAGCTGAGAGTATATCATACTAAAGCTTTATTCGGCATCTGCCTCCATACAGTTCTAATGTTATTGTGTTAATTTATCATTATATTTTAAAATATTTTTTAAAGTTGAAATTAATTCGGTTTGTTCGTTTTTTTGAGTATTATATGTTGGTAAGTTAATCCACTGATTTCTCGGAAATAGAGGAATGATTATTGGTTTCAGCTTAGGCATAAGTCATTTTTTTTTTGTAAATTAGTTGTCGGATAAGTTGTTTCCGAGTTATGTTTAAGTTTTTTTTTTACTACAATAGGTTTGCCGAAGTTTAGTTGACAAGGCAATAAAGTTGGTTAAACTTTTCCAAATTACTATTGATGAGGGAAAGGTATTACTTAACTATGCTTTCACTATGACGTTATAACTATGAACTATGTCAATATTTGATACAACGAACAAACGTTTGTCAAAGAGCCCGTTTGATGCAAGATTGCTTGAGCAAATGTCGGTGTAAACTGATGAATAATAGATCGGTTGCCTCATCAAACGCAGGTTAATTAGCCAATACATAAATACTAATAAGCAGGTGGAGATTGCTCCTGACTTATTAATACCTAGTTAGTGTTTGGTATGAGCATAGTTAATTCGGAGAATGATAACGTGTGTTTGATGGTGTTAACGTACTATTATGGCAATTGTATGTTTTTTAAAATATAATGACATACAATCACACAACAGTATTATTTCATAAATAACGGGAAACAGAAATATCTCGTCCGGGTGACAACACACTATTATAAGACAAATTACTAACGTATTTTTGTATGTATTAATATAGTGAACCCAATAAACGTTTGTATTGTATTGTATTTGATACCTATGGAAATTTGTTAATGTATGGAGAGCTGAAAACAAATTTGGATGAAATTTGATATAATAGTAGTAGTCAGATTAGACACTGGACTTACACAGCATTAACAGTACTGTTCATTTATGATTGGTTGGTTATTTGAATTTTTATTTTTATTTAAAGATTAAATCGCAGGTCATGAAACTATAAGTGTAATCTATCAATATCTAATCATGTTATCATTTTGGACAAATTTAGTTCTTGCCCAACGCTCATCTGCATAACAGCAATTTACAAAAACATTTCCTGTTTGTGTCCCATACCTGCACAAAGAAGAGAAAAATATCCAAGCATAAAGCAATTGCCAAGAGCCCCAGAACATAAGGATAGAGGGAGCAAGAGCAGAAGGTGACAATTTTAACATCATTACTGGGAATCTGTAGTGTAAAATTACATGAGATAAAATTCGTCGGACGCAAGCCGCGCTACAGACTTGAGCTTGTGGAATCACATCTTACATTCAATAAGCAGTAGGAAAACTTGTCCCATCATCCTCATTATCAAGGGTCGTAAATTCTCATTGCATTGATTCTTAGATACGATATGATATATTATTACCTGTTATTTATTTTTCTTTCGTTCAACTTTATTCCACAAAAAGCTCAAAACTATAAATATCTATTATACTTTCTGGGTAACTTAGAAAATAAAGAAAATAAAAAGAAAACTATACATTTATAATTTAATTTACAATTACCGTGGCTCCCTCTACAAATGATCCCAGAACTCCGGCAGCATTCCCGCGCTGGATGGCAAGGGAAATTCTTTGCAGAAGAAACCAACCAGACCTGGGATTGTGACCCTATCTCGTTTTCTTTTACAAAAGCCTACCCGCATGGCGCATGCTTCGCAATGTATATAAAACTATTGTAGCTGTTCTACTGCCACAACGGTCCAGCCTGAAAGTTTAATGTAACGCCTCGACGGAGCTGTTTCCTAGAAAATTTCCATCCAGCCCTGATTCCGGTTTCGCGCTGGTTCTCAAACTTGTTTACCTATTTATTTGAATAGCACTTATGCGGAAAGTGTAACTTTGCTATGTCAACGTTGATTTTCATAAAATATCAACCGCCTTGAGTCGGTGTAACTTGAGAAATGTGTATGCTATTTTTGTATTGTTGATAACAAAAAAAAGCAATAATTCTGAAACTTGTTTACTTATCTAATTATTTGAATAGCACTTATGCGGAAAGTGTTATTTTGCTTTACACGTTGATTTTCAGAAAATATCAACCGCTTTGCCAAAGCCGATCTGTTATATATTTATTTTTTAGGATGTTTGTAGCCCATTTTTGTAACGTAGATGGCGAAAAGTAATATAAGAGTATTAATTGGAGCGAAGGAGTACTAACAGTTATCACACTACATATATAATATAACATATACTTACAAAAAAAAACTGATCCTGCCACACGGTTTCAAAGCTATAAATGACTGAAAAATATGAATTGTTGTTTCACAAAGCTACCTATATATTGATAGGTATTGATTAGCTAAGACGGTAATTTATCTTATGAAACATTACATAAGTCGAAAAACCCGAACTAAAATCAAACTGAACTTGGATTCTAATTTAATTGTGTTTCGTGTGCCATAGTAAGTAAATAGGTAAATAAGTTTAGGTTAAACAAATTCACTTTTCCTCCTAAAACATTACAAACAAACATATTTTAGTAGGTTCATATACTTACATGGTGTCTAAATTTATGTTTTATGTCATCGTTCACTATTACATTTTATGTAATTTCGCATCAACTTTGCTTCACAAAGGACAATTAATTTCACTAACACTGAGCTATTGTCTCCAAGTTAAATTTACGGCTGCCGTATTAGCATGTAAGAATCCCACTTTCTTGTCGAAATCAACTTTACGAGTACAAATTTTATTACAATCGAAAAGAAAATATTTTTACACCAACAGTTTTTGCATTTGAATGAGTAAGACGTTAGTAAAGTAACGTAAACTATGTTATTAAAAGTAACTTCTGTGACAATAAAACTGACATGACTTCTTTGATGCTTAAAACATTTACACGTTACAACATACTATCTAAATTGTACAAAATTCTTTTCCTTTCCAAATCTTGACGAAAATAATATTTCCACAAACCCACCCGACCAAAGCCGTACCTAATACGTGAAACGTTTTACAAAATACGCGCTTCCACTTAAGTACTTACTTATTTATAATAGCTTTTTTATTTTTTTCATTTTTCTCCCGTGTTTTGAGGCGTCTCAGTACCTATTGTGTAGTATGGCGACACCTAGTGGGGGCGCGGGTAAGCGAACGTTCCCAACAAATTGAAAAGCAATGAACCACGGAATTCAATTTCATATTGAAAGCCATTCTTCTTTGCCGCGTCTTCGGGACCGGCTGAAAGCGTTACGTCTCGACTTTACCACTCTGCTTCATCCTTTAAAAAAGTTCCCGCCTTTTACAACGGGAACTGAGCTGAAATATTTGATATAGCGGAGTATGGAAGAGTTTTACTTCCACCGATATGGAAATATACTAAACTTACTAGTTTCTTTATTTATTTTGGAATACCAATAGTAGAAGCTAATTATTTGCTATTTTATATACGTACATATATCCAAACCTATTGTTTTTTTTTAAGTTAATGGGACAAAGTCAGAAATATGTAGATTGTTAATTATATTTATTTGTTTATTTTAAGACAAAACATAAAAAGTCATAGTAGAAATAAGCCTTGAAACAAACTCAACTCTCTACCAAAACGCGATACGCTCATTTCTGCATATCGCCCTACAATTTGTTTACAAATACCATCTTCACCGCAGCATAATTGTATCCATTCGAGCCTTTGTAGCACGATCGTTATAACAAATATCCAAAAATAACCATTTATCGCAACACCGGGTCATTTGTGGCATTATTATGGCGATAATGGATCAGTTGTTATTTTTCACGGGACACGGGTTTTGGTGCTAACATTAGTACTAATGCTCCCACGTAATGGTAGCAAGCCTTGTAAAATAATTACCGCTTTTACCTTTGTGCTTCCAGAGTGGAAAGAGGTGTAACGCATTATGGGGTAAATGCTAAAACATGAGACGCGAGCGTTAAGCCAGTTTTGGCTCGGTTAGGTCCTATTTAGGGAGAAAAGATGAGATGAAGTTTGTAAGACATGGTTTTGCACTTAGGGCTCAAAAATGGGTAATGTGTTTAACTGGTAATATCATTTCTTATTTTGACAAAGGTTTGTTTTTCATGTGGTCATAACAAACATTATAATCATAGATTTTAGACTCATTGGGCCTTATTACAAAACGTGGTTTAAATATAAGTCTAGACCAAGTTCGTTTTAGTTATTCGAAAATTGTCTGTCTACTGTCATAATTATCAAACTGTCCAAGTCCAGGACTAATATTTAAACCACGTTTTGTAATAAGACGGATTGAATAAAATGACTAACTAGTTTTGGCATTTTTTTGAATACACACTATTCCAACTAGAATGACTTGCTCTCACTACTTTCTTATTTGTTTTATCTTTAAAATAATATAAGAAACCGTCAACCACACTCCACATTAAAATACATTAGTTTTCTTTTTTTTGAATTTTTAAAATTTATTTATTTCTTACCTTAAAGATAACTTAATTAACAGAGTTTTACATTTTATTTCAATTGACCTTAATGTAGAGTTACCAGTGGCTACTGCACAGGGGTACCCCCTGTATCGCAGCAGCCACAGGTGCTTTTAAATGATACGATTTAAATATGCAGCTACGGTTTTGGTTCATAATAGTTGAATAATTTTACAAAAATAGATTTTAACTAAAAGCAACGGACGACGTGTGTGTTTTTGTGTGTGTGTGCGTGTGTGTGTGTGTGTGTGTGTGTGTGTGTGAGAGTGTGTGTGTGTGTGTGTGTGTGAGGTGTGTCTGTGTGTGCGTGTGAGTGAATATAGGTACTTCTACTTAGGGATTTTAAGCAACATGGGTGTGAAGATTTATAAAACACAGGCCGTCACATCATAACGTCGGCCAATAGCTCCATAAAAGGCGTGAAAAGGCGAATGAAAGCACGCCTACGCCGTAACTGTTAATGGCAACAGTCAGGTGCTTATTAATAACGCCTCATAGAAACTACACAACTGAATGACCTGTAAAAGGCGCTCGTACCCAGGCTGTATCGCGTACACAAAGGCTTAGAGGTACATCTAACGTTTCCTCCATTATAGCCCCAAGCTCGCCATTCAGCGGCTCAAATGAGTCTTAATGAAAGGTACGATACCATTATGAAGGTAATTGTGAGCTCATAAAGGAAATTAAAAAGAGACAAAAAACCCGCCGCTAGTTCGCTGCAAAAAGTGAAACAAAAAAGGTGTGCCGTATTCGTATTGAAGCGGTTCTTTACTGCGACCGGATGAAAGGCGCTGCCTTTTATATTGCTGCGGGCCTGAAAAAGTGTCAGTGGATTAAACAGCGGTAATGAAATGTTTGTTTTTGCTGGAGACTGGAAATGTTCCACTTTATCATTTGGTAATAAGGGAATAAAGGGTTCCTCCTTCCTTTTATTAGGTCCACGTTCACTACTTTGAATCTTTGTAATGTCTCTTCATGAAAGCTTATGTCTAACCATTATTTTTATTAAGTGTTTAATAATTTTAAAAAGTAAGTTTGTATGAGAATTGCCAGCTCTGATGCCAAATATTTCAAACTGCCCCCCTCTGACATGGTTTAACGACTGACGTTCTTGACAAATACCTTAACCAGACAGAAATTCGGCCTCACCGCAGTACTTGCTCCGTCGCGCAAAAGCAATAACACAAAAAAAACTCACTCTAACATTAATAATTATTGTAATGTTTGGTTGGCAGCCAAACGAAAACATATTTACTGTACTTTTACTACCTACATAAATACAAATAAATAACATATCAAGCCAATAATGGTTTGGTATCCCCAGGGATCCAATATACCGTGGAACTTCCAACTAAACTCAAACATAGGAAATAAGAATTCAATATAAGTTTTACACTGCCAATCCCTTGGATATAAGAAATTGCAAAGTAACTTATTGAATTTTCTAATACACATGAGAACGCGTGACAAAATGTCATTTCGTACTTTCTGTCGAGTTATTGTCTTCTGAAGACGTGAAGTGGTACAACTATAAAGTTCTTCACAAAACGTATTAGACCTCAAAAATATTTTTTAGGGTTCTTTTATATGTGTTGAAATAGGACCTTCAAAATTAAGGCTCCATAGCACACCACAAAATTAAGGTCTTTCGATCATCAAGCTGTTTTAAATCTTTATTTGTCAGCAATTGAATTATTCCGAAATGGTGTTTGGATATTTTGATAAAAATATTATAAATAAATAAATAAATATTTCAGGACATATCACACAGCGCCATCTAGTCCCATACTAAGCTTACGCTTGTATCATGGGTACTAGATAACGGATATAATACATATATACTTTTCTTTTGTAAATACATACTTATTATACATACAAACGACCAGACTTAACACAAATAGTTACAAATATTAAAATTCATAATTACTTGTGTCATGCGGGAATCGAACCCGCACCCCTAGATTAGAAGGCAGAGCCACTACCAACTAAGCTAACAGGCCAGTCGTTATAAATAACTAATTTAAAAAACTTGCCTGTCAAAAAAAATATTAGTAAAACTGTTGTCAAACCATGTCCAACGCAAAAGGGCTATATGACAACTCTCGACACCAGAGTTTGCCACTCTGATACGAACATTCTTACTCAAACAAGTAATTATAACTTTAATAATAAAAGAAGAGTTTGTTCGTAAATAAAATTAATTCAATGCATGAGTTTACCGAGTGGAAACTCGGCAATATAATCAAAGAGCAAAAAACTGAATAATTAATTTAAGAGTTTCCGCACAACCGAAAATTATTTTAAAAATTTCACGTCACACTTCACTTACCTAAGAGCGCCCGTTCCTTTTACTTAATCAAAATTTTATTATCCTTAGAGGCCATCGCGTAGTGTAATAAAATTGGAAAAGTTTTTCAGTTGTAATTTTATTTCATTCCTCAGTGAAATTCGCAGTCCAATGCTCGGCAAAGCGATTAAAAATTCTTTTTAGATGTACGAGAAGATAATTATGAAACAAGTTCTGTTGATTGCGGTTAATATTATCTTATTTCTTTAGCAATGAAACGCGGTTCCACTTTTTGAGCTGACGGTACCAACTACCGGCAGAACTATTACAAATCTACAATAGCAGCTCAATAAAAACAATTATGGAATGTGGTCCTCTGAATTTCTGTTAGTATTGGATTGTTTCGTTGGACTTACAATGACAGAGCATAGAATTTAGTTTAGTTAATAATGATGTCAAGGCGCAAATATTTTTTTACTTACTCGTAATTCTGAATGAAATTTCGATTTAAAAGGTTTTCATACATTAAATGGCTTTCTAAGTTTTAACATTAACAATAAAGTCAGACAAAGCAAACAGCAACACAATAGATTGAGCGATGGTGCCACGACACCAGGTAAAAAGTGGCCAATAAGAGGGTTCGACGCAAATGCTCGGAACATTCTAGCATTAGTCATCACAACGTCGACTTGGTGACATTTGGACAGCGTTGACAAATGACGCCTTTTATTGAATAATTATCGCACGACTCGACTGTCACGAATCTAGTAAATGTTAAGGAAATTGTGGTGTACCAACGTGTTGTGACGATCGATGACAATGGGACACACCTAAAAGGCGGAGGGATATAAATTATAGATGTTGTCAAGTCGTCGGTGCGTTCTTAATGTTTCAAATGATAATTATTGACTGCAGTGTGAGAAATTACGATCCAGAAAAATATTGATGTAAGATAGTGAAGGTGCTTTCTATATATACCTCCTTATTTTTCTAAAAAGAATGATACGTTTTTCAATACAAAATAAACGGTCAAAAGCGCACGCGGGCATGAAATTTGACTGGAGAATAATAAATAACTAATATTTATTTTATATTAACTGCAAGAACAATTTACAAAACTACCCCCCAGTTATAAGTCAGAATTGCCAACCGTTTAATTCTTGAAAAGTTTAGTGAGTCTATTTTCGCTGTAATCTCTGTCCCAGAGAGTCGCGGACAGCGTCTCCGGCGCTCATGCATAATTAATAAAGTCGGTCGAAATAAGCAATTTGGACACACTGGCACTGGTTTGCGGCGTAGTTAGCTTTTAATACGACACATTTACGTCGCAAGCCCCCGAAATTAATGAGAGAGTTTGCTCCCGAGCGGATGTAAATAAAAGTTTTTTTGATTTAAACAAGTTGTGGACTGTTTAGTTGGGTATATTTACAGACGCAACCGTTCTACGCTGGCTCAGGCTTACCACAGTCAGTTTGGGTCTTTACTTACTCGGAAATCGCAAAATTATACTAGTCAAACTTCATTTAGTTACCCGGCAATCACATTAAATTTAATTATATTAATTTAATGACATAATATAACATCGTATCAATGTACCTACTCTAGTTTTTCTACAATATAATCAAATACCGCTTTCAGTTATAATTTTCAACATAACATGGCAAGTTGTAGATCCATAAATTGGATTAAAACTTTGGACACCAGATATCGCAACTCTTTCTTACAACGAACTTCAACTATTTATTATAAGCCAAAACTGTGAGGTCCGTATAGGTAGGAGTTTCATTCCATTTAATATCATAAAACAGATTAAATCCCTTCATATCTTTATTATAAATCGCGTGTTTCCTACAATGGTGTTATAATATCACGAATGTAAGAAATAAGAAGATTAGCAGGCCATTGTGTCGGCCATTAGAAAGAATGGCCGCAATTATGAAGATTAATCCGAGAAATAGGCGCTAAAGTGGCAATGTGGCCTGGCCATGGCTTTTTAGGGTTCCGTACCCAAAGGGTAAAACGAGATCCTACTACAAAAACTTTCCGTTACTCTGTATTCAAGTGGCAACTAAAAACGTTCGTAATTACATAAATCTACTAGTGGGAGCTCGCGGCTTCGCTTGCAATAAGAGGAAAAACTTGCATCCCCTTATTTCACCCTTTTAAAAGTGGTATTTCTAAAAATCCTTTTTAACGGATGCCTACTTTATAACATCTACCTGCATGCCAAATTTCAGCTCGATCCATCTGTTTGGGCTGTGCTTTCAAAGATGTACCTATATCACTAGTCAGTCAGTCAGTCAGTCACCTTTGAGTTTATATATTAAGATTTATTTCTCAAAAAAGAACTCTGTCTTAAATAGTAGGTAAAGGATATTTTATCAACCATATTATTGGATAAAATGATAGGTTAGAAAGAAAAACAACTTATGGCAGTATAAAAATCTTCTTTGGTACGAATCTAAATTCATCATCATCTACAGTTTATAGGTCCCTCTTCATGGCATAAGCTTTCTCTCTCACAGACCTTTACTGCCCATCTTAGATCAATCTTAAAGAGCTTTTATTAGACACTACCTACTGAACTACTTTAGTATAAACATTTACTTTGACTAAGTTCAAGCACAGAGAGCCGAGGACCAAGTTCTGTTAGTGTAAGATTGCGATGATCTTACAAGTTATTGTTTGAATAATAACTTAAATGCTTCCCTAGTAACTGTTAGGTAATCAAAATTATCGCGTTAATATTAACTTTAATTACATGCAGTTATTTTTAGCGTCATTTTCAATAATAAAAATCATGCCATCACTCCGTTTTATACACCTATGTTTTAAAGCAAATCATGTTTGTCAAACAAGGAATATTTGTTTTTAGTGTTGGATTTTAATGGTGAAATTGCCTCATTTTGTCCCCATAAAAGAGGGACAAATACACGGCTGCAACTACTAGTTAAAGATCATTAATATTTTTGTCAAATAGATGTAGGTAATTCATTAAAACACTAAATCCATGAAACAACTACACCAAAAAAATTTGCCAAAAATATGAAATCATAGGTTTTTTTGTTAATACCATCGAAATCCAAATTAACTGACCCGTACTCGTACATATTTCTACCAAACTAAGTTTTTTTTTCTAAAATCATAATTCATTAGATGTGATAAGTAACCATTTACGTTAATAAGCCATATCGGATACAATGGTCAGTCAGTCAATCATCAGTAACATGATCAGTCCAATCAAACTCCAGTCAAGCGAAAGATCAGGCAGATTAGTGGCATGTTGTCAACCTAATTAGTATATCTGCTCGATTATTTTCACTAAAGTATGGGTAGGACTTGCAGATAATGTTGTGTAGAATTGACCAGAAAACTTTACACAAGATTTCTCTTGATTGTATGCGCACTGTGTATGTATTAACTTACAAGGTCATATGTTGTTTGTTTTGTTAAATAGATACAAAAGCAAGATAGTGATATTATGTTTCAGCTTTCAATTACCGCGCCAGTCATAATATACCTACTTGCTTCTTATAATACATGTTAACATATATACATGTGCAACTTATAACTATTCAAATTTACGTCCGTATCGCAATGATCTATTTCCGAATATAAAATGCTACATCCGCAACATACATACATTTTTATATTGCATACATTTTCCCCTTACAGAAGATAAAGATCAGTATAACACTTCAAAGCTAATACTCACAGAGGCATTTATTAAACGCGGGCACGAGTAATATAGGCGGACATGCTCCGACCGCGCCTCCTCGCAGAAGGGGAAACGGAAATATTAATATCTACATACGTAATTCGCCCTCTTCGTCTTCATAAGTCGCTCCCGAGCACGCTACGCAATTTTTATCACGCCGCCGTTCCTTTAGTGTCGCCTTACTAAAACAATTCACTAAACGAGGAATCGCAATTTCCTGTGACTAATTCTTTGTTATTAATCTTGTTCACTGTTTCCTTATTTTTTTCTCAAACGTTTCCTCGCTCTGACCCTCGGCAGCTGTTTTGTTGAAGCCCTATAAATTCCTTTTGTGTCGTTCATATTTGAAGTTATTGGTACGAGAGTTTGGGAAAATAAATCAGAAGTTCGGCTAACAGTATTTTCACAGACTATTAGGTAATTCGCGCAACATTGCTTGATTTTGTTGGTGAGTGTGTTTTATGAAGTTTGTCTAGCTGAGCGACAAACTCGGTTATCGAACAATAAATTTTAACGAATGTGTGCTGCGGTCTATACTATTCTTAAAAATATGGCGACCTTTTTAGTTTCCATGACATAAATACCTTTATGTCATGGAAATTAAAAAGGATTTTAATTTCAAAGTTTCCAGTGTACAAATCGTAAAAAGTATCATTTCCAATTAGCTTGCATTTACACAAAACTGTAAGTTCGATTCCAAATCCGGTTCACAAAATAAATTGCAACTGAAATAACTGCGCGCGTTCAAAGCAATTAATCGCAAGTCGACGCTTGTGCGGAAAGTTGAGAAATACATTGAAAACTCCTTTTACACCTCGCGAACAAATAAAAAACGTCAATAAATTTTCCCTCGGCGCAATTTTATTTATTATTTGCGTTTAGAGCGATCAAGTGTGTAAAGAAACGAGAGTATCGCCAGAGATTGTTGGCATAAATCATTTTTCAATTCAATTTAAACGACACAAAGTGCTGTGTTCCCGATAGGCGGCGCCAGCGGCGCGGCCGAGGATACACCCACACTTATTATTTGACTCTCGCGAAAATAAAATGTATTTACTGTGAATTTTAAGAATTTGCTTATATCATTTTCATCATAGATACTCGTATTTCATTATTTTATCGTTTATTAAGATTTTTGCTGATATACATGTATCAGCAAAAAAATAAAATAAATAAATATTCCGGGACATTGCACACAGCGCCATCTAGCCCCACACTAAGCAAACGCTTGTGTCGCGGGTACTAGATAACGGATATATACTTATATACTTTTTTTTTGTAAATACATACTTAAATACTTACAAAAACAGTTGAATATGCAATTATCGATTAAATTGATAAATATATCGATAATAAATGCAATTATTGGTATAATTGTAATTAAAAGAGGAAAATTGCTAAATTGATAGTTTTTTAATTGCTTCTGGTGAACTAAATACATCAACAATCTATAAATACGAGAAAAATGCTTGTATAAAAAAAATTAACATATATAGTTTTTTTTTTTTGTCGTTCCACCATTGTTTCCCTCAACATGAGTCAAGGACATTTTCTGGCTGAACATTTGCTAAGGCGTAATGAGATTTTATGATCGGTAGTCGAACATCGAACATATATAGTTAATCTCTTATACTTATAGTAAAAAAAACTTTTCTTAAAATTTCGACAAAGTCGTAGATAGTTCTAACTTAGAGCTTGTGGTTTATTTAAATCAGAAACTTGAAATTTGGTAAAATTACATGAGTTCTGCAAAAAATTAACAAATATCTAGAAAGCGTTTACTGGAGTTTAATCGATAATTTAAACTACGGCCGTTACATTTTAATGTAGCCAAGTTTTAAAGACTCATTTAAAATAAAGAGTAATAACGGAATAACAGTTTTACGATGCAAAAAGCCAATTAGAATTAGTGCTGGAAGCATCTGTTACACCTCTATAGTTTTTAATTAAAACGCAGCTGGGAGAAATAACTGTATTAACTAGTTTAGACCTGCAGTTTTGATTAATATAATTGGTTTAAAATTGCATTTTGAACATATTATATGATCTTTAAATTATACATATAGTCAATGTGCATATTAACTTTCTGTGTATATTTTTGTCTGATACTTTATTTTTAAGTATCCTTACTTAACTAAACTAATAAGGCGAGTGTGGCTCGACGGTTTCAGCGTCTGCTCTTCTCCTCACGCCCCCCGCTCGAAGCCAAAGCCGAAGCGAAGAAGAAGAATTATAACTGAATTTCCTTAAGCTTACAAACAAATACATTTATTCATATAATTAAATCGCATTATATAGTTAATTAATTAAGCTTTGTTTAATCAGCGCTCTTAATACTTTCTGTTCTTAAATACTACGAAACATTAAACCTATAGAAATGCAACTCCTAAAAAATGTTGCGTTGAAAATGCTTCCACATGTTATCTCTCTCCCGAACAGCACTCATACGAAAAGCTTGCTCGTGATTGGTTACGATGTCGCCCATAGAGTTCACTAGCTAGGTCACTTGGTGAGAATGGGAGTCGGTCGTAGTGTCAAGAGAGCCTATCTCGGTGTCCCGAGTGGCCGTTATCCCGTTGGTCGGCCGAGGTACCGCTGGAGGGACGTCGTTGAGTCAGATCGAGCTACAAGTAGCTGACTGGCGAGGAGCGGCGCAACACTGGGACCCGTGGCGATCTCTTGTATCGGAGGCCAACACTCACTTTGAGTCGCTGCGCCAGAGGAGAAGGTAAATATAGTTTTGATTAGCGCCGCCCACCAACTGAACCGTGGTGGCGACTATTGATCGTCTATGTCTTCACTCTGCAACATCCGCGATAAAACTACCAAACAAGGCAAAAATATCTTTAAAAAATACCTCATATCACTCACTTACAATGAAACTGAACAATTACTTAACATCATTAAATAACTACTTATACATAGAAACGCAACATTAACACTTACTCATCCCAAACACTCACCTACACTCACACACCTTCACACATCCACACTCATGCATACACTTCCGAAACCATGTGTCAACAAGTACCACATTTAAAGTAATCTCACACCGCATCAGTAATGCTCTCAAGTAATGCTAGATGTGGGCGCCTGCGATACAAGTTTCATACTTAGTGCAGGGCTCACAAGAGCAAAACAAAACAAATTAACCTTTAATAACCTATTATTAAGCACAGCTATGTATTATTCTAAGGTTTCATGTAATCGTTTGTGTAAATAAATAATTTGAATTTGAATTT
The DNA here is from genome assembly GCA_964023185.1 of Macaria liturata. Lineage (NCBI taxonomy): Eukaryota > Metazoa > Arthropoda > Insecta > Lepidoptera > Geometridae > Macaria > Macaria liturata. The sequence goes on along the minus strand of OZ026820.1, from coordinate 5,823,625 downwards.
GAATGTTTTTTGGTTCAGTTACGTTTTCATAGTATCATTATTCGTAGGTTAAATACAAAACAATGTAGAGGTTTTACGGAGTTTTGCGGATTTCTTTTATCTGCTCATTTTCAGCTGTTGTTTTCGACTGCGTATCTGGAGCCAAATATTTCTGTAGTTTTGCTATTAGCTCTCAAACCTAGTAATGAAGTTTGAAAACATTTTCTTATCTCTTAGTTCGTAAAATTTGGGTAAAGCCCCTATTATTAGACCCTATTTCTATAGTATTGGATTTTGTACATTTGAGACAAATATTTGATATAAATAGTAAAAGTATTTTAAGCAACCTCTTTTTATTATCGGACACAATGTAATCTACCATCATGGTCAATTTCAAAATAGAATAATTAATAATTTATTTTCACTCAATAACTACCTAGTATGTAACATAACATAATTTATGTTAATTATATGTGTAAATATTGTGTACTTAATAGTAGTTTATGCAACTGTCATATAATGAAGGGTATTAAAACACGAGATAGTAACGAGTGTTTTAATACCCGTGTTATATGCAGTTGCATACACTACTTCATCTTCACTAATGCAATTAATCAAACAACAAGAGTTAAATTCACGCGTACGTGTATTGTTACAGTGATTTTGCCGCCATTAAAATCTAACCAATGAGAGCGCAGCTGCGCGCATCAATAAAACGCGACCAACCTGATTGGCCCTGCAATCAGGTTGGTCGCGTTTTATTGATGTTATAATGAGATATTACGATATCGATGTGGATATTATACCATCATGTGAAATTGCTTAAATTGAGTGTTTTGTTGTCTGCGCTATAACAGTAGTAAATTATAAGTCAAGTATTGGAAACATAAGTAGAATGTTACAACATTAATGTAGATAAAATAGTTTACAACATTTACGGTATAGGTAAAACATAGATATTAAACACTGGGTGTACTACATTCCACACTAATTCGAAACTTGTATCGTGAAATGTAAGTTTTTTTTCCGTTGAGCAGTGATAGTTTTTTTCATAGACTTTTCAAAAGAGCTATATTTCGTCTAGATTTAAAATTAAACTAGTCCATACTACGCCAACAAAGCAATTCCGCCAAGCGATTTGTCAAACACAACATTTAAATGACCCAGACTCGGCCCCAACCAACTTGTTTGGTTGATTCATCTTTGGCTCGTATTGCGTTACTTCGAACCTATAAATCTGTCTCTAACTTGTTCTTAAAACGTTTCCTCTAGTGTTTCGCAACCTTCCAAAACCAATTTTAGTATATTGCATTAAAAGTTGCTGCCAAATGCAGTGGATTTGTTTTCGCTCTACTCTTGAATTTTCTTGAGATTAAAATATGGGAATATTCGAGTTGTAGTTTGGAATGTTTATTACACTATCACCTGATTTCGTTGTTTATTTCAACTGTTTTCGATTTTGTAATAAAAATATAGCAATTTTGTATGAGAGTAACCAACTCTATTGTTGACAGTTTTTAAGCCATCTTAAGAGCCTTAAAAGATGCCATCAATTTATTTCATCATTATCCGTCTTCAAAAACAAACTTATTTAATGTACAAATTGGTTTGAACGTTGATTTAGATTTTCAACCATTTGCGTGTATTCCAAGAAGAAAACAGCTTAAGTTACCTTTAAAACAATATATATTTTCATATAATATACTAAGTACATTAGGTCATGTTATTGCAAACGTGATGCATCTTCATTATTGCCCGGAACAAAATCTCGGAACTTTACACGACTTTGTTTGTACTTTGGACATGAAAAGAGTTGGATATTCTTAGCACTTTCACATACATTCTTATTAATATATATAAATATTAGCACATTACAACAGTTTTTTATAAATTTTTGTCGTTTATAGTGGCTAACATCAATCTTGAGACATGTGTAAACGTATATCTTTTTATTAACATCAAATAAAATATATATTTATCATAAGGAACTAATATCTGTCATAACTCGCATCTATCAAATGAAAAGCTACAACAGCAATACATTTGATTAAATTACATACATGTACTTATCACATGACACTAGTTACATTTATCGTAATGGTCCCCTTTCTCTTGCGCGGTAGTTGGCGGATAATAACATTCAATTTTAGTGGAAGTATTTACGCGGCAGGTCCCACGCCACAGATATTTATGGAGGTCTGTACCAGCCTCCCAAATTGAAATACATTAATATTTTACCATAAATGCGACACTTTCATGTGTAACATAACGTTATCGTAATTGGATTCTTTGCTGAGCGAAATACGTCCTGATATTATTTGGACACGGCGGCGGTATGTAAATATCAATTACCTGGCACGGTGGCTTTTTTATTACGCAGCGAGTGCAAACATTGGACCATTGTAATCCGTAGCTGATGTGATAAATAGCCAAGTACAACGCGACATGTCTCGTGTATTTTGTTTTAAATTGGGATTTTTATAATAGGAGAACTTGCAAGTTGACTTAGTACTTGATAGTTATAACGAACTTATGAAATAGTTACTGATTAATTAAAAAAAATAATGTATCAATAAATAAAGGTCAAATAAAACCTCGTTCATGCCTTAATGGAATCATATTTATTACTGACACGTAAATATGTACATAGATACATAAAAAACTGCATCATGAGTACTTTAACATGATCCACAGACACATACAGGCATTAAAAATGTTCTCACAAAACATACCGTTTATGGAACAAAAACATTTCCTAACATCGCGTACAAAAAGAGCTTCCACAATTTCGCCTCAACCACGTCGCCTCATTTGACAGGCGCTTAGCTAAGTGTAAACCAATGTTGGTTCCGCGCTTGTTCTAAGACCGCACGTTCTGAAGATCAGGGCCGGCCGTCCTCATGCATGCAACCGTCATGGCTCTTGGATTTAAAGATATAATGTTGGATTCGTCAACTTAAATGTAGGGATGAAGATGTCGCAGACTCGTAGAGATTCTACGTCGTAGCATGGCGTAGCAGTGTCCACAAGATTAAAATACTGTAATTTTGAACGTGATTTTGAAAGTTTTTACACAATCTGGAAAAATTATCGATGTTAAATAACACAAACAAATTTTAATATTATATAATAAAACTACAAGAAATTTTAGTAAATTAATCCTATTTTTACTATCTAGAGAATAAAGAAAAATCTCCGAATTTTTACGGATGAGTTTATATACGTTTACCAAACTTTTGATGTAAGATCTATCCATTACTTTGGTTCAAAAGATCATTCACTATTGTAAGCATACCATATCATATACAAAAAACTTATTCATAAAATATTCCTTACTGTAAAGAACGGACACGTATTCTAACAATATCGTTGTTTGCAATACTTTTTAATACTGTAATGGCTTCCTCTGCCATTGAAACACGCTGCGAGTGGAAATATATTTTACGAGTATATCTTACTGAAATCGATTTTTTCCTATGTGGATACTTTACAAAGATGCAAGCGGAATATTCTTTTGTGTGTGTTTATTTGGACACTGAAATTAAGTTGGGGAATAGTGATTGATTTTGCAATTACACCAAATCAAATGTATAATCTGTCGCCAAGAACCTAACGGTGTATTTATATTTATATTTTGGCAGCTTCGTTTGAGAGTCAGTTCTAGTCCTCTCTCTCTTGGGTCGTATATCCTCATGACTGAGAATCATGACTCCTCCGCAGAATTAATTCGTAGGAGAGTTCTCTTGGGCAGATACATCGTGGTAGGTGCTCAGGTCCTTCCACGGGAGACACATGTCCTCGGATATTGTGGTCCTCAAATATGGTCCGTTTCTTAATAAGCATGCTATAATGAAAATGCAGCACCGCCGCAAGCTGCACTTGGCGTGTCTCTTATTCGGTGTCATGAAATACAAAGAGCCCAGCTACCTGTTCGCTAAGCTTAGCTGGAAGTCCCGGCTCCACCTATCGCGGCCGTGCACGGCGCAGCTCACCACGGAGCGCCACGGCACGGCGGCGTTCAGGGGTAGCTTCCGCTATGCTGCGACCAGGTGTTGGAACAATATCCCTCCGCCGATAAGGAATTCGCTTAGTATAATTACGTTTAAGACTAAACTAAAGAATTTTATTTTTAATCATCAAATAATGCAAGCGCCTCTAAAGAATGACACCAGTGCCTTGTGATTGTTAAAATTAAAATTATTTTTATTATTAGTTTTTTTGTATGTTTCAAGTATTAGTTATATTGTGTGTTGCTGTTTTTTTGTGTATGTTTTTATTTATAATGTTTAGTGTTGTTATGCGTATTATATTTTTATTAACGTGCGTGATGTCACCTGCCGGTCCCAACGGAAGACCAGCGCTGGATGCTTGCTTCCAGCACATGCTGAGTTGGGGCCGGATTGTGGCACGAAACGTGTACCTGTATATTTTTTTTTTATATTTTGTTGTGTTGTGTATTTCTTGTTGTTTCGTGTCCCAATAAATTGATTTTATTCTTATTCTTATTCAAATATGTCGGTTTCTTCACGATGTTTTCCTTCACCGCTAAGCGAGTGCATATCCACACATAACTTGAAAATACAAGTCATTGGTGTAGGGCTGGATTCGAACCATGGAACGTCTGAAAAACAGACACTGGAACCGCTGAGCCACACTCGCTTTTTTTAAGTTCTAGTACAAACATACTCTATCTTGGGCTACAATAAGTGCTAGTGTCGTTTTGTTTTTGGTGGCCTAGAGGCCAAATGCCTGACTATAAAATGAAAAAAAAAATAAGTCAGTTAAAAAAACAATGGCCATTCCACTTAATGTACGTATGTAATATAATAAATTATAAATGTTATTAATAAGTGACCTGCTATTATTAGCTGTTAATCGAACTGCTAAAGTTCCGCGACGAATAATATTTCTAATTATTTCAATGTTCAATGTTCATTTATTCATAAACATTATTTATACGTCAAATTTCATACATTCATATAACTACAAAATATAAAATACATTATTAATTCAATTAATACTATAAAAGGTATATTGGTAAAGGTGTATTGCAGGGGTTAGTATAACTAAAGAACTGTTATTAATAGCTTTGCTTTTTTGACAAGCCATACATTTTTAACATACGTATAAACGACTTTAACAGTTAAAACCGGCTAATGATAATTACCTATATAATGTAGCGTAAGGCTAAATTCCCAGTACAAAGTTGTATGCTTACACCTAAATACCAACTTCTTCCAACTTTTAAGTAATAAATCTGACATACTTAACTAGATGACTTTAACTTAAATACCACTTCCTCTGTTCTACCGAATTAATGGTTGTTTCCTCTTAAATTAGCTGTTTTTGAATTAAGTGCTCGCGTTTTTTCATTAAAAAGTTTCAGTTACGGGTTACAAAGAACTGTTTTCTTATTAACTTTGGGTGTATTTACAACTGTTTACGATGGATAATACTGATATAAAAAAGAACCGTAACTTTTTTAAGCTTCCTATTTAGGGCAGGTATAATAATATATTCAAAATCCATTTATTTACTGCAAAATATAGGTATTACAAAGGTGTCATTACGTGGGTATATATGTCGCAGTAAGATAGATAAAGCCGTAATATAGTTATATCCCTAGAGATATAATTATATACCGTAACATAGTTATACGAAAGCGATTCATTACTATCTCACTAGGAATATAGTTATAAAACCGTCCAAGTTTAGTGATATACTTATATTACTAGATTAAGTTTAGTGAAATAGTTTAGTTGAACGTTTAGTGAAATGCGACATATACATTATGAATGCGCTATATCTCCACCCACAGGGCGTGCAAATTTTCAATTTAGAATTTACAATAATAATATCTCTATACCATAAACGGCAAACATCAACTGAACATGATTTCAATACCCGTACATAATGTTGATAGTTTTAATAAGATTTAAAAAACCGATGTATAATAAAATGAAAGTTTTTAGATAGTTCTAAAAGATGAGGTAACACAGCATTCCTTGAACTAACACGTCAACAGAACATTGTTATATACTAGTGTTGGTGAATGGAAAAAACAAGCAAATAATCAACAACATAGAAACAGTTTCACAACTCCATGGAGTTCGCAAAGGGATTGCGTCTTTAATGGGTGAAGCGGCAGCGGCCTCCTCCAGTGACCGCAATTTTTGCCACATCACTGGTCGCCAAATTAAGATAAAATAAATTTTTGTGAAGGACGGGGCGTCCGTCATTTTATTTTTCCTCGTCCATTTTGACTCTCACTCTGATTTAGCAAACTTCGCAAAAGGAAATCCAAGAACGCTGGAACCCTCGGCGATACTCACCGAAAATAAGCACATAATTTGTAACGAACAAAATGTACTTCCTTAAATTTACAGCAGATTTAAGTAGGTACTCTATTGTTACAATTTTAATAGCTATAATCATTTCTGAGTCGCGAAACAAAAGCCTCCAGTTATTATTTTACATTTTATTGCTTGTTTCCTGTAACGAAAACTAAGCCCGGCGCTGGTAAAATGTAACCAAATTTTGACGAAAAATTTACTTACATTTTTATTGGTAAAAGCTTTTTTGACCACCTCATTATCGAGTCGTCTAGATACATCAAGTTTCCTTATTGGGGATCGCAAAGTTTTACGGGAAAAATGGCAAAATAATTTTATTTTTGAGGTCAAGCGGATGGGTCGCGGCGGGCCATTAAATCACAATTAGAAGTAATGCGGGCGGATGCGTGCGAGCGGCAACCCTAGCCCAGGGCTTTATCGGACTTACCGGCTTGTCTCCTAATGCCTATATATTTTTCGCCTTCAATAGCCATTACTTTTATAACACTTCTTGCCGAATTATTGATAGCTTGATAGTTATTACACTACGTTAAAGAGATAGGTAGTCTTGTGAATTAAATATATACAAAATTTTACGCAAGTGATGCAAAAAATCTTTGTAAGTTATTTTTATACAGTTAAAATAATCATTTCGATATATCATTATTTGAAATCAAGCCAAGTTTCTCATTAATTCATATATGTTATGCAAATATTTACTTGTATATACCTAAATACATATACAACAACATGTCACTAAATAAAAGCTAGAGCCCACAAAACTAAGAAAAATAACGTTGTTTTCGACAAAAAACTACACACTTCATCTTTGTCTAACCCTAATTTGTCTTACCTGTATTAAGTACAACTACGGCTGCCTGAAAACCATATTTTCTTTTCCGTAACCTCTCTAAGTCAGACACTCCCAGCACTTTCATTTCCACTTATTAATAAATAAGGTTCCACAAAAAACCTTGAGTTTATAGCTTCCCCTGGGACATTAAACAGATAAAATTTTATGATAGCAATAACAGTTAGACGGTATGTTTAGATCGGGTAAGTAATAAGGACAGTGGGCTATTCTACGAAACTACGCGATGTTGCAGACAATAAGAAAGTCGTCTGAGGTAACGAGCGTATTGCTCGCTAGTCTGGGCTCGGTTCTGATAGGCTGGGAGATGTAGGTTCAGTGGGAAGTATAGTTACTTTATTCATTGCTAGCAAAATTTTCTAAGCGACTTGGTCAGTGAGATGACCCTCCACAAGTCAGGATTGAGGTAGGCGTAATCCTGCAGTATACGTATATTATGTTCAATTCTCATACCATTGGACTTTTTTTTAATTTAATGTTGATTGATTGAATGACCTCTGACTTAGTTTTATAATTTTCTTATTGTAAAGGCTGGACTTGTGACAGGTTTGCGTCTACCAACAAGCAGATTTTTTTAGCAAGTATAGTGCACATTTACAAGTAATTTTGTAGTATAATTTTAACTTACTAGGCATTAAACCAGTAAAAAAATCCTTAAGTATAATTTGTTTATCAGAATTTTTCTTTAAGTAAATTACAATAATTATACATTAAAGTAATTAAATATTTCAATAACTTTTTTATATATTTTTTGTATAAAATAATCACAGTGGTCGTTATCTCTGAGACTAAAAGGAAACAAATGCCTCCAGTCGCGTATCCATGAATCCCTGCGGTCGTCCCAAGAATATTAGGGATCTTAAACATCATAAAGGCTGATGCGACGCGGCAAAATGGCGCAGCGACACCGGCTAAATTAGATATAATTCCTTAATACGAGAGAGAGAGAGTTTGTTTAGACCGGCCCAAGTAAATTGTAGGGAAATTGTACTAACGTCTTTCTTGACCTTTTGTTCCCCTACCTGGAAAGGGTCACCTGTATGTCACACGTGTTCTTTTGGTCACCTTCACAAACACACTGAGCTAAACTCTTGATAATTATCTAGAACTAATCTGTCCAAAGTCACAAAGGGCAACAGACAGTCGGGTAATTTGCGCAGTAGATCATCTATAAAAACAGGTATGAGAAGATAACGCGGGTTAACTAGCGGGTTTATGCCATTCATCACTCCTCACACTCTTATCTTGACCTGCCAAGATGCACGATAAAGGTACTCTGAAAGTCCTAACGCTCCAAAAAATTACTAAGTACCTACGTAAGCTAGTAAATCAATAGATAGGACGCTTTAAACGAGAATTATAGCAAGTGAGATAAATGGACCATTCTATGGTATTAGGTTTTTGGCAGCCACTTGGGTGTGATGCGGTTAGCAACTCTAGATCCTTGTTTTAATCGAGCGAGAAAGAAAACCTATCACAGCCAGGCGCGGGAGCGAAAATTATGGTTTGGTACGTCGTCTAGCGTTGGTTCAATGAAAGTTACACTTATAGTAGATTACTTACAGGTATTATAATATCGAGTATATTTTATGCATTAGCAAGTTATTTGTTAATCAGATACGACACTGTAACATTACGAATGCTTGATTTGAAATATGAATCCACCATTTTGTCGGAATCGTGGTATCAGCGTCGCATCGCCATCAAACAATGGTAAACGCACGCAATACCCAAATGATTGATTTCTCCCACAATACTAATGAGAGTGCACGTGAAACGTAATTAAATTTCCGTGTTTGGGGACTCCTTTGTTCTTCACAATCTCATTAAACGTAAATTACTTTACAAACACCGAAACCTTATTATCTCTGAATATCTTGGATTTCGGTCCTTTATTAACGGAGACAGAATGGACAGATGCGTGGACGTACTTGAGGAATTTAGAATAAAAAGAAAGGTGAAAATTTGATTTCATTGATATAGTTATATCAAATTGAAATATAAAGTTATTGAAAAGCACAAAATTTATGCAAATAAATATGTTTCCGACAGAAATCACCTAAGGCGATAAGGCCGCCTAGTGTACATTAAAATAGTTTTAGTTTCTTATTTCTTTTTTATTGTTTAGTGTGCATTATTAAAGATGTCTATCTATCTATGTTCAAAATTAACTCAGGTTGTAGTTAACACAAATTTGAATGTGATCAATATTATCAGCATCAATAAATTCATAGTAGCTATTTAACGTAACATTTTGTTGTTCATTTATATAATTTTGCATTTAACTTAATAATTATTAATTTATTCTAGCACTTAATGCAAAAAATAACGGCGTATACATTTAACGGCGACTAGTGAGGGACATTTGTGGCGGTTTGAAAACTCTGACACCAGAGTCAGTCACTCTCAAACGAACTTACTAACGGAGACATTTAATAAATAAAAATATAATTTAGCCACCTTTCCCCTCACCTGAATACTTGTAAGAAAGGTGACGATTGAGAGGACTTGAATGAGTATAATTAAAGATGAACCAACAATAGGAAAGCTGTGTTGAGAGACAAATCTATTCTCTTTCCTTCTGATATAACAATGACTTCATTATTTCGCCTTAAATTTAATTTCTCACAAAAGGGCAGGATATTTAAAACCCAAGTAGTTTTAATGTCGACAAGTAAAATGGTTCATAGTACCTTTTATAAAAAAATACATGTTACTAGTTTATTCTATATTCAACCCACAATGTTACCAGTTTATTCTATATCCAAACCAGATTGCATTTAAATCGGTTCGGACTAACTCACATGCAAACTTTAGGTATTAGTACATTAGTGTGATTTGGAAATACACGAGCTTTGAACATCACACAACTAATAGAACACTTTAATTTCAACTTACGAGCATTTGCAAAGAATTTTGTAACCACATACATACGTAGACGATTTAATTTTGTTGTATTATTTTTAGGTCTCATTTTATTGTTACTATTAAAGGCATCTACTATGATTTTGTTTATTTTTTATCAGGTGATCTTGTTAGAGTACTCAATGGTTTAATATTGTTATCTTTCAAGTTTCATCAGCAGTAATCATTTGCATCGACTCAAGCTAGCTTGAAACTGTCACGTAATCAATAAGATAATTGGTTTGGCTAAGCTCATTCAGTAATTGATCACTTAGGGAGACTGGCCAAGCCTATAGATTGCCTAAAGAGCATTATTTGTTTGTTAACTCATTTTCATAAATATTATTTAAAAAAAGATGTTTATAAATTATGTAACACAAAGGGGTGCATATAATCATGTCTTAATTTTTTTTAATGTTTTGTGTGTATGTATTTGTTGTGTATTTATGTGGTACGTTATTGAAAAAGTTTCGTACAAAAATAGAATAATATTTCTGTATCTAAAGATAACGCATATTATATATTTTATGTCTCGAAGTAGTAAATCTTCACATAGAAACTTAAATTATAAGAGGGAAACAAAACAGTAGAATATTGCATCGATTTTTTCCATCGATAAGTCAAAAGGACTGAATTAATTAACAACAGAGCATGTTCATTGTTTATTTTTTACAGCATGCAATAGAAAGCAAGTATGTAAAATGTGGATACACTACGTACCCAAAAAATAAGCGAACATTAATTAGTAGTTCGACATCTACCAAACCCTATATCTACTAAACCCTAACTCATTTCATAAAACATCACCTGATTTTATTTTCACTTCAGATTTGAAAATGTATGATCTATATCTCTCCACAGCAGATGAAGCTGTGTAACTGCGTGACGCTGTGACCGAAAGTTGAAAATAATATATTACATAGGTCGGTGGTATATCACGCCGGCGACAGGTGTAAGAACGCAATCCTCTTTCACCCTCTCAAAGCTTTTCGACCCCACGGAACCCCTTTTAAGTTACATGACTTTTAACTTTGTGACCCATCTTTGGTTTAAAGTGCTCAGTCTTATCCAATTCTAGATACTTATTAGGAAAGTTTCCGAGAATATTCGGGAAATCGGTCAAGTGCTGTACCCTAAAAAGGTTTTGTCTTTAACTCAAATTGTTTATCAAACTGGGACTCGGTCGTCATAGCCAGAAATATTTCAATTTTGTTAATTCCTGCGACATTTAGATGACTTTTAAAAACCTTTACAAATACACTATAACAAAGCTATTAAGGTTCGAAAACCCAGCTCTTTAGAATTTATAGTCAGAATTGAATGTCAAAGTTGAGTCCAGTCGGAGCGAACTCTTTCCTCAGAATAATATTAGTTTTAATGATCGTTGTTTGACGACTTCTAAGCGAAAGCTTAAAGTTTGAAATTGTCTGTCTTCCGACGTCCCGTGCTGGTAAATCTCTAAGCTTATTTATCGTAATGTCCTCTTCAAAATTCACAAAGTCAATAGACATCGAATTTCAATATCGCTCTTTTGATAAAATAGTACCATGGTCGGACTAGAAAAGAAAGTTAATGTAGCGAAAATGTTATTTTGTTTAAACATCAAAAGCACAATCTCCCAAAATGGGTCTGAAATCGTCGAGTCGGTTGTCGGAGTGGATCCGCCGCGAGCGCGATACGTATCAACTCATAAATAAACAATCTTGGCTGACAGTGAGTGTGGCCCTCGAGCCATTCCATTTTATTCTATGGACATATTTTCGGCGGCCATTTTCCATTGGCGATCAACCCTTTTGACAATTTATCGGGACATCACATTTTCATACAGGCTGGTGGCACGAACTACGCGACCGTGCCTCATACATATTCAAATAACGGCCGCTGTACAAAGCAGAAACACGCTGCCACCGACGTGTTAGAATTACAAAAAAGTATACAGAATATGCCAACTGATAAACAATCTATATAGCGATAACTACGTATGTATAGTACCTACGCGTCGTCTGCGCCCCCAGGACCTCATTATTATGATTATTGGACCAAATACAGCACTGAATCGGAGATAGCTATCTCTAACGTGATACAATAAATTAAGCAAAATTTTTGGCCAGTTAGTTACATTAATATTACAAAATTTCATACTTATTATTGAAGATTTTAGGACCGCGGAGTAAATGATGGTATATGTTCTTTTTTTATTTTTACGTAACATTATTCATATTAAAATTGTTTTTGTTTTGCGTAAATAGGTACGTTGCAGTGCATGCCAAACATGCGATTAATTTTAATTTCCAGTCATAAAATATTTAATCTTCACACACTGAAGGAGACGATATTCAAATAGAAATAGGTGCGGAAATATATTTATGCCTAAGCTAGGATTTACTGTAGGATTTAGATACGAATCACAGATGGTACGATTTTTATTGGACCTGACACCTTGTGAGAAAATGTATGTTATAATATCATTGAATATAGCAGTGATTGTTTTAATATTTCCAAATTGCAACAATTTTAAAAGCTAACATTTTCTATGACAGTGGTAAAATGTATGTTAATCATTCTTTCACATTACAGATCGATCTGCGTGTAATTAAAGCTTGCCTAGAAGAAACCGGTTAGCTTTTGATTAACGATCGACTAACTGTAACGCAAGAGGAACAGAGAAACTGCAATGGGTCAAATAAAAAAAACTTTCAGAAGACTTGATAACCTCCTTTTTTGGAAGTTGGTTAAAAAGGTTGCAATTATAGCGTTGACAAGGTAAACTAAATGAGGATACTTTTAAGTAGGTACATCACATTTCAGGTAGAGCAATAACTTGACAAAGTAGTTAAATATACGACCGCAGTCGGACAATGATGTTCCAAAAGCATCATAAAAGTTGCGAGCACTTTTCAAGCGTTAAATGGATGCTTCATGGATGTTTCAGAGTTGCGTCGAACTGCATTGAAACTGTAACAATGAGGTTTTATCCTAAAACTAAAGCAAACTTTTCATAATTGCGTTAAAGGCCTATTATGCTTTTTCAATGGAAACTGTTTGGCTTGGCTATTGTTGCTAGCGAAAGTTTTGCGATAATAAAATTAAACCTGAATAAGTCGTATTTTTTATATAATCACAACACTAGAAGTACCTTTGATACAGTCGTTCTAATAAACCATCTAAAAACCAGTATTCTGCCAAAACAGGTGGTCGGGAGTTGACCACATACGAGTAAAATGGAAGAATGTCTAAAAGGAACAACAACAATGTGTGTAATTATACTTCTAAATAAGTTAAATTAATAATTACATAACGCATTCAATAATAGTACAATAAGTCACTCCCGTATTAATTAATTTTGTCTATGAACACGCCATATAAGGACAAAACCTGAACACGACACAATAGAAGATGTCTTCGTATAAATATCGCCCTCAATAAGTGGAATACCTCCTTAATGAAATTCCTTATAATCACGTCAATAGAAACTGCTATTCTATTCATTATTGGCTAGAATTTTTGTCACGATTCGGACGCTGAGCTATTTATTAGCAATAATCTAGGTCTTATTTCGTGATTTTGTCACGGTACCCGAAAAAGGACGTAGTGTCAGATACCTTTGTATAAAATATCACCCTACAACTATAGTATATTTGTCGAATTGTATTTGAAAACTCTGGAGAAATATATAGTGTTTTTCTGCTGCGACTGCTCCTGAACCGACTTCAAACAACAAACTTGGTGGTTTTTAGGTGTGTTCCTCCATATACCACCGCCACACCAGTCACCTCCTAACCAAAGTGGCCTCCGTGGCTCTTAAGATCTTACCAACACCGCACGTCTTCAATTATTGTATTGCAAAAAAAAACAATTTAGTAATATTTGAATAGCATGTAATAATAACGTGTTATACTAATTCACATTACAATATTATGCTTGTCTTAACGTAGGTCACGTCTATCGCTTACCATTATGCAAATTGTGGGCATGTTCCTCCATTTAGGATTAAAAAATAAACAGTGCAAAATATAAAATGACTCAAACATATGAAATTACTGGCCTGTTAGCTTAGTTGGTAGTGGCACTGCCTTCTAATCTAGAGGTTGCCGGTTCGATTCCCATATGACACAAGTATTTATTAATTTTAAAATGTATAATTACTTGTGTTGAGTCTGGTTGTTTGTATGTATAATAAGTATGTATTTACAAAAGATAAGTATATAAGTATTATATCCGTTATCTAGTACCCACGACACAAGCGTTTGCTTAGTGTGGGGCTAGATGGCGCTGTGTGGAATGTCCCGGAATATTTATTTATTTATTTACTGACAGTTAATTATTTTATATTTTATTTTGAAACAAAGGAAGATGTAACGTTATTGTTAGTAGAACAATATATCCGAGCCCTAGATAAAATTTGTAGCAAAACGTAATATCTTCACTTATGTTCCGGGGATTGATATTTCCTCCATCTACCTAAGAAAACAATAACATCAACAGTAGATCTTATTCTGCGTCGCCGTGAATCCAATAAAGCATTATCAGCGAATACTCCTTCCAAATGGCTCGGATCGTAAAGTCCTGTAACAGAGATGGATCTAGGGATAACTAACGGGCTGGGAATATGTTTATCATTTGTGAATATAATCATTTGTTACCTTTCAAATGCTCTTTTTAATGATAATGCAATCAGTCCTCTGGCAACGCGGCAACTACTATTTGTAACTTCTATCTTATTTTATTGACACGTGATGGTCAATATTAAATTGATGAATTCGAAGTAAAAGTTTATTTTATAGGATCAACAAAAAACTCTTATTTATAATATTTGGAAATACCTGCATAAAATATTCCATTACTTTATTAATAGCTCTCTGCTTCTATTGTTTCTGATTACATAAATAACCCTGTAACTTATATCGTTGTAATTCATTGAAAAATAAGCTAATTTATGAGTTACTTGATAATTTATTCTTCCGCGCCCGAACTGATTACAACAACTATTTAAATTGTGTAGAATTGTTGATTGAATAAACATATATTCGACATTATGCAACATGGGCAAAGCAGCAGACATACAAAAGATGATCTTTACATATAATAAAGCTGAAAAGGGTCGAAAGCTTGAACATTAAAGATACGAGTACATATTAAAAAAAAATGTTTGGAGATACCTACTTAGCAATGATAGCACAAACACGTTCCAACAATTTCTAGAAATTTCGCCTGTTTTTCTGTATCTCTGTTTGTCTGTGTCTCTGTTTATTGAAACGCTCATCACGCAAAATTGGCTGAACGGTGCATGATGATTTTTGAGGTCATAAGGTTATTAGGTCTTAGGAGTGTCATAGGCTACTTTTATCCTGAAATAATGCGATCAAAGCCGCGCGCGTCCACTGGTTATAAAAAAAATAAAGTCTGGATCCGACCGTGTACCGTAAGTATAAGCTGGTCTTGAGGTACGAGGCCTTGTGATTGTATTACTGCGCTTTTTGTTTATGTGGCATGCAATTACCGTCAAAAGTGAATTGAGTATTTCAGAGTATTGGGAAGAAAATAAGCAGTTTTATTATAGGCAGTACCGAGGCCCAGATTTCGGTTTTTATGACTTATCCGAATCCGGATTAAGTTTTATTTAGTAGATGCATTTTATGGTTTATGTTACTGTAAAAGAAATTGGTATTTGAATTTTAACAACTTAATATGACTGTGATTGTTCGATACGAAGTGGACTGTATGGGGTTGATTTTGACGTAACAGAATTGATGCAAAGAGGGCAATCATAAAAAGCATTCACCAAGCTTTCATCCACGACGCTGCTTCTCCGGGGATAGCCTCCGTGATGCGCGACAGACGAATGGTGCTGCACCTGCTCCTCCTCTATACGAATTCCTTTAGTTCTGTTCCAGAGTCACGGACTCTGGAAGTGCTGGGGTGTCACGGACACAACCGACGCGCACGGCGCGACCTTGGCAACTTGGTGAAGTGCTGGTGTGTCACGGACACATCTAACGCGCACGGTGCGATCTTTGCAACTCGGTGAAGTGCTGGTGTGTCACGGACACAACCACCGCGCACGGCGCGATCTTTGCTACTCGCCTGGTCTGTGACGCGCAGACGTCCGGTCGGCTCTTGCAATTCACAACTACCCTCAATTGCATCAAATACTACTATTAAAACCCAACAGTGATATTAAAATTAATCACAACTTAAGTACTCCTATCTTTAAACGGATATTGATACCTTTTCTTGGTGCATAAAATTGTACTATTATATGAATACAAAGATGATTCGTAGTATACCACCTGTATTTGTATTCCTCCTTTAAGTCACAATCGAGCAACGGGTCTTCATAATTTTTTGTATGGAGGTAGTGAAGAATGTAATTAGTAATTTTTTATCACAAAACAAAGCAAAAAAATTGCGATCAAATAATCATCCATAAGTATGGTTTTGCTTATAAGTACGATATAAAAAAAACCTTGAACGATATTTTTTTTTGACTGGTGCAAAAAAATATCAACGTATAAAAACTAAATAAAATCTAATTTATCATTTTGTATCCCAGTTTGTAGTGATATATGAATATAGTACAAGATATCAATCCCACGGCTGATTGGTTGATCGGCTATGGGCAACAAGACATGTTGAGAGAGAGCCTCCAAGATTGATGATAGAGGCAGCTGTGGTGATAATCGACTACTGAAGGATTTTACTTACAAAATGTATTTCAGTGAACTGCATACCGTCACGCCTTTACTTTTAAACTGCACTTCTTAACCGTGTTCAAAGTTTATGGGCTTGGCTCCTTATCCACCTTAAATAGAAAATTATTCACTTTATGAAGTACTAGTGGACGCCAGCGGCTTCACTCGCATTATTTTGAGATAACAAGTAGCTGAAGACACTTCTAAAACCTCATACTACCTACATACCAAAAATCATGATGATCCGTTTAGCCGTTTTTGCGTTAAGGGGGTTTAAATAAACAGACAAACTGAAAAACAGGTAAACAGTCAAAAATTCTAAAAACTGGTGAAACGTGTTCTATTATGGATTTAAAGTATACCCAAACATTTTTTTTTTGTAATATCTTCTATGTTCAGATATTTGACCCTCTTCAGCTTTATTATATCTATAGATTTATAAATTGGGCTTGACTGAGAATTTGGTCTAGCATTGAAGATTGGAACTAGCTCTCAAAGGATAAAAAAAATCCCATCATCCTTAGATTATTTTCGAATACTACCTAAAATAAATCAGAACAAGTTATTTCGATTGCAATGAAAGCGTAAAATCAAAAACCAATAAAGTTGACTAGCTGTCGTGGGAAAGGAATTTTTTGCGAGCAAAAAGAGCTTCAATTCATCGAATGATGTTTTTATTGACTTTGTACGAGTTTACTTATTTATATAGGAAATACTATAGTAGTAGAGGTTACTCAGTTAAAAATGAAGTAACCTACAGCTAACAGCTACCATTTATTTTCTGAAGCAAATGGTATTAAGTATAAACTCTTCACCGAACTATATGTGATGTAACGCGTGCCTTTTTGCGTAAAAACTTAGTTATTTTATAAACTCGAAAGAGAGTAACGTATTTTATTTACATTATAGGCCAAATTCAATAGTTCATAGAGATAAGAGTTCTACGCTTGAATCCAACAATTGTCATCTCTTTCTCTCTCTCTCTCTCTCTCTCTCTCAAACATGTCGGTTTCCTAACGATGTTTTCCTTCACCGTTAAGCAAGTGCAAATCCACACATAACTTGAAAATACAAGTCATTGGTGTAGGGCCGGATTCGAACCAGGGTGCGTCTGGATGAAAAGCAGACACCGGAACTGCTGAGCCACACGTTTTTATTGAACAATTATCATCATCCACAGTCATGTTAATTAGGTATAAATCTTTCGATCCTAGGCACACATGGAAGATCAATTTGTTATCCGTAAACTATTACACAAAACATACTTTTACATTGGACTCGTCAATTGTACTGCGCAAAATGGACGTTGTGCGCAAAATAAACACCATCTATAGACTATAAATCGAGTAGAGCCGCACAAAATAAAATTAAAACTGTGGCCAGTATGCACTGAATCATGGGGACGGCATTCCAGTACTGAAGTACTAGCAGTAGTTAAAGTTTAACTTCTTAAATATGATTATTGTGTTAAAGATGTATTACAATTGTGTTAAAAATTTACTCTAACTGTGTACTCTTCAGAAGAGTACAGCAGAATGATTTTATATTTTGTTATAATTTGCATTGAAACAAGTTACTATTATATTTTTATTAGTATTCTTGTACATAATACAAACCACAAAAACAAAAAATATGTTTCATTAATCATATAATTCTTTTTTTTTTCAGTTTAAAAATTTTTATCACAATAAAACGTTTATAGTACGTCGATGGTATTTTTTTGCAAATTATTGAAATAAATATTGTATTCATTCATGTCATGACACTGCTATTCTAAAATTTCAATATTAAAAATGTGCAATATTTAGCACCAGGCATGTACGTACATATGTATAGCTAAATGTACGATGTATGACACGTAAAATTGTAGGTCCATGCTGCTTGTCTAGAACGGCAGTCCTTAAGCCATTTCAGATACCCTTAGGGCGGCTTGATAAACTCTCGCATCAGAGTTGGCCACTCTCATTCGATAGGAAGAAGAAGTATATTAAAAGAACACTCTAAGTCTAAACTTTGCGTACTGTAATCTATGTTTACAATAGTGCGGGCTATCCCCCAAGGATTTGGCAACCGATACATGACTGTGCACTTAGGGCCCTGACTCGGACCGCCCTGTCCATGATACGACTGTATATTACACAACTACATCAACATAATGTACTATATACATACGTACTTATTATACTGGACGCTTTCTAATCAATGCGTACAATATATAAATATGCCGGGAAATTTCAAACAGCGCCATCTAGCCCCATACTAAGCAAACATGGGTTCTAGATAAAGGATAATAATGATACGTTACTTTATAAAAATGCAAAATTTACTTAAATAATATGAACAGATACTCAAATCAACAACGAGAAACCGTTAATCTCCATATTAGACACATTATGGCTTAATAAATCGTATCTGTTTATAAAGCCTCCTTGTTATTTTTTATCATAAAATATGTAAAAACAAGAAAAATATATAAACTATAACTCTTAATTCTGGTTTGTCAAAACTCTAGACTGTTTATAATTATTATTGACGCTATTATTACGAAAATGTCAATACATATAAATATAACAACACTATTTTCTAGTAACAGCTTCGATTGTATCTTGGCATGGTGTTCATTACCCGGTTTTTCCAATTTGAAATGACCTTACAGTATACGGAACAGTTTGCCCTTGGTGCTATTTAGTCTGTGGTAGGTAATGCTGCGTAATACCGTAATCTAGAATGAACTAAAAACATATTTTGTACACCCTCGAACCTTATCGTAATAAGTCTGAGAAAATTATCCCAACATTTTTATCTCAATTCTCCAACTTCATACAAAGGCAAGGTGCGTAAAAGTTCCAGTTGAATCTGCAGCAGAATACCCAAAATTAGATATTCTCATCACGTACATTCCTTATTACACCAATAGAGGCGACAATACAAAAACAAAACGTTTACAAAATACACAACGGACGAAATTGAAATAATAGGAATTTACTCAAAGTGCCGTTTAACAATTACTTAGTATGTAAATTGCCGTGTGTTGCCATCACATTGTATGTAATTTGAAATGGTATTGGTACTAACACTAATTGTTAGGTGACGGCTACCACGATGATACATAATTCCATACCATATTGTTGAGTAGACAAATTGTTTGTTATGACTTAAACACATGATGCTTTACTATTTGCTCTCCATATATAAGGAGATATATCCAGAAGAAGAGCATTTTTTTCCGTTTTTTTCGAGATAATTTAATGCATCACCGTCAATCACTAACCGGAGTAAAAAATACGCAAACTCACAATGAAATTAAAAATAATAATATAGCAGAACTAATATAGATACGAAATTAAAAAAACATCCAGGTCCATACAGCAGCTCATACTTTTGCTCTTGCTTTTTTGTGAATAAAATGAAAAAATAAAAAATCCAATTATCCAAATTTTATCAATGTCCAAATTAAAACAACTTTTAATTCGTTTCTTTGACCGAAGAAACTCCGCGCTCAGTCGTTTGATCGCCCTTGATTAACAAAGTCAGTCGCAAAGTATCCGAATTTACATTTCGATTCAACATGAAGTTTTAACGAACATCCATCGTTACGGTCCGGAATGGAATACAATTTGGTGGGTCCAATTAGAGAGTTACATAGATTCGGGCCCATTTCGTCTCATTTCTATACTTTCGGCTGGGATGAACAATTGTGTGCAAATTAGCTGTGACAAGCCACTGGCTAGAAAGCTTGGTTTGAGATAAATTGCTATTTCACTGAGCGTACTCAACAATTTTTTATACAAACCCATTTTAGAATGGTTTATTTATAATTATTCCATTAAAATTACCATTTTAAATCTAAATACTAGTAACAACTAATGAATCAATTTTTTTATACTTAACTTTTACAGTACGATTTGAAGGTTCAGTGTTTTGCTCTGCTGAAACCAATCTTGCACGTGTAGCATTTTGATTGAAGAGGGCGCGCGCAAATGCTGGATCAGACCACTGCAAACGAAAAGAAATTAATATTCTCACATAATAAAATATAAAAACAAGGAAAGAAAAACTAAACATTCTACTTCTAACTACTACAAATAGGGGCACTTAGAAAATCTTTAGAAAAGCCTAAAGATAATCTAAGTGCTCCAGCCCACTACCAGAGGGCAGCGTGCCCAGCATACTGGCCGCATTACCACGCTGGATGGCAATGCTGATACGTTGAGCCAGAAAAAGGCCAGCATTTTGGTCATGCGTCGCGTCAACCAAGCGCTCCGAGAGGTTTTGGAAAATAGTATGGGCTCCCGGACCCCACGGCCCCAAAGTCTCGACTCCAAAAGGCTCAAATATGTAACCTCGGCCGAGGTTAGCATATTTGCGTCTCTTGTGATGCTCGGCAATAATAGCCGCCGCTCCAGCCCGACACATTCTCACATTATTTTATTCTTAATAATATAAATACATATTTCAAGAGATATCGCTGTCTACACAGCGCTATCTTGCCCATGCTAAGCTAACGCTTGTATCATGGGTACTAGATAACAGATATAATACATACACACTTTATTTTTACATACATAGGCACAAGTATAATTACATTTTTTTTTTTTTACAAGAAATAGGTTTGCTCTTGACCGTAATTTGCCTGATAGTAAGCAATCATTACGGTCTAGGATGGAACGTGCTTACCCAGTAAGAACCGATTCACTCTCGCTTTGAAGATCGCAAGGTCATATTCCGCGGTTATATATATTGTTTAGTGTTTAAATAAATTCTAACAACTTGAAATATTAATCTGTGAACTGGTTTGACATCTAACTGAATAAATGATATCCGAGATAAGCATGATGGCTTCCGATTATAATATTGAACCAATCGTACCCTTTTGGGACAATCCATCCTAAAATAACAGAAACTTGAAGACGACGCCAGTAGGAAGATGTGATGGATTTAATCATACTATTAAAACTTCTAAGTATCTGCTGTTTCCTCACGAATATCAGAACTGTATTAATTTACATAAAATTCGTATTTTTCATTTTTTTTAATTGGTATTTGTTTAATTATGCCTTTGATAAAAAGATACGATATAAGTACGAGAGGTATAATTTGTTAAAATGCGTTTCGTCATCTCATCACTTACAAAAAAGAAAATCTTGCATATTATGTAAACAAATATAAGTTTCAAACATGTATTTAACATGATATTGAACATTTCCTAACTTAATTACCTTAATTATAACAAAAAGGCATTAATTTTGGGACACTAACAAATTTATTTTGTTATAAAAAAACGTAATTTATGCAATAATTATTTAAATTACTTGATTATGTTTCTTTGTACCCGAAATAAATTTAGGTACCTTTTTACCAGTATCTTTAAGTACATTGTGAAATTAAGACACGTTAAATTTGTGTGTGGTATTATTAAAATGATTGAATTGAAAACGTTTTATAGGAATAAAAATGTTTCATTGTAAAGTTACTCCGACTGTACGGCAATACATTGTAGTGATCTCGTGTAAGTGGTTTTAGGAGTAATTTTAAGTCTTTGGCCAAAAAGGTTAAATTGATAGACAAAGACATAAATAGGTAGTAGGTAGGTCTATAGATAGTAATTAAAATATACTCGTACTTTGCATATTTTTTTTTTGTTTTTTTATTTTTGAAATCTCTCTCGCTATCATTCTAATAACTTTAATAACTTTTTTGTATGTTAAATTAGTTCTTAATGTGATGTAATGTATGTTTGAGATCAGATTAAATCTAGTAGCGTATCTTATAAACAATTCCAATGTATTAACTCTAGGTAGAGTCATGATCCTTAGTAATGGAAAACACGATACGGCTGAATGAGAAAAGAAAATCATCAAGATTTTGAATTCAATGTTTTTTTTTGTAAATGTTACTGATTTTCAAACAATTGGTTACAATCAAAAGTACCCTGATCTCCGCGACACAGGAAATTCTACAGCGGTAGCCAGGAATCGTCTCATGAAAATTTAGATTAAGTGAAGTAATCTTTGCTAATTGTGGTCTTTATTTATCATAAAATGAAATTATTGTTATTTTATTTATTTTTCAGCTGCTTGCTCATTCTTCCAACTTGGCATTTACGTAGCTTGGTTATCACCACTTTTAATACAGCTGAAAAATGAAAAACAGAAAGTATTCCCTGAAACTATTACAGATTTACAAGGTTCCTGGCTAGTTTCTGTATCCAACTTGGTTGGTATGTTTGGTAAGTATATTTTGAATTATTTACAGCATCGGTTGGTGTTATACTAAAATTTAATAATGCATTACAGGGATTGTAGTATATGAGATATACCTAATACTTGTGTCCTCTGTTTGATATTTTCTTTGGCAGAATCTGACAGTTACTAAAAATAGTCTGTCTTATTACAAAACCAAGATTTTGAAAATAATAAGTCGGTTCTTGTTGTTCTACCATCACTTACAAACAATCAAATGTCAACTTCAAATTGGGACGTTGATTAATCAATCATTTGACATGTTGATTATTATGACAGTTGACCGACAAATTTCGAACAACAAAAACGGACTGCATATTTTCAAAGATCTGGACTAATTGTTAAACCACGTTTTGTAATAAGACCCAGTAGGTTTATTGGGAGTGCTAGGGAAAACTAAAGAAAGTTACAAAACTAAACATTTCAAGTAGGTTCACGATCATTAATATTTTATTTTCTTACAGCTATAATGTGCTCCGGATTCATATCAGACCATTTAGGCAGGAAACGCACTATAATTATGGGCTTCATTCCGAGAATAATAACCTGTTTGATATTCCTGGTGGCGTCAGATGTTCGGTTGTTACTATTTGGCAGAGCTATTGAAGGTATTGCAGATGTGATTGCATGCTCCGTCAACTCCGCCTACGCTTCTGAAATAGCTAGTGTAAGTATTACTTACTACTTGTACCTATTAATGTTTAGACTAAGTACGTACTAACAATCTGACACATGCGCTGGTTTTTCTCTGAAGGATTAAACTCAGGTATTATGTTTTTCCTATCTCTATTCGACATTTCTGTGCTATGGCCCGGCTGTGACGGGAGGATATCTTTAATAGACTTAATAATTTGAGTTACGTCTTTAGAAGAAAAGGATAGACTACGTGACCTTTTTGAATCTCCTCGATAGTCCCCATCGGGCACATGGTTGCGGCCACGGCTGGTACCACGGCTGCGGCTACGGCTGCGGCTACGGCTGCGGCCACGGCTGCGGCCACGGCTGCGGCGACGGCTGGTACCACGGCTGCGTCGACGGCTGCGGCTGCGGCCGCCACGTGTCGCTTCTTGTGGTGACCCGTGGCGCACGCTCCGCTGGCGACGTTGCTCCGCGTCTCGTTCTCGTTGCAGCTCGAGCTCCAGCTGGCGAACTCACTTCTGTTCCTGCTTCAGCGCCTCTTCGCCTCTTCACGAGCCTGTAGCTGCCGGCAGAAGCTGCAGCTGCGTCGGCTGGAGTCGCGATCACGCCCGCGAGTGAGACTGCGCCTGGAGCGCGATCGGCTGCGTCGGGGAGTTTCTGCACTCCGTCCAACATCACTTGGTTCCATCATCTGAAACTCGTAGCCGCAGATTGTGTGCATTAGATATCAAATCGGGCAATATGAACGGTGTCGAGACAATAAAATACCCAAAATCTCGAAAACTATGCGTCCTACGCAAAAAATAATGAAATTTTGATCCCCCTTATAAACCCCCTGACCGCACAGTCGGGATACACAAAACTGTTTTTTTTTTTTTTTACTTACTTTATTTCGAACTTTTTTTAGTTAATACGATAAAAATATTCAAAGTATCATTGGAAATATAAAAACACAATGAACTGCGAATGTAGGTAGTTTTTATGCATTCACGTAACAACATTATATGATTTAACGTTAGATTAAAACTTTAGTCAAGCAAACAAACAAAAGCTTAAAAGAAATCTGACTGCATAGGTTATAATCAAGTTGTAGGCGTGTACTTACATTTTCATTGGTTAGGTAATCCCTGGCTTCTGAGATGTAAACTGCCTATCCAGACTGAAGGTGTTGACGATAGTAATTAAAACTCAAATATATATTAATGACAATGTGAGTATAATTCTTGAAATACCAAAAGTAACTTAGTATCTTTATTTTACAAGCTGGTAACTCCGTACGTCCGCTCGCCTCGAGCGCTAGATTCGAATTGCCGTCCGTTACGAATGTCACGCCCCACCAAGCGGCCACCAGTGTGGCCAGTCGATGAAATATTATTTACCGGTAAATTACCGGCATATAAACGGTAAATTTAGGGTTATTGTCAGGAAACCTTATACTTGTACAATTACATATACATATATACATACATTCCGCCAGGGGAAATGTTTTTGTTTCCTGATGGTATTGTGCCAATAAACAAATAATCAATTGTTATGTTTGTTAATTTAAGCCTTTACGATTCGCTAAATGGGTACATTTAACTCATATGTGTGAAGATTGGAGAATTCCTACCAACTTATAAAAAATATTATCAAATAGAACATATTTTAATCTAATAAATGTTTCCAAAAAAAGTATGAATTACAAGCTTCTATTGCAAAAAAAAAAATATTTAGTGAAAGCATTTTTCATTCTCATATCTTGTCAAAACTTGTGATGGAAGATAGCATTGCAAAATATGTTTACACCATCAGATATGAAATGTAAAACTCTTCAAAATGATCGCCAACATTATTTTTTACAGCCCTAATTTTGTGAGTTTTGTGTTATTTTTTGGTTTTCTGATTGCCTGACACCCGCGCGGCCCTTGGCGGGGGGCGGGTCAGTCTGCTCTAGCAACTTGCGAAGGGTGGACGTATTCGGTCTCCCGACCGAACATTTTCGAATTTTTTCTCCTTTTAAACCCAATTTATTAATTAAACATTGTTTAAATTGACAGAGACAATTCCTAAATATAGTTATTTAAGATATTTTGTTAGTTTTTAGTGACTTCAGTAAAAGTGATTTTGTAAATATAGTTGTAGATGTGAATTCGTGTCGCGTACAGAACAGACATTTTAGTCCATTGAAATATTACAAAAAAAATTGTTTAAGACATAATATGTAGTAAATTGTTTTGCCTACAAATATGTGCCTATATTTTTTATAAGCAAAAATAAGAGTAAGAGTAAGAAAAAAAAATATTTTTTGTTTAATTTACATGATATGATAGGTCTTCCAAGAATTCACGTTTATATCTACAAGTTATCAGAAAAAAATTAGGTACCTATTTATATTAAAATTCCCAAAGTAAAAATAAATTAGTCAATACATTATGTAAATCTCGAAAGTCAAACTTACCTTTTATCGATCCATATCGATACAAACTTCTCATAACTCAAACTCATAACTCATTTATTGGTAAGTTTACACGTCCATTTTTTTAAACCATTATCTTTCTTGAGTGCAAAGATTAGGCTGTGCCACAATGCACGGGCGTACGCGATTTAATAGTTGCCGCGTCGCGCGAATCGTCCTATACGCTTTACCAGCAGGTATCGGATCGGGCGGCAGGCGCGGCGAGCGGCCGCAAGTCGCGTGCGCTCATGGTTGTTACGCCACGACAAGCCGGTTCTTTTGTTCGCCAACGCCTGACGTCACAACTCGACTCGAGTGAGTCTTATTCAATCCAAATAATAATAGGTCTTTATCCATAAAATTGCCGTTTTTTTCTTACATTTTAATCTGTTTGTAACTTTTAAGTACAGCTATATTTTTTCCAAATTCAATATTTATTGTATCAATTGTTGAGTTATGTACCTTTTAGATAAAAAAAAATGTATTACTAGTGCATATTACTTATAGGGAAGTCATTGAAAACACCTCTTTCGATGTGTCGTCGGTTTCACTACTTTAACTAGGTATATTTTTATCATATACACTGTTTTTGAGAAATTGATATACGTAGTGCATAGTTTTTTTCCATCTAACTTTAGTTATCAATTGCATCTATGTAAGTAGGTAGGTATATCTGTTCATCATTTTTCTCAATTTCGTCATACAAATCGGCAATTTCATAGTTAAAGACCTATTATTTTTTTACCCGCAATTTATGTTTGTGTTCGGTTAAAAGGTGTATTGCTGATGTCAAAGTAAATACAAAGATTACAAGATTTGTTACGTTAATAAGTAATGATATTTATATAACACTAGCTGGTGCCCGCGACTTCGTCCGCGTGGAACAGATACTAAGTATTTGCTGCAACATCGGAAAATTCTAATAAAAAAGAAAATATTAACCATTCGATTTGGCATTAATAAGGCAATTAAACACTACTCCCAACAGGAAGACGCTAACGCCCATGTAACATTATTATTTGAAGATATTTTACAAATGCAAAACCACGCATTTGAAAATCATATTAAATGTAAATCTTATTTTTGTAATAAAGTAAAGAAAAATATAACGCCTCCTCAAACAACCAAAGAAGAAATCCAGAAAGAATTCTTCACAAGTTCGCTTTGGCAACGCATCTCGCTAATCGTGGGTAACATCGCAAGCCACGCACGCAGTCTAATATATGACGTTGATAGCAATATTGTAGAAGTCTTTCACAGCGTTGTTGCGAAAATGGTAGGTGGAAAAAGAATTAATTTTTCACTACGTGGAGGATATAATACGCGATGTGCTGCAGCAGCACTATCATTTAATACAAAAAAAGGTCTTACGAAGGTAATTAAACGCATCGCGGGAAAAAGTCCGAGAGGAAACGTGAAAAAATTTGAAGAAAGGAGGATAAAAAGATTGGAATTACTCAAAAAATATAAATACAAAGCACGACGCCTACAGTACACTAAAAAGGACGTTACCTGTGACAAACATTATGGAGAAAATAGTATAAAAGCGGATATTCCAGAGGTAGAAATGGAAAAATTGAAAAAAATATTTCTGGAAAATTTAAAGAAGGATGACATAGAGAGAAATGATATAGAAAGAAAAACGATTCTTCAAAGCGGTTCTAGCGAATGGTTGGAATTAAGAAGAACCTTATTAACGGCCTCTAACTTTGGACGCATTATAAAAAAAAGGAATGACACAAGCTGCAGTAGCATAGTAAAAGATTTACTATATAAGTCCAAAGATTTGGGTAATGTCCGGTCTATAAAACATGGACGGGAAAATGAAAAACTAGCTATGGAACAACTCGAAAGGCAGGAAAATATAGAAATAAGGCCTTGTGGTCTTTTTCTTGATAAAGAAGTTCCATATCTTGGTGCATCACCAGATGGCTTAATTGGTGACGAGAGCATTGTGGAAATAAAATGTCCTATAACCGCCTACAAAATGGGAATTGAAAATGACATAAAGGAAAAGAAAGTTAACTTCTGGCTAATAAGTAGAAACGGACAGTTAATGATTAATAAAAGTCACGCATGGTACTACCAAATTCAGGGCCAGCTACAAATTACAAAAAAAAAAATGCTTGTTTGCCGCCTGGTTTGGCGAAAATCATCCCCTCAAAACAGAAATTATTTATAGAGACGATGACTTCTTTGAAAAATGTATGAAACCCAAATTGATAACTTTTTATGAAGATTGTGTATTGCCAGAAATAATAGACCCGCGGCACCCAAGAAATCTGCCAATAAGAGAACCACAATACATAATAGAAGCAAAGCTGAAAAAACAATTAACGACTAAAAAGATCATTATTAACAAAGAAAATAAAAAACCAAAACAAGAAAACGAACAGTCACACGATCAATCGCAACCTTCCTGCTCTCAGTACAGTATATAGGTACATGAATGAACACGGAACCCTATTACTAAGCCTCCGCTGTCTGTATCCAGTCTGTATTTTTTTTGCTCAATGTTAAAAACGGTTACAAGTATACGCTTCAAATTTTCACAGAATATTTACTTGTATATTATTTGTACTTCAAAATAAATAATTAAATAACAAAAAATATATATTAAAGGGAGGCTCCCATACAACAAACGTAATTTTTAAGTAATTCTTTCTTTGTTTCCCACTTTTTTATTAGTACGTGTTTATGTCGTAGGCTGAAATTTCATGATTGTTAATTTAGTGTAAAGTAAACAATAAAGAGTTTTCTATAACTATCTATCTATCTTTTATTTGGTAACTCACTTGAACATGATTTTATCCAAAATCGAATCTGTTCAGTAACTTTTTAAAATAGCTATCCAATATATAAATAATATTATGTTACAAATATACTGTTTTAAAATTAAAACCAATTTTAATATAAAAAATAACATATTGCTTAAACCATTCCAAAATGTATTTCGAAATAACTACTAACGTAGATAATATAGTTTAGAAAAGTCTTAGGTTTTTTTATAGTCAACGTATGTAACACGTTAGATAAATAATAGATAACTAAACATAAATATAAAACTTTTGCATGCCGTCGATTGGGCAAACCTGCAGGTTTATAGTTTATCACTTTTAATCTATGTACTTTTTCTTTACAATTCATTTTAACAAGTTATTTTTATAATAATATTGTACTATTTATTTATTAATTAAACTAAATAAAAAATACCAAGTACCATATAAATAAATAGGTAGAAACCATATAAATTAAATACCAAGTACCATTAATAATTTAACCGACAAAACATCACCGAGTAAGTAACATTGTAGGCAAAGAAAGTTTTTCAATCAGTCCCATCTGATTTCGTTTATTCCTTGACAACAGCTAGCTCGGTGTTCACGAGCTGTGACCGTTGATCACTAGATGGCGTATTATACTAGTTAGGCGTCAAACGCTCAAGGTCATTGACGATACGTAACCTCTTAATAAATAAAACATTCAAAAACAACTTAAAAGTTTAAATATAATAATTAATTAACCTATTACGACACCTCATACAAGATCAAAAGGTTGATTAAAAAAGTTAATAGTTTAAATTAATTAAAAAAGAAATGTCTATAAACTTAAGTATTTGTTTTTAACTTAATATCAGGCTTTAAAGATCATTATTGGCTTAAATAATAAGCATAATATAACCTTTCTGCTACGACAGAAACACATTCTAATTCTAATTCTGAGGTGGGGGCGATGAGTCCTGCACGGACATCCCGCTTGGGGCGTTTTGTGCATTTCCCCCATTGACAGAAACACATTATACGTTATGTAAGATATGTACTTATTAACTTATTATAGACTCTTTTTACTTATCTCCTTGGTAAATAACCAAAGTAACAAAATAATTGATATCTTATTTTCCAGAAAGAAATTCGCGGCAGTCTCGGGGCAATCTCCCAGATTATGACAGCGTCAGGATCTATGCTAATTCTGTCAGTCGGGCCCTTCCTCGACTACATGGCCCTAACTACTATGGTCACCTGTCTCTCAGTTGCTAGTTTACTACCTCTACTTTTCTTACCTGAGAGCCCTTATTTTTTGTACTCAAAAGGTAAGAGCATGATATTTTTTTTTATTTGTGTGTCATTACATTGATATATAGTATACAATTAATAACATGATTAACTCTTACTCACAATTCTGATGACACAAAGATGTATTTGTTTACCTTTCATTGTACGAAACAATTAGATATTTTTCATTTTTATGAGACAGCTATTATATTATCATCTTTTTTACAATAAAATGTAATGTTTATCTTGAATTTTTAGGAAAACTAAAAGAATCAAAAAACGTTTTGACCTTAATAAGAAATAAAGACGACGTCGAAATAGAACTAAAGGAGTTCTCTCTAAATCTGAACAACAAAGTCAAAAAATACGATCTACTGAAGGACACTGTTGTTTTGAGATCTTTCGGAAAAGTACTATTCCTGGGAGTAGGCTCACAATTGACTGGCAGCAATGCTGTCTCGTTTTATTTACAATCTATTTTTGAGTCGACTCAAACTAGTTTGAGACCTGAGATTTCTTCAGTCATTATCGGATGTATTCAGATCTTCGCTGCATCGACGACGTTTGCTTGTACGGATAAGTTTGGGAGGAAGCCTATACTAACATATTCATTGATTGGAATGGCTATAGGAATGGTAAGACAACAAAAATCGTTTTAATTCCAATGTCCTTATTTAATAGAAACTATAGATTGTGTTGTACAGCTTCTTATTTACTTAATAATGGTTGTTCCCAGCTTAAATATTCTTCTTACCAAAGGAAGCTTTAAAGATTGCTATTTTACTTTTTCAGGCAGGATTGGGGACATTTTTCAAATTGAAGGAATATAATTACATAACAGGTTTCATGAACTATCTTCCTATAATATCAATAGTTCTCGTCAGTTTTTGCTTTAACGCAGGTATGAAGTCAAAAATACTTCTTATTATTACAAAAAAGTGTCAATCAATCGATCATCCAACATCTTTATTGTACGCTAGAAATACAAACCGAAAGATAACTGACATCTTATCTGACGCTCCATAGTATTTCTAATTAGTAAAAACTAAGTCAAGCCGAAATGATGAGTTAATTACCTAGTTTTTTCTAGTATTTGTACTTGCTGTTATTTACCAGTTTTATCACTCGTCAAACTTATCAGTAGTTCATATAAACCTATATTTTTTATTGTTTTTAGGTATAGGTTGCACCGTTTGGACACTTTGCTCCGAACTGTTTTATGGTCCAGCACGAGCTATGGGGGTATCTCTTGCAGTCATGGTGGCCACATTAACCACTTTCCTACTAACTTTGTTCTTCGGAACAATATCCCAAACCATAGGTCCCGCTGGAATATATTGGATATTTTCGTTCTCTTGCCTATCCACATGTCTGTTTGTAAGGTTATTTATACCGGAAACTGAGGGTAAAAGTTTTTCTGAAATACAACGGGAGTTAGGAAGGGATAATATTGCGTTTGAACATGGAGAGTCGGTTGAAAATAGATAATAATAAAAATATAAAACTTTGAAATAGTTGTTTCGTAGTTTGTTGAAAACAGTCAATTTATTTTTAAATTGAAGAAATATGCTTTTTTTAATTAGAAAATAATTTAATATAATTTCATTACATCAACCTACGACAGCCAAGCCAACAAAATAATAAATACGTTTTTCTTACTATTAGATTTTAATGTATTTTTAATAATTAATGTTTAGATTAGTAATTTCATGTCTATTTGTAGCATTAGAATAGAATAGAATATAACTTTAATGTACACCATAAAAACACAAAAATTACAAAACAGAAATAAACATACTTAAATTAAAATGTTGCACATTGGGCGGCCTTATCGCCTTAGGCGATTTCTTCCAGGCAACCTTTTGGATGGCATTAACGACAATTCAATAATTTACCTTGCAAATGAAGCTAGAAAGTGGTTACTGGAACTACTACTTCTAATGATCTTGAGAGATCGTTTGACTAAAATAGTTTTCAGGGTTTGATTGTGCAGGAGGTATACAAGGTATGTAATTATTTTTAAACTATAAAAAATCATGTTGTGGTGCACACACACAAAAACAAATAAAATAATTGTAATTATTTCATAACGTTTAATAAACCTGTCATTAATTTTAATTATATGTATGTACATACATGTAAATTCATCGCAAAAAATACAGTTTTTATTTTATCGTGTATTATTTCTAACAATAATATTAATTTAATTTTTAATTAATAATAATTATAAAATAAATAATACAATCGTTTATGTATAACAATGTGTATACGTACCACTAAAATATGTATAATATAAAACGAGTAAGTTCTGACGGTACGTTGGTGAGGTAATTAAACGCATGAAAAACTTCAATTAATATGGTATTTCGCAGTTTTGTATCCCTTCCTCGTTATTTTGCAACTTAACGTTTACGATTTATGTACCAAAATGCGTTTATTTCCAAATGAGAAACAGTCTGTTGACTTGGTCTTAAAATTAAACCTAGAAATCGCGTGAGATAACATAGATACAGGTTATTCTTAGTTTTATCTAGAATCATACGTTATGAGAAGGTATTAATGATCATAATCTCATTTCTTAAGCTGTAAAAGGCTTTATCTTATCTGTCTATTTGATAAAACTACTTAAATTAAGTAAATGTCTGAACGTAAATCTGAATATGAGTAAAACAATATGCTTGCGACTGTAAGCGGAACACTGTTTGAAAAATGTTTTGTGAAGTTAAATCCAACTTTCCAGCAATACGTCATTGTATTTGTGGGTAAGTGAAATCATGTTTTATCGCTTACTTGTATTACTAATATAGCTCTTATTATTTTCAAAAATCTTAAGCAGTTATTTAAAAATCTGACAACATTCGACCCTTCTTTTTTATAATTTAAGGCCGACGCTATAATAATTATTATTATAATCGGTAGATCATTGCCGTGTCATCATGTGTTTAGGTGGAATACTTGTAAAAATAATAAATTAACACATACTTGTGTTAATTTATTCTTTTTACTATTACGAAAAACTCACTCAAAACCTTGAAACAACATTGTGGTTTGTTTTTGTTATTTAGGTCGTTTTCGAAGTATGGCTGTGCCAAAAAAATTATCAGTTATAATGAAATATATAAATCAATGAATTCAACGTTGCCATTCAGCGTGGTAATGCGGCCAGTATGCTGGGTACGCTGCCCTCTGGCATAGGGCTGGAGCTGTTAGACTATCTTTAAGATTTTCTAAAGCTTATCTTAGTGCCCCTTTTTTGTTGTAGTAAGAAGTAGTGAGTTTAGTTTTTCTTCTCTTGTTTTTATGTATTATTATTGTAAATAAATGTATTTAAATTTAAAAAAAAGAAAAAAAAAAGTATTTACTTTACAAAAAAATTGTGTTACAAATGAACCAAAAATACACCTCAAATACAAAACGTATATTTTTTCGGCTTCTTGTTCATTCCTTCACATCGGTATGTTTTTGGCTTGGCCTTCACCATTAGTAGTAAAATTAAAGGACGCAAATCAAACTGTGCTGCCAGAAATGATAACCGATTCAGAAGCAGCTTGGTTAGTTAGATCTCTTACTGGATTATCAGATGTTATATGCAGCTTAGTTACTCCAATATATGTGTCTGAGATTGCCAGTGTAAGTAAAAAACTATACTTAGTGCCTTATTTAAAATATTGTTCTTTTTTTTTCTAAAACTGAAACACAATTTTCTTAACAAATATTAATTTTTAGAAAGAAAATTTTTGCATGCGGCGTGGCGTTTTTGTCATAGATAAATTTGGGAGAAAACCAATAATTAGCACTTGTTTGCTTGGAATTGGACTCGGGATGGTAATTGATTTTATTTACTTTTTGAAAAAAATATGATAAAATATTTATTACCAGAAAAAACCTTTACTAAGTTATTACATTTTCTAGGAAATGTTTTTTTTTAATTACTGATCACATACCTACATGCATTTGACCAACATGTTACCTGAAACGACTCGCACGTTCAAGTTACTTTGTGGCCAGAGGTGAAAGATACCTAAACGGATATGGAACTGATCTATTAATTTTAAATCTTTTGTTACTGTCTGAAAAATGTGTGATAATAAAATTGATAAGCTTACCACATACTTACACTTCTTTTTTGTTTCTTAATTACAGGTTGGTTTAGGAACATTTTTCAAGTTAAAAGAAAATCAACAACATGAATTTGAAGGTTTCCACTTATATCTGTGGCCCTAGTCATCGGTTTCAATGCAGGTAAATAATTTATTAAAATATTAGCTGATAATAAAAGATACAAGAAACATATTTATGTACATTTCAAATGTTTTTATTTTTAAAGAAAAGTTATTATGTAAATGTAAATAATAATAAGCAGCAGTCTTGTGTTATGGCATAAAAATAAACCTATAATCATCATCATCATCCACAGCCTTTGGGATGACCCCACTGCTGGGTATAGGCCTCCCTTTGTATGTGCCATTTGCGTCGATCTAGTGCAGACCTCATCCAGGTTGAAACCTATAATAGGAACACATAAAATATATCAAAAACACTAGTTTTTTTTTTTTTTTTCAGGAATATTCGCTGCGGAACTATTTGACGGCGCAACAAGGGCATTAGGAGTGTCTATAGCAGTATTAGTATTATGCGTCTCAAACTTCTTAATAGCTAGATTTTTCGGAGCCCTAGACACAGCCAACGTGTACATTATATTTGCCGCTTGTTGTGTCGCTTCATTCATTTTCATCTTATTTTTTGGTGCCAGAGACGAAAGGCAGAACCTTTTCGCAAATACAAAAAGATATGGAGAAATCGAATCGAACTGGAAATGAAACAAGTGAAACGAGCCAAGATTAAAATATTACTTAATAATAATATTAAATTTAAATAAATTTATTTCTTTTATAATTTACTGTTAAAATAGTAATAATGAAGGTATAGATTTCATAGTTTGTTTAAAAAAATAATGAATTGATACAGGAGCAATTAATCTCTCAAATAAAATAAAATATTTTCCATACTTCTCATTCCTACTTAGGGGATGTGGTTTGTGTTTGTACCATTATGTAAAAAGAAAGGTTTACTAGTAAGCTGATCTACATAGTATTTTTTTTTGAACGTTGACCTAATTGATTATTATGTTGGACACAGCTTTAATTTCATGTACTATCGTAAGCTACAATTAATTATCTATATATTTGAGTGTATTATAACTACCAAAGTAATAAAGGATATTTGTCAATAATCAAATTACAATGAAACACTTGAATGTATTTGATAAATTGCTATTATACAATACAGTACAGTACGGTACGGTACGCTACGGTACGGTACGGTACGGTACGGTACGGTACGATACGGTACGATACGGTACGGTACGGTACGGTACGGTACGGTACGGTACGGTACGGTACGGTACGGTACGGTACGGTACGGTACAGTACAGTACAGTACAGTACAATACAATATATCTTTATTGCATACCAAAATAAATTAACCATATCAAAACGACTTAAACTATAAATTAATGTACAAGTGGGCGGCCTTATCACCTTGAGTGATCTTTTCCAGGCAACCTTAGTAAGAAAGCGGTGAAAGATTTCTATTATCCTGGTACAGCAATTTCAAGAGCACGACTTCCATACAATTACAAACGTATTTTTTTGTATATTGTTTACATTACATTAAGTCACGAATGAGAATTCCAATCATATCTACAAATAATTTAAATAACATGGGATCATAAATATATTTAAGTGACTAAAATATCAAAATTCAAATAATAAACTGATATTTTTTTAAGTCCGTATTCTCCTACAGGCTAATAAGATAACGCCTGCCAACGTTTAATTGCTTTCTAACTGTTTCAGAGTTTTCGGAATCTAAAGTAATAATTTGTAAGTAGTGAAATAAGAGCGAAAAATAAAAGTACTATTTTGAACTTCAAAAAAATAAAAAGCACTTCAAAATCCTAAAGAAAAGTGCTAAATTTACTAGGTCGTATTAAACTTATTCTATCTTTCTAAATCCGCACTAGTCCTGAGTTTGTCACCAACTATTTACATATCTGAAATAGTTTGATTTGGAATTAATGTGTTTGTTTTAATTGTAGCGATAGCCTCGCACATTTTCACCAGTTTTGTATGCTAATTAGACGGATTTAATGTACTCACTACGATTTATAGGTGGATTAGTTTAAACGCTGAAATGTAATTTAATTTCAAATATAGACATCCAAATGCAAGGATAGTCACATATTACAATAAAATGAAAATCTATTAAAAACACAATGGAATTAGAAAAAAATATGCATATCTTTAAAATAACATTAAACTAAAACGTGCATAAATATTACTTTCAAAATCACAATATATTACGTAAAATATTCGCGTTGTAATCAAAGTATATTTTAGATTTACATATATCTCAAAATCAATATCATTCAATTGCTTACTAAACAAATCATTTTATGACCACTAAAATTTAACATAGAAATATCATTTCAATTATACATATTATGTTGTATTATTTGACCATATGTTTCGTACCTACAAACATTTTGAGTTAAGGTAAGAAATTACTGACAAAATAGCCTTGTTACAATTTAGCATTGTGGCTGTGATTTTCCCATGGGTTTTCCCATTACGTCATCACATCACTCCAATACATAGACAATGTAGAAAAGTGACGCCTAACTACTAAACTTTTTGTTGTTAGAACTATATCTGCCTTCTATTATAGTTGTACATCGTATTGCCAAAGGCATTGCATAGCATTGAATTATAACAAAGAAGCTAGTAGTAGTTTTCTGATGGGAACTGGCGTTAAATTCAAACAGCATGTTTGCTCATAAGAAATTGATATACCTACGAGTATTTTGTGAACATTCAGATTGTAAGACTGAGGAAACACCAATACTATGAACACACCTCCACCACTCTACACCTCGTCCTACTCACTTACATTGAAGATTATATCCCTGCCAGATTAGTTGCCTGGAAGAGATCGCTCTTAGCGATAAGGCCACCAATTAAGACGCTAATTTTAATTTCTATGTTTTTTGTATTGTTTTTTATATGTGGTGTTTTAATAAAATATTTATCTATCTATCTACTATGAATAAGAGTATGTGTATTTGCAATATTGTGCAATTAGACATTTCGTAAAACGGTCCGATCCTTATTTAATTCATTTCGCCTCATAGAGGAGTTCATTGAGTGTGATGTCGCTGAGACAGGAATATGACAAGAGGTGACATCTGTCACCAGAAACTCTCAGACAATGCGAATTACAAAGCCATGAAATTACAGTAATTGAGTTGCTCTTATATTTAATTGCAATTGAAATGCAAAAAAAAACATGTAAGTTTGTATATGTATCATTGTAAAATCAGAAAGAAGATCTGAGGTTGTTTATTCATTCTTCACGTCAAAGCCGAACTGAATTAAAAAAAACATTCAAATGGGTGTAAAAAAGTTGATTTCATGAACAAAATTAAATTAAGTAAATGAAAAATCATCATCCACAGCCTTTCTTATCCCACTGCTGGTTATATACCTCTTTGTGCAGATCTTGTCCAAACGTGATAAGTCAATAATATGATTTGGTAATTTAAAACATAAAAATTAATCTAATTTGATCTAGTGTTTTAATTATTTTTTCAATTTCCATACACACAAAATACGATCGTTTCTTCCTAACATTATTCTACGACATAAAAGTTGTTTGTATTGAGGAGTAAACACAATACGTACCCCTCACTGACAACCCGGTATTATTATGTTTTCCGAATCCTTCGACTTTTCTCTATTTACGTAAAAGCTTGTTAGGAGCCAAGTTAATAAGAATCAAGGTTCCATTACGTCGACATACGGGAATAGGCTGCGGAGGCTCTCCACAGAGTATTTATATACCAGACAACACATTTATAAGAAAGTTAACTTGTTTGTACGAGTATTCTGTAGGTAGATAGTAATAAACAGCACCTTATGTTGCTTTTTTTTCATAGAGATTTAGTTTTGTTGCTATGCATTTTAACAATTGATAGATATACATTATGTAGACCGAGTAGACAGTTTACATTACATTAACCTTATTCGTTATAAAAATAAGAATTACCTTCTCAATTATTCTTCTTATTAAACTTGTTACTAGAACATCAACACCAAATATTTTTTGTATCATTTAGTTTCTTTGTTATCCATACCAGTTATCAGCTTTGCTTTCATTTTTCCTTGTCCGCACCCGACTAGGGCGATACAATATCTGGGGCGTGCGGGACCCCAGATTGGTGCTTAATCGTAATTGACACCTACACGAATGGCTATCTGATATTAGGCATTGAATTTCCTCGCCCGAGACGGAAGGAAAATGATATTGAGTTAGTGGCTTAGATGATATCGACAGAATTGCTTGGTAGGTTGGCTACTCTGTTTCTTTAAGATAAGGAGCTACGGTGTTCGGTGTAATGTAATAAATCCGGGTTGTTTGCCTGTTATTGTCATTTCATGTAATTTGGATACTTATTCGATGAATAAGCTATATTTATATTTATAGCTATATTTATTTCATAATCAAGAGTTGTGTTTATTAATTAGCACTATTAATCTTTTCAAAGAAACTTCCTGAAAATATAAAATTGAATACTAGTCAAGAGCAGTCTTGCTTGTCATTTTGCCATAGGTACGTTTTACATATTCTATTTACCTTATAGTTTTATGGTGATACAGCATTAGCGCAAGATAAGAGTACTTACCTAGAGTATTACCTATTAATTTCAAGTTTTTCAAGTTTAATTTTGTTCTGATATGATATTTTGAGATGTGTATGGAGTAAAAGTCTGAAATAAATGACATTTATAAATTTTTTATTTATTTATTAATGTTATACAATACAAACAATAATGAGACCTTTTATATTGAACTGTTATGCACACTGCTGAAGATATAGTTCAATTGTAATGTATTGGGCACTCAAGTATAATCCGAGGAAGAAGTCGCGACCCTCAGTAATACCAGTATGTGCCAGACTGGGCGCCGCGTGCTTCGCCTTGGGGCGGGTCGCCAAAGTTGTGCCGAGCGAAGCCGCGCGCGCGTGCTACTTCGCTACGGTGCAGTCACAGCTGCAGTACGGTGCTGAGCTTTGGGCTCGAGCCGCGGACTGGGATCGCGCGTTCCGAATGCAGAAACGTGCTGTGCGCTGCTTGGCGCGCGTGCCCTGGGACACCTCGGCTCGTCCATATTTCATAAAGCTGGGTATCCTGACGCTGCCTGCCATCTTGATTTATCAAGTGGCAGTCTATGCTAGGATCAACCTAGATGAATAGACTGTGCGTAGCTCACGGCACGAATACCCGACTCGCAGTGGTAGCAAACTAGGAGCTGTTGAAAGACATTTAGTAAAGGCTGACAAATTAACGCATTCTATGGGCCCGACAGTGTACAACATGCTGCCGGACAAAATCATCGCGGCCAAAAGTTTACCTTCTTTTAAACACATGTTGAAAGCCTGGCTTATCGAGCAAGCCTTTTACAACTTTGATTTGTTTAAACTTAGGATATGACATGATTATTAATTAATATATATGTACATATTTACGATATTATTTATTCTCTTTGTTATTATAATGTTTTACATTGAGACGTTTTCGAGTACATTGTACTTGTTTAATGTATTTAAAATTTATTTTTGATTTTTTTAAATGGTAAATTGATCGTGTAAATTTAAGTGAATTGAATGTATAATGAACATGAACATAATTATATGTAAAGAAATTGACGTATTTATGAATAAATGAATATTTTGATTATGATTATACTGAACATGAAACAATGAGGAGGAGGAGCTATTGAACTTTACTAAATGATACCTACTAGAAATACAGTAAAAAGTTATCCGATCCCGTTTCCATTGAACTGCGAAGCGTTGCGATTGAGGCCGATCCATATTCAATCGTTGTTTTGCGTTGCACGGCTCTGAATGAACATGGCGCAAAGCCACCACGACACAGTCTTTGCATACTTTATACATGAGAGATTTCAAATGTCATGGTTTCCCATGATAAAGCCCGGTCGCAATGCACGGAGAATTTTAGGCAAGGGCCGATGTGAGTCTTGTCATGACCATAGTCTGTGAGAGACACCGACATTTTTAGCCCGGTAACGATAGGAATATAAAATAGCCAATGTTTCTGATATATTTACGAGTTTCTCAGACATTATTGTGATTTATATGGTTAAACACGTCGTACTTTAATTCAAAACAAAGCTGACTTTACGATACAAGTATACAAAATACTGTAATGATCAAAAGTAACAACAAGTATTCTAAAAGGGTTCTAAAATTTTAAAATTCATATTTGCGAATGAAAATTTCGAGACCAATGCGATGGTGAAGTTTGCAACTACTTTGGTAATTGCTCGAAAAGTTCAGAAGGAGGAAACCTCGAGGCCGTCGAGTTGGAATGATGGACTTATTAAAGATATTTCTTTGATCATATGTCGACCTATTATATTTATTATTTTTTGCTGCCAGATATTTCCTTATATCCTCAAAAAATAAAATACTTACATATATTTTATTTATTCACAATTAAATCTTAATTTAAAAAAAGTTGTTATTTGTAGAATTTAATTTATATCAATATTTATCATTAGAGTAATTCGCTTTAAGCGGTTCTGATTATGACAATAATAAATAAATAAATAAAGTTTAAGGAAAAAGTAGCGCAGCACGGAACACATAAATATAGATCCCTAAAGTTGGTGACATGTAATACAATACATGAAATAATTTCTAATGTAAAATATATGGTCGAAAAACATTTACTTCCCCTATAAATGTAACACCTAATAAATTAAGTAATATATGAAATACGAACGTGCTTATAAAACTTGTTTTATCAAAGAAATTTCCTGAAACCATAAATTATATCAAAATACTGTTCCGTTAATTTAATTTTACATTAGCAGCTGTGACTGAGTAAAATCATAAGGGAACAAACAAACATTGGAATAGAATATTAGACAGTCTCCAATATATGTCCATACATATATGTATGTATGATTAAATACCACAAGATTTCTTTCAAAATAGTATGTGTACATATTTATATATATATATATATATATACATAGCTAAAATATATAGTAATGATGCTAGTTTTCTAATGCACCATTCTGATTTTTATACGTGTCGACTTAGATTTATAACATGAAAAAAGTTGTAGACATTAATTGATTTAAATCAAATGAAAAAAAAATGTAAAGCCTCGATCGATGAATAACTGTGAAGGTCTTCAATATATGGCCAATAAATTTATTAGTATTCTATTGGAAACGCCCTAATCTATTGGCAAAAGACCAGATTGAATATAAATACCCCCAAAACATGGCTCAAAAAAGCTAGAATTATGTTTTGAAAACGGGTGGGTGTTTATTTTAACACGGCTAATAGGCTTACGTTTGATTACAGCCTGCCTGGTGTTAAGCACCACTGTAGTCTAAGATGTTGCACGTTTGCCTAGGAGAAACTTATTTACTCTGGATTTGAAGACCCCTGGGCTCTAGGTAAAGAGTTCCATAATCTCTAATGAGTTTGAGTGAAAAATGGCTTCGAAACGGCGACATGCGCACAAAATACTTGATTAAGGCCAAAGAGGGTACTTTTAAATCACAATTTAGACTTTAGTTACTGCAAAAGCCAGTATGTTGTAAGTCTCTGTTTGCAACAACCTTTTTGTGACGGTTCTTAATAAGCTTTGGGCTTTTGCGGCGTACGTCATTCTTGGAAACATAACTTTATTCAAACCCTTATGAAATAAAGCCGAGATTCTCTAATTATACTCTTGTCAAAAGTTCTTGACATTTATGGAAATACATCCGTTTTGTTATTATTTTGTAAGATTTCAATACCTTTTGTCAGAATTATTTATTTTTTCATCTATATTAACTATAAAAGCATTTTTTTCGATATTCCTCTCAGCCTAGTTTCCAATTTATGGGGTTGACTCTCCATACACTCATTTACATTTTTCTGAAAGACTTTTTTTAATGCTTGTTTTTTCATTCAAGTACATCTAGTTTATTCAAATTTGCTATAGACGTGTTTTAATTGTGTACTTTGCTTGCGAGCCGAAAGACGTATTTGTGGAGATCGTTATAAGCATACCTAAGCATTCCTCACTGTTACCATCTGTATATTTATGGTGATGCAAGAATAAATCAATGAAACGAAATTATGAATGTTTAAATTTAAAATCCTTCACAAAAAATACTAGTTGATATGCAAACATATGTGTTTGTATTTAAATAAAAACATGCCCTTAAAACCTCCACTTAATACTATTTCACCCATTTACCCAATGAGAAAAGAAAAATCAGTCGCGAGTAAAAAGTTGAAATATCGTAACGTGAATAAATTGAAATGGCATGAATAAAAGCCGCACAAACGAACGTAGCGCGCTTGAAAAAAGTTCAGCGAAACGCAAAACCCTGAAACGGTCTCGCTACAAGCCCGGTTCGATGTAAACAATTTTTGCGCTTACTTATAAAACTAAAGTGTGCCTCAGGTCACAGTAATGCCGAACAAAGTTGCAGTGTTACAACTCCAGCAATTAAAATTTGTAGAGGAGTCAGAGCTGAAATTATGCATGAAGTGAGAGCACTAGCCGAGGCGTAGCGTTCCGTCGACGATTAATATTAATGAGAGCGACACGGTGTTCGGCGGCCGGCGGTGCCTCCTGTTTCTTTTGATTGTAAATTCAGTTTTGTTTATGAACCGACTTGTTGCATGCTGACGATCTAATCTGCGTAACATGGAAATGTGGGCGCGGCTCGCCTCCAAGTTTTATGGGAGGTAAATGTCGTCAGGCGCATAATTTTGCTTCATTATATGGAATAAGCAAAACAAATTAAACTGAGAAAAGAAGTTACTAGAATTGCAGCCAAAAATGGTAAACATCAATTAATTTCCTTGGAACACATTACACTCACAATTTAAATTTCATAACACATACAATAAAGAAATTGTGTTAATATTATTCATAACATCTTCATCTTAACCCACGAGAGTGGCCAAATTTGGTGTTGAGTGTTTTCGAACCACCCTAAGAGCCTCTAATTTGGCTTACCGTCAATGATATTGTGTCAATACTTGGGACCTACAATTTTAAATGTCATCCGAATCACAGAAGCGGCCATGAGGGCTGGCACTTGACTTGACTATGACTATGTGTTGATCATCTTATCATAACGCCCATTACTTGGCAGTAACATACAAAGGAAAATAATATGTGTTACCTAAATGCGACAAATTGAAACCAAAATTAGTCCTACCTTAAGCAATTTAACCAACACAAAATCCATATGTTTAATCAATCTAACTCCTCACTAACTAGCTACAATCAAATCTCGCTATAATAAATATCACGTTTTAATCTGCACACAGAACAAAACAGCGAGCTTCGTGCACAATAAAGAAAGCTTAATGTGACGTTTCTGTTTTCTCGTCACGTTTTTTCGTCGTTTAAACGTCCCTCGAACAAATGGCTCGGAACATAACTACATCGGCACAACCGTATACCTAATACGTGAAGTAAAACTAGAGATAGAACGTACATATTAACGTGCCTTCTTTTCTTTGCCACTTGTCATAAAATTTTTGCCAAAACATTTTTGTAGAATATGCTATTTTAAAAACATATTCAACCAAAACAATTTCATGAATTGTTTTGGTTGAATATGTTTTTATATCAACGTGAATGTAGATTTATATACGAGAAATTCGCATCATAGTAATTAAAACTTCTTTCACATATGAGTTATGCTTTTGTTGTTGTTTTTATTGGTTGTAATTAGGTAATCAATAATTCATATTGACTTTTCTTGCTAATTTATCAAGTCTTAGATGCCTTATATTGTGCCATTATTATCTTTTTTTCTCAAAGTAACTGAAAGGCCTAAAAGTGTACTGCTTTTACTAGCAATAAGTGCATTAGTTTACTACAGTTTTAGCCACGAAAGTCTTAATAAATCGTTCAGTTCATTAAAAAGTTTACATGTGATAAGTTTATAATAGGAA
The DNA here is from genome assembly GCA_964023185.1 of Macaria liturata. Classification (NCBI taxonomy): domain Eukaryota; kingdom Metazoa; phylum Arthropoda; class Insecta; order Lepidoptera; family Geometridae; genus Macaria; species Macaria liturata. The sequence goes on along the minus strand of OZ026820.1, from coordinate 5,779,410 downwards.
AGTGGAATCCTTTTAAATGTTTTGTTGTGCACGATTTTGTATGATAGGATTATTATTTACACTATTATATCAAATGTTTTATAAGTTTATGGTTAATAAATAATTTCAAAACTCAAACTCAACTCTCAAAGTAACTGTCAGAGTATCTAATAATACGTCTTTTTATTTAAATTGAACTTTAGTGATCCAATTGTCGTCAGCTAAATACAATATTTAACGAAAGTCGAAGAAATGTCGCAAGAAAGTTATCTAGTTCACACTAATTTGCGCAGATTAGTAAAGACATAAAATAACGTTCTATTGATAACACTGCTAAAACTTTTCAGACTTGATGAATAAATTATTACCTAATTTCATAAGAAACTAAGTAATAACTTTGTTTCAGAAAGCTAACAGTCAAAGTCATTTAGCTGATGTTATCTAATCGTCTCATATTACACTAAGTTCGATGGTACTAAATGATTGTTTTTATATGTCTGCAATGATGACTATGTTATTCTTCTTTAAATACATACATATTTTTTTGTTTTCAACTTTTAATTAGAAAATGAGCCAAAATAATACCATGGTGCGGGTTTTGCAATTGACAAAATAACTTACAAAATGTTATGTATAAATTAGTACGCATTGCTTCGTATCTCTAACTAAATTCTGTAATTGTATAGGCAATAGGCGTCTGTTAATAGGTAGTATTTAAATAACTAATATTTTAGTTTGTTTCAGGGTCTAGAGCTAATAATTTTAAGTAAATTAAAATTATTAGCTCTAGCTCTATTACCTATTATTTACTTTTACATATATCGTTTACAAAACAATGATCATGTATCATCATACTTTTAATCACTAATTGATTCTTGTGCTTTTAATAATAAGAACAGAATACCTCTACATTTCACAACAACTGTGGGTCACAAGATTGTCGCAAGATTAAAGTAAAGAACTAAATTAAACTTGCTCACATCCAGCTACCAGTTACTCCTTCGTATTTCTCGATTCAAAAATTTCATTTCACCGTCCACCTATTTCATAAATATAGGAGACGGTAGATTTCTCGTAGTAATGTATCTTACGCATAATTGATTCGATAGAATTGCAACTCCTTACAAATGTCGCGTCGTAAATGTTTCCACATTTCATCTTTCTCCCACACACTACTCGTATTGCCAATACACCTCTAGAATACAAAGGTTGCTCGTGATTGGTTATGATGGCGGAAATATCGGAATGCTAGGTCGCAGTTGGTCGCTTAAAAGTTAAGCCCTGCTTAGCAACTCAACCACGGCGACGGCATGAAATTATTTTTTTTACTCTGTTGCGTTTCTAGTTTAACTTAGACAAGGGCCTCACCCTTAAATTTATAAAGAAAATGATAATGACGTTTCTATTGTATTTATTATTAGTAGTCTATCCCCCATCTCTTGGCGCTTTTGTTATTCCCTGTCCCGAGCCAGACGAGTTCAGGCGACTTTCGAAGAATCACCAAACCTCCAAAATTGCAATCACGCAAATTGAAAATTAATGGAGCGCGAGATCCAATTTTGCATTAAAGCTTTCTGGTAGGTAAGTAGGTCCTCGATTCTGCTGTCCTGGCATCGCTAATATTAATAAAGAACGTCTGCTCTGAGATACGGTCTTTGGTGACAATATTTTGTAACAGAACATGGGGCGAGGTTTTTCTGCCGTGTGATGTTTGAGTATATTATTTACCCACTTAGCGCGATTTCAGGAGGTAATAACGGCTTAAGAAAATTGTTTTTTTTTAGCTTATGTTTTAATATAATGACCAACTTTAGATACGGCATTGTAATATGAGAAGTTAGTTATTTTAATATGAGTTTATTGTAATATAGATGTTTTTCATTTTAATAATGAATTTAAGTAAAAGACTGCCCGCGTTGTCCTAATATCTTTATAATCACTAATCCGTATACTAATGAAATGTCAGTGACTTCCGACGGTTTCAAAATTCTCGACACCAGAGTTCGCCACTATCATACAAACTAACTTATAGTGACTATTTTACATAGCGTTTTGAAAGTAAAAATGGGCTTTATCCATGTTTTTTGAGAACGTAAAAATATATGTCCAGCATGACTCCACAGTTTTATATTCTGCAAGTTTCGATGGCAGTGTAACAAAAATATTCGGTGGTATATTTTGAAATTTATGCTTGTGGCACACACAAAGACTCGTCACGAATTTATTGGCTCCTGTCATTCACAGCTTTAAAAAAACGTAACACTTCTATAAACTAGTAACAGTTCTGCGAACGGTACACTTCATAAGCAAATACATGTTTTTTTTTCGTGTTGATACTTTGTTACTCGATTATTTTTAATATTACATTATTTATATTATTTTATTATTACATTATGCTTATGCAAAACAAATTTAACAAAATTTTCATATATAACCTATTTCTATCTTCATCAATCACATTTTTTTTCTCTACTTACGCAACAGTTTGCTCAATGAAAGGTAAATTAGTTTGTTTGGCCTGTAATCTTTGTTGGTAGTGGCTCTGCCTTCTAATCTACATAGGGTCGCAGGTTCGATTCCCGCATAACACAAGTAATAATGAATTTAAACATTTATAATTACTTGTGTTGAGTTTGATCGTTTCTATGTATAATAATAAATATAATAAGTAAGTATTTACAAAAGAAAAGTATGTATGTATTATATCCCTTATCTAGTACCCACGACACAAGCGTTTGCTTAGTGTGGGGTGAAACATTTTTTTATTATATATATTATAATGAAAAATATGCCCTACGTTGTTATTTAAGTAACGTAATACAAATTGAAACAGAATAGTTTACCAATCGATGCAGAAACACAGATGTGCAAATATTTAAACCGTTTGCGAATAACTGTCTACTGTGAACTAAGATTTTTGTTTGTAACATTGTCAGCAGTTTCGAGTCGTTTTATGTGAATGGCCGCCAACAACCTGCGTCACGGGAAACTAGCTCGGACGCTATACATATGCACGTACCATTCTGATACCCTCTTAAGTAAGTTGAGATCGGCATCCGACCCGAATAAAATGTCGTTTACCCTCACGCTTATCTTCGACTGCAAACGTCCAAATTCGTTTCAGTTCGTTACAAGTGAAATATAGTTAAAGTCGCAGACTAAAACGAAGTCAAACGACACTTACTACGGTGTTTGATCGCCTTCGAAATCCTCCAGCGCACATTGTTCAGTGGATTTAGCCCAGCAGTCGCCACCGGACGCACCAACTTCTGTTTGTTACAATTGTAACGTATGAACTCGTGTGGGACTTGGACAAGTGAGAGCTCCGCCGCCCCACTGCATTATTAACGCTGAGCTCGGCTTCCATTACTCAGCATAGCACGAACAAAGATAAAACATCAATCACACGTCTGAGTACTCATTCACAAAACGATCTGCGCTCTCAATATTCAGACTATTGAAAAAAGAAATGCGAAAATTGAAGTCCACTTATTCCAAACGTCGATTTAAATCACTAGCGGCTAGCAATTTCGTGCGAAAACTGTTCGATAGCCGCTACTTGATTATTCCATTAGGCACACAGATAAATCATTGCGAAAATTATGCAAAATCACCAAACTCTGTTTCAAATCGCCATTAATACTCGTGAGAAAAAGATGAGACGCACAATTGCCTAGAGCAACTAAGCTCATTGAATTTTTCCGATCTTTTTCATGTTACATCGTTATGAAACTCACCGAAGAAAAAAATATCTCATCAGAATTTTATTTGTGTTGGTGCTTGTTTTTGAAGGAATTAGCCAGTACAAAAGAGACTGTAGCGTAATCTGTTTGAACATCGCTGTTTTGGAAAAAACTTAAGAAGCACGAGAAGCTACTCCAGTAAATAACATTATGTCGCCGCCCGCTCCTTGTCAAATGATGCAGATAAATGCCAGTCATAGAACTAAATGCATAACAGAAGAATCTTTCTTAGAATATGTCCTTTTATTCATTAATGTGCTATATGTTATTTTGTAGAATCCTATATTTTATGCAAGGCTCTACAATGTGTAGTGTAGTCTCAAACGGGTTAGATAAATGAGAGCGCACGTTTCCAATTTGCTTGCGTTGTAGAATTTAGGACAGAGGCAGTCTAGAGTTATTATTCCATCTCATGACCAAGGTAGGCTAATTAATGCACCACAACAGAGAGCCCGCAATCCCTAGATATCCATAATTAAAATCTAGTTACGAAGTGGAACACCGTACAGCTCACAAATGGAATTTAACAATTCACACGACAAGTTGTTACAAGAGACATGAAAATATAACTTGTAATATAATAGACCGCCCGTGTGTGAAGGCATACAATAATTCTGAATACAAGTTTGTCTCGAGACCATTGTTTCACCTTGTCTCGGTAGCTTTACATTCCGTGTTTCTGTCTACTTACAATTTAGTTCTCAAGACAGACTTATGTAGTTCTTGTGTTACAACAAATAGAGAGTCATTTTCTTACTTTGTGAAACAAGTTGACAAGAGCAGCTACCTACGAAGTCACAACTTACAAAAACTTGAATAGAATGATTGTATTATTTTTATTGTTTCTTTTTGCAATGTCTGTTTCTTTGTTTCAAACCAGGTAACAACTTATTAATGTGTTTATAAAACGTGAACACTATATTAAATTGACTGTATAAATTTAAAAATAAATACCAATTTAAATTTCAAAATAAGTTTTCAGTTGCTTGAACATTTTCTGAAGGTAATCCTTTAGGCAAACTATATTTAAATTACTGTCTCTGCCAAAATATGAAATTCAAATCCGTGGAGATGCATGCACCTCAAGTAAGTCGTTACAAACTCGTTTAGTTACCTACAGTGGCTGAACTGAGCTCGTCTTGTATATCTTAACGTCAGCGGAGTAAAAGATGTACAAGCACATGATAGTGCAGGATATATAATATTATTATTTACCTTAAAAATATTATTTACCAAAACCCGTGTAAAATTTCATTGAGCTAGTTTTTTACAAAAAGTCAACATTAAATTTCTAAACTGAGCTATCCGCATCTAAAAGAAGCAGCATGGGATCGCAGAAAACTTTGCCAATTAACCTCCAAACTTCTATATGAAGATGGCACCCGATGATGATGATGGTGATTAAATATCGTTCAGTATGGGACTAATATGGCAATGTTTTGTTCATCTTTTAAGTTCAACTTCTTTCGATTTAGATGCTTTTTCAGGAACAAGTTCAAATGGCTTGTTCTGAATCACCATACATATTTTTGTATAAAAACATGATTTAGTTCTATCAACGTAACTCTTACTCAATTATACAAGAAACAAATTTAATATTAATGTCCACAGCCGCTCCAAGTGCCTATAATAGCGATAGCATGGCTTCTTTGAAGGCCAAGTCTGAGGAAGTCCCTCAAGTTGCGGTCTACTTTCGGGGAATTTGCTCCATCATTTCGCGTCAAATGTCGAATACGATTTCCCTTGTAGGAAGCTCTATTTCCATTTTGAAATGTCGGCCCGGCGCTAGAGGCTCAAGTGTTCTGTCAGAATATCTGAATATTTCAACGGCAATGCTGACGCAAAATAAAATATGAATTTTTATGCGAGTTTCTCCAATAAGAATATCGATGCCCACACACAGTCAATTAAACTTTGAGTGCGTCGGCGAATACAGATTGATCTGCAAAAGGGAGTCTCTATGAAGTTATTAAATGGGCGTGAAAAAAATAAGTGGTTACATGATGATGTGGAGTCATCGATCACTTATTTTAAAATAAGAATAAGAAAAGAGCATATTACTTCAATAACATTGTACTAATTAAATAAATAAAAAGCATTCTATAAAATCTGGTTCAATTTTCATCTGTCCAATACCATTTCTATTTTATCACTATTCAAATGAAACAGACAACAAACAACTTAGACACTGTAAACAAAGCTCCAGAAAATACCAGTCTCGTCAATTCCTAATCAATAATGCAATATGCAATTCCATAGACAGTTTGAAGTTTACAGCTAGGTGTAAGGACGGCCGCTATTTGACCGCGTGCTAAATGTACCGTGTGAATTTGTGGAACGAAAACAATTTGACTCCGCCAGGGCCCGACCACTTTTATGGTGGCTAGAGTACGTGGATCGCGTCCAAACCGCGGGACATTAAAAAAGCAGGCCTGGGACATAGTGCTAAGGGATATGTAGCCTTAGAAGTATGACTGTGGCTTCTTACTAATTGTATCTTATCACTACATTTAATCGAGTAATTTGGGATCGAATCATTTCTTTCTTTATTGTTATGGGATAATTTAGCTGAGTACGTACTTAATATGAATTAAAGTGGACAAATTTAATTCATATGTATGAGTAAAAAGATGCAAAAAGTACGACTTAACGTAACTTTTTGTATCTTTTTACTCACGCATCCAAAACTGAGTATTTTATTACGAAAAAAATGTTATATTGAATCTACATGGATAGAGGATACTCGTAGACTAAGTCATAATAATCATTACACATGCGTATTAAAAGTTTACGTTTTTCCATATAAATATTTTTTTTCAAGTTCAATCGCGGAGCATTTCTATTCTGTATTCAGAACTTGCTTTATCCATTTATGTTTTGCACTCCAATGTTTTACTTTTTGTGCCCGTACTCGTGAATGTTCGCAATGCGTGGTTCCTGCTAGTGCCTGGGGCAAAATGGGCACTAAGCAACTGTTTGTGCTCTCAACTTGCCTATAATTTTGCCCGGCAATCATTAAATGCAACCGCACTACGAATTTATTAACAGTCTTCCCTGAGGCCACACAACTATGTGATTGTCAGCTCACAGTGCTTTAAATACACGGTGCCTATTAGAATTTATAAGGGAAGCCTGTTAAAATTATGAATAATTAATTTTGTAACTAAATAAATAATATTTTGTATCATAATGTAGATACTACCATTGTTCGTAATAATTAAAAAAAAAACAGTATATTTACGAAGATGACATAAAAAGTATAAGTACCGTACCACAGTAGTTTCAGATGTTAATTCTTTTCATTTCCATAGTTTCATTAATCATCGTGTTAACGTTACTGTGTTGGTACATGACATCTGTCAAACTATGGATCATACATGTTTTTACGAATGAACCAGAATCATTCCAAACCTTGCAGAATCCTTAGAAATTAAGGAACCATTCCAACACAAGCAAGAACTAAAGCAGACTTTGTGCATTACAAATACAGCAGCGGCTTCATAACAAATGTAAAATATCTGCTCAGAACGTGAACGAACAAAGCAATGGCAATGCAGAGCTAAGGAATAAAACAGCTGATACAATAGGACCAGAGAAAAGGGATTTAGTTAGGTCTGTAGTGTAATGCTTAAAAAACTTTTTTTTTATAAAAGAACACATTAAGTAATTACGAAAGGGATTTAGTAAAGTAGTGCAATAAGATGCTTAAAACACTTTTTTTTATAATATAACACATTAAATACGTAAATTATAAAGAATATTGAGGTGTCAGAGGACCAGCCGTAATAGAAAACTACTAATGGTGTGCCTCATATCGTGCCTTAAACACACACGGAAATAAATAAGTAGTCTTTTGTAAAATGGCAAAATTTTAATTGTTCCTTCTTAAACTTCAGAGGTTTATAAGATAAGATAAGATAATAATTTATCCATCAATAGAAATACTCAACTTATGAACTAAACGTTAACAGTTGGTAATTATATTGTATCGTCTTACAAAAATATTTATGTCAGTTAAAAGATTTTTAACATATCCAAAATTTTCCAAAAGTATTACATTTTTTATAATGGTAAAAATGACAGAATAAAATAAAATGTCAAGTGTATATTGCTAGTATAGCTTAATGTTAATGTCACAATTTATTTAAGTTTTTTACACTGTTGTCCTATATTTATAGCTCCAAGGATAGAGGTACCTGTCGACTGAATTATCTAGAGAACAGATTGCTAGAGGCACCTGCAGGCATGCATCTATTTGGCTCGGGTTTTAAGGACAAAAAAAAACATTTATTTACTGTACGTAACTTTTAATACAAAAAAAAAATTAAGTACTTACGTTAATTTTTAATACACTTCAGGCCAATATTGTTTCCACATTTCGCAGAATTATTTTAATTATGAAATTAATTAAAACTTGAAGACAAGGCGTGTTGACAACATAATACAAACACGACTCGTTATAAATTTCGGGAATGAATGAAACAAGTACCAAAAGCAATTAGAATGGGACGTCGAGGATTTAGTACTATTTAAAAAAAAGGCTGTTTCCAAGGAATTTGCTGTACGTATATTTTTGCGATTCAAAGTTAAAACACCCCTGATCCGACCATAGTCTATTTTGAAACTTTTTTATTTGGAAACCTTTTAACTCCGGGCGTAGGTGGCGATCGGAATCGATTGTCGAAGTTGGCAGCTGGATATTCAAATCGTTCTCTTATTTTTCTTTTCAGCATCTACTTTTTAATATTTCCGATCAGCGACCTTATTTGTTTTGGACAAACATGTATTTATGACGGATGCGATTCGATCAAATATATGAGTCGATTCTGATGTAATGATTTTTATTTATAATCATTTCAAAATGAATACCACAGAAATGTATGATGCTTTAAAATTAGGTACAGTTTAATCCAGTTTTGTAATTATACAAGAACAGCTTACAGAAATCTTACTGGTCCTTAGAAGTGCGCCCACAAACGTATCTACGAGCTTGCAATACAAAGCTTTGATAATGTCGATAAGATATGCAAATGGAATAGACTTCAAACAGAACTAGCCTCTTACTATTCTGGCACCGTTTCAATATAGATACCAGCAAGAGTATACCAAATAAAAACGCCTTCCCTTTGTACATTACCATAGCAAATGCTAATCGAAAGCCATACGAATGTTAACGATAAGAAAAGTGCGTCATAATTAGTTGACTAACCTTCTTCGACGCGCAAACGTGAAGGCAACACTTAATTGCAATTCCAAGCTTGGGAATAGATACGTGTTCAGTTTGTATCTAGATAAATAGACCTTATGCTGTTGTAATAGAGCTGTGTTTGGAAGATGGTGGTAAAAATGTTTTCTATCCCAACAGACCAGAACCACAATGTAAGGGGGGAGGCAGTGATAAGGCTCCTGCTCAAGCTGTAAAGAACAGAAGGGCCAGTTAACAAGTAGCTATATATTGTATACTCGTTTATTGTTGACATCTGTGTTTTGTTTTTCCCAGCGTGGAACAAATTTTACGTTAGTTTGACTACGATTTGCGTGGTCTTTTTTATTACATTAATCTAGCTCACTCTGTTTATTAATTTCTTAAAATACAATTATGTTTAATGCATATGGCTTTCAGGACTTTCAATTTAAGTAAGTAATTGGTCGTTAGTATGTATAATAAGTATGTATTACAAAAGAAAAGTATATAAGTATTGTATCCGTTATCTAAGTACCCACGACACAAGCGTTTACTTAGTGTGGGGCTAGATAGCGCTGTGTGCAATGTCCCGGGATATTTATGTATTAAATTATAACGATATTGCTAGCTAAAGGAATAACATTTTCACTTTCAATTGATAAAAAAAGCTTTAATTCGCACCATTTGGTCAAGTCCAAAAAAGCAATAACCCTCGTCAGTCACATTTTCAATCAGTCACTTGCAAAGTTCAACTACTGCGTTCATTAGAGACTGCCAGAGCTGTGTGGAGTTAAAATTGAACACATGGTGCCTGTCGCCCGCGCCGCCGGCTTGATGGATGAAATGCCAATTGGAAGGAAAATTTAATGCGTTTTCTTGATGGTGAAGACATGGCTTGTAAATTACTGTGGCTAGAAATAGACCCATCAAAGTCGTAGTGACAAGACGTGGGTGGTTACTTTATACGACACTTTACAATATTCATGTAGGTTGTTTTATTACAGGAGAATCCTTATTTGGATATATGTGGCTATATACAATACATAGGAAATATCACGGTTAGGAATTCTTTAATATAAATATTATCTTCATCATAATATAAATAATGAAAAGCCGTACATAGTATTTCTAATAGTAATAATTCATTCATTCGAAAGTGGGTACAACAAACAACAAATACTGGTATCATTATATTATTCCGTAACAAATTAACGGGTCAATATGCATTCGGAAAGTAATCCTCATCACTATCACGAAATATTAATCATATATCTCTGATGATACTTTCATAATGAAATGTTCGCAAGATACATGAATGAGATAAACAATGTTTTATTAATTCTTGGTCCCTACCCTCTATATGTACATACATATATGTTGATATATGTAGTGATGGCAAGATATTAATTTAGGCAATGAATAACGGCGGGATTACATTAATCGCCTGAAATTAATTAAGTACGAGCATTAATTGACTGAAAATATTAATTATAATGATGAATACGACAGATATCACGGCGATACGAGTTTTCAGTAAATGTATCTGTTTTATGCATTGAGAATGATAAAAAAAATGCAAAGTTTTCTTCATATATCCTAAGGTAATGACAATGGCACACTTATTTTATTAACTGTTAGTAACTGTCTGTTAGCTTAGTTGGTAGTGGCTCTGCCTTCTAATCTATGGGGTGCGGGTTCGATTCCCGCATAACACAAGTAATTATGCATATTAAAATTTGTAATTACTTGTGTTGAGTCTGGTCTTTGGTATCTATATTAAGTATGTATTTACAAAAGAAAAGTATATATGTATTATATGGACTGTTTTTATTGTAAATTATTTTCTATGACGAGGTATGATAATTGCGGACATTGTTTCTCTTTTAGTTATTAATGAATAACATTAGCTACATCACGCACCACTTTTGACAAAGCCCCTTTACAGCTGCCTTATTATTAAAATGATTACCTACTAATGTATAAAATTATTAATTATTGAATGTATAATCAACTTGACGCGTCGTTATGAACTATTTATTATTTTGTAAACCACTTGTAATGAAATATCACATAACTGACAATAAAAGAATCTGAATCTGAATCTTATATCCGTTATTTAGTACCCATGAAGCGTAAGCTTAGTATGGGGCTAGATGGCGCTGTGTGATATGTCCTGAAATATTTATTTATTTATTATATAACAACCAATATTGTGACGCAAAATTGAAGTTACCAGATCTATACTAGATATTACTTTTTAAAACTATGAAAAAATATTTACTTATTAAAACCATACCTATGTGATTCATAGTATATTTTGCGTTACAGGTGATTTGGGGCAATCAGTTTGTAATTTGAAGACTTAATTTAATAAAGTGTGGTGTAGTAAAAATGACACAAAGCACTCTTAAAGCTACAATTACTTACATATATCAGTTTCCCTGGACGCAATTCCGAACAGTAAACATCATCCGGTCTTAATTCACTGATTTCCCAGTTCACTTTATCCATACCCACTGAAAATTTAATAAAACTCCTGAATTCTCCAAAATGGTCATTATCTCTGTGAATCCGGGGTCATTAACTTCGTTAGCAACGGCCAGTAATATCAATATCGTTTCAATTAGTCATTATTTATGAGAACAGAGTGGGTGTAAATCTGGGCCTACGGAGGTTCTCTCCATTAATAAATAAGGAAGGACAAGGTAGAGAAAACCCTTCGGATCTTGGGAGGGACAACCTAGAAGGCCCTTTAAGGACAACATTCATTAACATTGATCATTTGGATTTTGATGCGGCTGCTTAATAGAGTTTAGTTTTGGTTGACACATTGTTATCATATAGCATATTCATAAGCATATTATGTAAAACGAAATGATGTAAGGCAAAACAGACCATGATGATGGAAAACGTGCCAATTAACTTAAAACGGTAATTTGTTTTATGTTTATGTTAAAGACATGAAAATGGACTACTTACTGTGAAAACAGAATAAAGAAGGTTTTATAACATACATATATTATGCCATGTTTAGTGACAAAGCAAAACATATAATATATTGATGTAACACATACCGGTTTTCTTTTCTTTAAAATTGTGCTTTGATTTTCCCGATAATTATTAAATGCAAATACTTAATTAAGCAAGCCCAATTTTACTCCGAAAATAAATTAGAAACCACGGGAAGCAGAAAAAATAACAAATCTCATAAAGTTAATAAAAACGGGAAGTGTTTATTCGTGGTTACCCCACCTAATTAAAGTTTTAATTAACTTATAAAAGTAATTTTCTCGGAGTCCTCTCAATACATAAGTAGCTAATAAGCTAATCAATATTACGACAACATTTTAATTTTCATGACTTCGCAATGTCTGTAAGTTTTTTTGATGGAAACTTGTAAGAGAACTACTTAATATTTACGCACACGCCGTGGGCAAATCATAGTCCTGGTTTTTTTTGTTTTATTGTTGTTTAAATACAGGTAAAAATAACTAAAAGGGTTACTTAAAAATATTTTATATGGTTATTAAATTTGTAGAATATGTTTTAAGATGACAAGAATTGTCAACAAGAAAAAAAATGTTACTAATTTCCACAGTGCTGAGATTTGTGAACATATCTCAGCACGTATAGACATTAATATATAAACATTTAACAATATTACTTTCCAACTCATTTTGTTCATTACATAATCTCCGTTTCAGTAATGAAATGAGAGGACGAAACTCCAAACTTCATTTACAATAAGCATTAGACAGGTAATGCTCTAAAGTAATATTGCATATTGTCGACATATTGTTAAAGTAGGTTTATAAATTTACAATACATTTACAGCGAAAGCCGCTTTTAGGTACAAGTGGAAGAAAATTTGGTAATATCTCCAAGACTTTTGAAGAAGAAATACTTATTGTGTTATTGTCGTTCGTTCGTTATTGAATTTTGATATTTCACACATTGTTACAATATGTCATAAATAAGATTCTAATCAACGATTGTTTACCATTGACAACCGTTGGTATTCATTTGTACCAGAACGTATGTAAGTACCTATTTTAAAATATGAAAAATTTGTCACTTTTATCTTCTGATAGTTCACAATAGAAAAATGGAATACGTAATAACCACGATAAGGATTTTGAATTATGTTTATTTTAAATATTTTAGATATATTTTGTGCGTAATTTCACATCGAGTCATTTGGTATTTAAATTAATTTGACTTAACGGTAACCCAAAAGACATTCGAGTATTAACAGCACAACGCGGGAAAGCCGGCACCGCGGCACGACACGTCGCTAACTTCGCCGCGGTGAATTTTTATGAGTGTCGCCCCACGACACACCAGGGACCCGCGGCTTCTGAAACGACTGCTAGTCAAAGAGAAATGGAGATTTCGCAGTTACAAATGTGGAAGCGGTAGGTAGTGGCTGTATTTCTTCGCGGATTACTTTCTCGAAAGCACACTTGTAACGCCGCGCCGGAATTTTTATTACCCTCGGCTCCCCGAGGAACAGTTTCGCGACAGAGATACATTCGAATCATTATGTTTTGTACCGCGTACGGGAATATGACTTTAAATAAAGTGCTCACGCGATCCTTGAACGCCGCCGAATTCACAATTGTACCTTACGCGTAACAAATTTTTATTGCATGCTAATGTGACGGAATGTTAACGCTGCCGGGAGCTTTACGATTCCATGTTCCGGAGCAGGTATTTTGTAAAGTGACTCGGATTTCATAACAATGCACGTGACAGCTCTTTTACAAGGTAAAGACTTCTAAAGGCAAAAATACATAGAGCTACACATAATACATGTTGATTTGTTTTTGTTCGAACAAACGTAATATGAAAATACTTTATTTAAAATAGCAAATAAGGCTAAAATAAATAAAAAAACATATAAGTACTATTATTTTATGACAAAACGATTTAATATCACCTCGTTTGATTGAAATCTCTCAGTAACGTAACTCGTACACGTAACTAAAACAAAACCAGCAGAAATCAATAAATCGTACCATTCCTGTTTTCAACACATACTACGCATAATTACGGTTTCAAAGTATGTGCGTGCGTTACATATATACAAAGACAATATAACCCTGAGACTAACCATGTATCCATTTCCGTACTTAATATTAACCATTCCGTCACCATACATAGTGTACTGCGTGGATTGATTATCTGTATCTGTATTGTATAGCACGGTCCGAGAAAATCAGCAAGAGTATCGTGGGATATCTTTTATAGAGCTTAAACCCAAAAATCTAGATACACTTGGTTCATACATGATCTTCTTTTTTCTGACTTAGATTAGCCATTAATATAAGTTGATTATTAGTTGTAACTGACAGAAACAGTAACAATAGTACAACGCGTTGTAGATCAGTTACTTAGTTACTGTTTCTAACGTGGATTTACAGACACATTATGTATCAAGTTTTCGCAGCGATAGAGGTGTATTGGTGATACTGTAGTCATTACATAATTATGTAGGTTATTTTCGTTCTCTATTAGAACTATTGAGTGTGTTCCGCATGACTCTTCATTAAATACAAGGGTACCAAGTGAAAGTATCGGAATTTATTTTTCTAAACTTATTTATTTTACTGAATCTCTCATTATACATTGTTTGCTTATTTTGTCGTATAAAAATAATATTATTCTTTATAATTGATAAATAATTTGATTTTGTACAAGACGATCAATTCTATTCTCTTATTTTAATCAAATAATCTTCAAAGACTCTTCTTTTAAAGACTTCTGTCCCATTTCAAATCTTTACCTACTGCTTAAATTTTTTTCATAGATCCATCAAAGAGCTACAGGGAACAGAAACGTTCAGCAATGTCATGTGAGCCGATGTTTTGTTAAAATCATAGCATAATGCCATATTAACATCATGAATATACGTAAACAGGCTTTGCGCTTCCACGATTGACATTTTGGCATTCATGCAAAATTATCGTTTGCATACATTCGTATGAATAAGTACCCTTATTAGTATGAGCAAATACTTTTAAATAATCATGTAATTCTTTTAAAATTTAATAGCAAACACGGCTATTAGAAGTACATTTCAAGTATTTAAATTATTTACATTTTCAATTCGAGTTCATAATATTCTTAAGAATTGTATGGTTAGAGACAAAAAGATATCTTTATCATCATAGGTCTTCGTACATATTACCATATATTCATTTACAAATACATTTTATTAAAATCGAGTATGTGCAATACACATTTAGACTACTTACATTGCAAAAAAAACAGTTGCTAGTAGGTAAATTGTTCTATCAGTGCTCTATTTATTCTGTAAATCATAGAGGTAACTATAGTTTCGTGTAAAAATACCTGTAATAGTTCAAATATTGGCTCAATGTAAACTACATTTTCATGTCCGTTCAAGGCTTTATTTCAAACTGAATTTACTTTTGCCTGCAATTAACGTTTAATTTGTTTTCAGCTTAAATTAAATTGAAACTTTTCACCCTATACTGGTAAAATTACTCAAAAATGAAATATGAATCGATATAATTTTTAGTAAAGTTTAATTGAAAATATGGCGTAGCAACTGGTTACGTCGTAGCGCCACCTACAAATATGAATGCTACGACGTAGAAGTGCTACGACATGCTATGTTTGCTTTAATCGGTCAATAGTCACATTTATCGTAATGATTACTTAATGGAGGAAGTCGCGGAATATTAGATCAATTTTAATATGAACCTGTTCATTGCTGGCTGTACAACACACCTGTACACCTCAGCAAACTAATATTAAATACCAAGCGCTTTAACAAACTTCAAGCCATTACTCTGTAACGACTTTTTGCAAATTTCAGCGCATCATGTACAACGAGTAGGTGCTCCATAACGTAGTTAGAAACGTCTGCGCGAGCTTGTTTTATTAAGGCTTGATGAAAACTTTACATCATCATATTTTCTGGATCGTTCACCTAAATTAAAGGTAATTTATATCCCGATGTACACAGACGGTGCCTGTTCGAGCTTTATTAAACAAATAAAGTAATGAATTGGCCCGTTCTCATAAACAAACGTGCTGAAATTTGAAACTTTGTTATTTACTGACGCTTAAAAGACACGGAGCGGCTATAAATTAAGGATTCCCATTATATTTTAAACTAAAATTCTGCTGTTTCATTATTTGCTTATCATTTTCAGCGCGTGAAATATGTACTTTGCTTCACTGTTATTTCAGTGCCTCTGGTTATAAATTTAAATAAACCCTTTAATTTTAGCGTGCTCAGAATTCGCAACATGGAAAATGTTGGACAAGAAATCTCATCTCGAATTACAAGATATTAAGAATTACAATACGTTTTATCAGCTGTTGTTTGTTATAATAGCCTTGAACAAATGTTTGTATAGATAGATAGATAGATAGATAGATTAACTCTTTATTGTTGACACATATTAAAAACAGTACATAAAACAAATTGTATCTAAACTAGTGACACAAGCGGCGGCTTTATCGCTAAAAGCGATATCTTCCAGGCAACCTTCGACTGGAGAGAAATAATCAAAAAGAAAAAAAAAAAGAAGAATGTGGTATACAACAAAAAGATATATAGATGTTATCTAGTTACCATTATAAATAGATAATAAGAATGTTTAATATATTTTTTTATTAATATTAATTACTTTTCTTTTTAAAATTGGCTCATCGATAAAAGTAATTCAAACAGACAATGGAATTTAGGTAGTTACTGTTTTACACCCTCGCCAGCCAGTTATCTCACCACAAGATTGTCTGAAGCAACATTCACACAAACTACACTACATATGTTTGAAGATCTCAACGTTTTCAGCCAAGCAACTTTAAGATAGGTTCGTATCAGGCTACACTTCCTTACATATTGCTTTAGAATTGATGATGGAGCCTATCAATTCCCGAGGCACGCATCGAGTTAAGACCGAGAGCGAAAACGACCCAATTTTTATTAGACATAAATATGAAATGTTGTAAAAGTAAGATGGGTAAGGTCGGACTGATAGGAAGTATGTTCTACTATCTTGCAAGTAAATAAAAAGGCTCTCGTTGAAGATACAAGATCTGCTACAATGTAGTTTATAGGGCGGCAAGTATCTTGGAAGGACTCAGTGACATTTACAACTTGAAGGAAATATGGACGACTGGATACATCTTCTCTTGTACAAAAAAGGGTTACTTTGTAACTTAAGAATCATTTGTAAAAACAAAATTGAACATCAGGATATTAAAGGTTATAAAAAATCTATCTTGTTTTGTTACATTTTATTATTTTATTGTTTGTATGTATAATAAGTGTGTATTTACAAAAGAAAAGTATATAAGTATTATATCCGTTATCTAGTACCCACGACACAAGCGTTTGCTTAGTGTGAGGCTAGATGGCGCTGTGTGCAATGTCCCGGAATATTTATTTATTTTTATTATTTGCTTCAAGATTGGATGGCATGAACCTAGTGTTACCATTTTACTTCTATTTTAAAATAAAATTTTCTCTATAAAGAATCACAGATAAACATAAAACCCGTACATGAAACCCGTATAGCATAAGCTTAATATCAAAGCGTGTTTAAAGCGAGACGTTCAAAACACGATTTTAATAAACTTTGTTCACCACAGTGTGAAATTAAAAATATAAATATCGTGAGACTCCGCAGCTGAAATCCTGGCCCGATTACGGCGTAATCACATGCGCTTACTATCATGACGGTAACCGTGTTAACGGGCTATACGCTCGGATGAAACTGACACAAGAAAATCTAAATACAATGTATGTCAGAATATGTACCTACCGGAAAATGTTCATGGGATCTTATAACAAAAGTGTAATTACAATTTGTTTTAATGGTAGCATGCGTTAACAAGCTTGTTAATAATGGTAGCATGCGTTATGAAATATACAAATATAAATTAGGTCATCAGGCGAATTATGGTCAAGACAAACTCATTCCTAGTAAAAATAAATAGGTACTATTTCTGTAGCACTAATTTTGATGCTAGTCTGTCGTAGTAAAATTTCGTTGGTACTAAGTTTTAGTTATTTATTATTCTTAATAATGCCGAACCATGAATAGCGAAAGCCACGAGATGTATAATTTTTATTCTGTTAATTGGTATACATTGTTGAATGTAGATTAAGATTTATTAACCTACTTAGTCTTGAATATTTTCAACAGCATAAGGCTCAAACAAATTATTATTTTGATCAATGTCTATCAACTTATATCCATGAACAAACGTATACGCAGATAAAACACGCCTTCAGCAATGATTAATACTGGCGCACGTAAATTACAGCAACAAAATACCAAACACCAATTAAGCAGCATTAAATTTTCCATCAACACTAGAACAATAACGACTACACTGCATAAATCATCTCAAATTAATAGAACACGCTCATGTGGGAGGCTAATAAATGACGTAATATATCATGATGTATTAACGCGACACCAACACTGCAGGTAAGGCAAGATTAAGTCTGTACAATCCCAGGCTGATTTATACCATGCACTGCGTCGCCTGAGCAGTCGGCTCCACCTAACTTTATTATGAATCATGAAACACAATGCATGTGTCGGGCTTATCGCTGCAAGCCTGCGAAGTGTTGCGGAGGTGTAGATTAAAGATACGCTTGTAAACTGTTCTTGGTTATTTAGTAGGCCGGGTATGTATCATCCGCGCTCGCAATGAATGTGCTGTTGTGCGCTGTTTGCCGGAAAACATCATGTGAATAAGAATACTGGATATGTTGGTCTGTTAAACGTGTTTTCTTTATTAGAGGGAAGGGTTTAGGTTAACATTTTATTTCCTGTGAGACGTTCAAACATCTTAACTTGTACAAAAAAGGAGAATGGTTTTGCGCCGCGCTCGGCACGTACCTCAGTGTTGCGCAATTCTCAATCGAACTTAACTTCAATAGACCCAGAGGAAATTAAAAAGTCATACAGCGACGGAGCCTAAGGTATAATATAAGTAGGTACTCTCGCGAACAGAAATGTTTATTTTTCCATTTCATTCTTCGCCCTTATTTATTTATTTCAATGAATATGTTAAGTGATCGAACTCTGTTGGGAAATAGCACAATGGCACTGCAGAATGGAGTTTCGCGGCGAGATCAGATACCTCATGAAATACGTGCAGAAGCCTCGCAAAGTATCTCTGAATATTTTATTTTTCCCAAGTTCCCGTATCTCTACAAGTTTTAATATTGCTCCTTGGAAATACAGAGTTTGGAAGAAGTCTCCGCGAATTCACAATAACTTCACGGAAGTTCGCTACGTTTTTAAGATTTCTGTGGCTCATGATTACAGCCCACTTGGCTCGCGAATACGAAAAATGTTTCGCAAACACTACTATGGCTTAATATGGAAATTTTTGTTTTTAAATATTTCTCGGAAGCTTTTAAATTTAATGGTTAGGTTTATTTTACCCTTCCATCGGAAACAAGTTTAACGGCAAAATATAACTATTCCATTATTTACAAACACACTCAAACTTTTGGCAAACTACAAACATAAAACACATTAACACCAGCTCCACAAGCGTTTGATCGTAACAATTTGTAACTAAATTACAACCGCTCTGTTGTCTCCCATAAAGTGTGAAAACAGATCCAATAAACACTCGCACTCACATCCGCGATGTTACTTTACGCAAAATTAACAACAGTTAATTGCTCGGCAACAAATTACTCGCGAAGACGATACAAAGCATATAATTTTAAATCTCAAAGTAAATAGTTACTCTTTAATCATCCCCAACGCTAATTAGAAGTGCTACGAATTTATGTTTATGTTGGGTACTGGCAACGGTGGGGATAGCAAGATGAGAACCAAGAACAGTGTCTGTAATTAACATAGTAATTATAGGCGTCTAATTGCCTCACTGTTCATGCCTTGAGTATCAAACGGGCGTGACGGGACTCGGGAGTAAGTCTTAGGCCGCGATGTAAGAGTACACCAGTTGATGACTTTGTTACAAGGTCGATGTCTGCGCGGTCACACACACAGGCGTAAATATTATTCATAGTGTCACTGGATTCAGCCAATCACGATGTCCTCACTGATATACGAAAGCCGGTAATTTCTCGGCTCTCTTCCAACTCCCGAATGAATAATGAGGTGGAAGCACCGAGGGAATGTGAGGGTGAAAATTATAATGATATGTTATTGACCTGAAATAATCTGGCTAATTCTGTTCAGTCCTGGATAAACGCTGCAGATTAGAGGATTTGGTATGAACATTTTTTAGAAAAACCTTTTAACGGCTACGGTACGTGTAACATAGCAGAATTTGTTATAATATTGTTTGAATTCTTAGTAATGCACTAAGTATATTTTTTACAATAATATTATATTTATCTCAAAGTCTACTAAGTGCACAATCTTTGCTACTCATCATATTTTGCTATGATCGAGTCTTTGGCTTGACAGGATAATATGACATTTAATTAAGAAGATGTTGTAGCATCAATGCCTTGAAGACAAAGCGTTTTGTGACTATCAATGATTAATCGTCAACGTCAGATTAATTTTAAATGTATTTAAAATGTGTTACTTAAGGAAAGGCGCTTTTAATTATGAATAATTAATGGGTCTTAGGGGGGTTTGCGATTTTAGCATTTTATTCTTATTTAAACCACTTTCTGGTTAATTCTGCCAACCTTGTAAAGAAAGTATAATCTAATATAATTCATATAACCATTATTCTATATATGTAATTATAATTATCATACAATGTGAGATTTAAATTTATTTCTGTTTTGTAATTTCCATGTCTTATGGCGTACATTAAAGAAATATTCCTTTTCTATTCTATTCTAAGGTAGCGTATATAATATAGACTAAAAACTAATAGACACAAATTCTCATTAAATGTCGCCCTACGTTGTATATCCTGGACAAACATTCAGAACCAATTTGACACAACCGCTCCACCTAAACCGTGACTGATTCTGTCATAAAATACAGGTCGTTACTATTTTTATCGTCTTTCCTTCCCATCCCTGTCTAAATATTCAAACTTCAATTTATGTCGTCAATCGTAAAACTGCGGATAAAACCAGCGCCTCGGTTCGCTCCCACCGTTTGGTTTCAAGAACACAATCAAAATTCTCTTATTTCATGTTAGAAACGGAAACCCAACCCCAAATAAAATGATAAATGTGCAAAAGGGCGGTCCGAAATTCAAATAGGCATTTTCGTGTCGGTTATCTTTTAAATCTACTCCCATTCAGAATCTACGCCCACGAGTCCACGATATTATGCAATTTCGACAGCGGAGAGAACAAAAAAGCCATTACGGATTTTCATATAGACATGGCGGCTCGCCATATGCATGTGATAAGTAGGACAGGATAGATAGAGAGACATAGAGATGAATAGCTTTTCATATTAAATTGAATGCCGCGGTTCATTGATTTTCAATTTGTTCGTCGCTGGCTGTTCGGGAGGACATCCCGGCTCTAATATGAACGATAGGTACGCAAACCTACCTTCGTATTTATACCTTTATCTGGTGTTCAAGATATTGAATGTTGTGAGAGGGACCACTTTGTACAGTTATTAAGTTATCCCGCGCTAACACAATTTAAACTATGTCTCGGTGATATAGTATTGTAAGTACGAGGCGTGTTTTGCTTGTTAATGTTATTATATCTACGAATTCAATAGAACTGTGGGGCTTTTAGGGATTCAACGAAGTTATCAAGTGTCATGTGAACTCATTGAACAATAATTCAACTATTATGTCTCTGTTTGAAATATTGGATATCGGAACATTATAATGAAAGTTAAACCGAAACAAATCAACTGACATATGATTCAGCTGTTCATTCAATTTCATACATAAGGATAAAAGGTATTTAAGAAACTTGCAGCAAAACATATCTATACTAATATTATAAAGCTGAAGAGTTTGTTTGTTTGTTTGAACGCGCTAATCTCAGGAACTACTGGTGCGAATTGAAAAAATATTTTTGTGTTGGATAGACCATTTATCGAGGAAGGCTTTAGGCTATATAACATCACGCTGCAACTAATAGGAGCGAAGAAACAATGGAAAATGTGGAAAAAACGGGGAGAATTATTCATTTTTGAGGGCTTCCGTTGCGTG
This sequence comes from Macaria liturata, assembly GCA_964023185.1. Taxonomy (NCBI): domain Eukaryota; kingdom Metazoa; phylum Arthropoda; class Insecta; order Lepidoptera; family Geometridae; genus Macaria; species Macaria liturata. The sequence goes on along the minus strand of OZ026820.1, from coordinate 5,757,375 downwards.
TGATGCGAAAACGGTTCAAGATATCAAAAAAATATGTATGAAAGAATTAATTCTCTTGAAATGATCTAACAAAATATCTGCAACAGTATATGTCTATCTTTTAAGGTTAACTCAATAGACCCGTTTTTATGGTAATAACTATTCCACGCGGATGAAGTCGCGGGAACCAGCTAGTTTGTTATAAACACCCCGTATATTTTCATGCAGGTGCTCACTAGTAACGAGAAACAATAGTTCGGACAAAAAAACGGATCGTAAAAGACACGGTCCAAGATAGCAAAAGAAAACACTATCGCTGGATTTAATGTAATTGCACAATAAACATCATCAAGTTTTACTGCAAACGAGCGAGCGAGGCGGGCGCATTGTGACGTTGTGCACGTAGCTCGCCATTGGTCCGCTCGCGCGCGCCGCCAGATGTATTGGAAACCTAACAGGATGTCTCGCAAATAGAATGTGTGCTGCATACTCAATGTCGGTCAGCGAGCCGGCAGTAGAGTCGCCAGCTCGTCTCAGATGCTGGACGCTGCTCTGTCAACAACTGCCAGATATATACAAGATGCTATGTTTTTATTCCATCTGTGTACTTTCAGAATGTGCGTGTTCGAACTACTACTGTAGTACTTAATATAATTTATGAGAAATTATTACAGTCTTGTGATAATGTTGATGCTTAAGATCAAATTGTGACGTGTTTTACTGCATTAAATATTTTACCTTGAATTTCCATCATAAAGATTTTCTTTAGTAGTAACTTATGTTACTAAAAACACTAAAACTGTTACTAAAATATGTTATATTATTAAAACATATTTATTTTATTATTAAAACATATTTTTGAATCAAAATAATAAAATTTTACAAAATTTCTTAAATAACAATATGGTATAATTTGTTGAGTAAGATCTAATTTAACATGACGCTACTCAAACGTTTAGCGCAGTGGCCACTTCTACGATATTCAAATATATAATCCACATTTCTACGTTATTCAAATATATAATCCACATTTTTCCCGTCACATGGCTACTCCAGCCGCTGGTCGTGTTAATTCATATTAGTTATGAATACGTGCCCACTCCGAGGACTCTTCATCAACCCCCATTCACCGCCCTCAAAAGATACACAGTTTTCGAGAGCACAGAGTACCAACTTTCGCTATTTACGAGACTTCCGCAATTTTAAACATAAAACCCCGTTTTGATAATACGCAACTTTGTCAACAACGCGAGTTTCCTCACAATTTAATGCGGGAGGGTATCGAATCGAGTCGTGATATGTAATGGGAGCTGTCCAGAGTTGCTCATTAGTTCTAAGTAACGATGTTTTGGTTTCCGACTAGAAACGCAAATTGAAGTAAGAAACGTAGCTTCAGCTGGATAGGTACATCTAATATTAAAAACCAAGATCCTTTAGATCGTGGCGAACCAAGTCAATACAAAATTTACTATAGTTCGATCTCGAAATTCATTGTAAGGCCAATATTGCATTCATATTATTTATAGCGATACGAATAGTTTCGCAAAAGTATTAAATTCTGAAATTCTATTCCGTGATTTCATCGACAAACGGAGTTCAGAGTTACAAAGCTTTATTCAGTCAAAAGCGTTTTGCCTCCACGAGGTCTCAGGCGCTTTGTGCTCTTGTAGATATGCCATAAATTAGTCGCTTCACCAGACACACTCCGGAGTAGTTGCTCACATATCTATTCACTTCGCCGACTCACTTTTTATGTATATTAACCGAGATAACACGAGATTACTCGCCACAGAGCCACGTAAGTAATTAATGCGGGTAAAAACGCTGGAAGGGTTTGTTATAACGTACGTCATCTACATACTAATTTAAAGAAAACACTGGTGCATGCTAAATTAGGGAGTTGGAGGCGGCGCCAAGGTGAGGGACTCCTTTGTCTGTTTAAATGAGTACACGAGGTTCTTGTCAAAGTTTTGCGTTATATGACACACTCGGCTACATTTACACATATTACGCCGCGCTAATGGCAGCGACAACGAAACGAGATAATTACAAAATTCCACGTCAGATAATGTTAATCAACGAATATGATATTTTGTATTACGCCTATGTAATCATCTTCTTTTTCTAACATTTACCCAAATATAATAAATAAGTACCACAATTGTTTTTTTTCTGTTCATCAACGTAAGTTAACGTCGTTCAATAAATAGCCGTTATCAGGTAACCATATCGGAACGTATTTTAACGTTGCAGGCGTACCTATATGAAAATAAAGCCAATATATTCAAAGCATTATATTACACTGTTAAACCATAAAAAATGTAACGAGAGCGGATAAACGGGGCTTACGAACGATAAGCAAAATCATTTAGCGTGCGAGGAGATAAAATATTTTTTGTATTCCATTTGTGTTTTTTCCCGTTCCTACCTTAATGTAAATATTTTTTCATGTGAGTAATATGAGGTTACGGTTTACTTTCCACGTTTTATATTCTGCCTTATGAATGTTAAAAAAGCAGAATAGGGGTCGTGAAGAAGGCGTATTTATGTGGAAGAATAAAAGTTGAGAACCGCTATAGTGGTGTGCGGTCCCACGGCGGTCATTCCGGCCAGGGCCCGAGAATTGTCACCTCGCCACGTCTTCATTTGCAACAAATATAGGGCTCGAGTCGAGGCAATAAATTGTTGAATTTACGCGCCCTTCTTTCCTCAGACGTGCTATTTTTCAAGATCTTTGTTACACTGCGATAGGACATTTAGCATCAGGTCGCTTTTTCGATTTCACTTTGTGAATCCGACGCGATATTTACGTCCCGTTTTATCTTAGTTCCAGAATAGCTGGCGGAGAAATTTGTAGCAACAAAAACTAAATACGACATCGGATACTTTGCAGTACCCAGGAGACAGAAAAATAATGAAAATCCACTCGCAAAAATAATCAGAATAATTTCAAACATAATAAAAACCGCTATAAAATGGCAATTATACGTAAAAAGTTTTTAGGTAAAGTTAGCATGTCCCGTAAAATACGAGTTTCTGGGTGAATTATTTTTCTTTTCCCCAATGATTTAAAATAGGAAGAAATATTAAATCTGAAAGCCCTCTCTGGGTAAAAAGTAAAATAATGTCAGATGGAATGAGGGTCCGAGTTAGGATTGACGTGCAACGTGACCCTGCTAAGTGGTTTCATATTGTATTTTGAGACAGCCGGCCTTTTTAATGAAGGAAATGAAAGTACCGTTTTCCATTATTATGATTACAATTCTTTGTTCTCATACATGATGTGACCTTTTCAAATTGCTCCGCTTTCATGTTACCTTTCATCGCAGTCATGTTAATTTCATCCTTAACTTTTGACATTTGCTAAATTATTTTCACTAATGGTTCTATTTTTACAGTGTGTGAGCCTTAACGAACTTGATTAAAAGTCTTATTAGCATTTTTAATATATTCTAATGAATTCATTACATAATGGGATAATAAGGTGCCTACTTACAGTATCATGTAGACTTCCATGTTTTTACAACTGATTTCTTTCTGCAGATTCTTGATTTAGTTTTCCGGGTTTGAAGAAGCGTGATAAAAACTACGTTCTGAAAATAAACATAATATATCATAATGTATGTTGCATACAGGAACTCTAGTTCTGAAACAGACAGCATCACGGGGCTACCACAAAGTAGTTTCAATTCTTTTGATTGTAGCTTTATTATTACTAGCTATAATCTATCCTTCTTACACACTTTCTTTCAAAATGATATCATGCCGGTATATGGCTTGAAACCTTATTTTCGATATTTAATTACCATCTTAAAATTCATCGAGGGAACAAAAACCTTTTGTATAAAAATAGCCGGCGGGTCGTTTAATTTATTCTACTTAGCTAATTAACGGACACCTCCTTGGGCCTAAATTAATTAGTGTTGTACAACTCTCATGCTAAACGACTCGCCCACCGACGCGACGTTGTATAAGTAGATGTACAGTTGGACCACGATATTCAGACCACTTATATTTTTAGTTTAGAATAAAAATATAATTGATATCGCGCATAAAAGCCATTATTTTAAACAGAACATAAAGCTTGCTTCGAAACGGTAAATAAAATAATATTAGCTTATTATAAATGGTCCAAAATATATTTTAGAAGCTTTATCACCATCACAAAAACAAAAAAAGGATAAAGTTTCTTATTAATCAAACCAATAGACTAATTTGCCTATTCGAAAATTTCAAATTGAATAAACATGCAAAGCAGGGATATTTTTTATGTAATTTTCCTTTTTTTAGCATTGCACAGACTCATTGCAGTAAGTTCTCAGCGCGAGCACACTGTTCCTAAATAATGGGAGGACCGGTGAAAGGACTTTTATCAAACCAAGGGTCGGCACTAAATCGAAGTGTCACCGGCAGCGCCCTTGTACTTGACAATAAAGGGAAATATACAGTCGCTTTGTTTTGCCCAAAGGTTTACGTTGCCTCATAAAAAAACTTAATTGAGATAAAGTTTATCGTAGTTATGCTGTTTTTGTCTCTGGTGTAACGTAAATCTGTTTTATGTATATATAGTTCTATGAACAAAGTTTAGAACTCACGGTAAGGTTTTGGGAAGTTTTCTGCTTCTAGGCAATATTTGCGGTTTGTGTGCGAGATATTACATATTTTATGCCTACATATTGAGACATTAGTCAAGAAAAGTTTTTCAATAATGTCTGTGGTTTAGCCTGTCAAATGCTAGAACTGCTACAATAAATTACATACGTTGATGTGCGATATTTTTTATTATTTTTGATTTATATATGCATTTCTACGGGAATAAGATTAAAGTAAATACAATTGATATCGCTAAACCAATATATAAAACAAGATTATAGCACAACATGATAGTATTCGCACGCAGCGCAAATAAAATATTGATTGTGCAGGTAATATGCAAATCCACGCAAAATGGGTTAGTTAAAACTTTGTTTATGAATCGGAAAGCCTATCAAACTATTCCACGAACAATATTTTGAAAACATTCAAATATTCATCAATATGAAATGTAAGCTTTTTGTGCATATAGGTTCATCATCATTTTACATTTCGAAAAATATCCCGTATCCATTTACTAAACTTTATATTTTTTACAAAAGAAATAATGAATTTTAGTTTTATTTAGGTCCCCGCTTAGATACAGATTTACTTGTGGTCAACATTTATTGATCAGTATTTGAACTATAAATTCGACTAATAAATTCGTTCAACGTAACGCCTCCGTCGAAGTCAAGAATATTCGTCGAAAACATATTGTTTCCCTTACCAACGGAAACCGAAAAATTGTAATAGCCGTGTATTATTTTGGCCGGATCGAGTTGGCTATGGTCCAATTGTTAAACTACCTATAATTATGTATGTTAATACGCGCGAGGTGGCTGAGATAGCGTCTAACGACTTCCCTTGATAAAAATAAAGTTGCGTTGAAATTTCAGTTCCGTAGTTGCAAGTTTATGGGTAGATTGCGTGCGGAGGTCTGCAATCAGGGGTTCCATCGGCCTTTATACAGACATTGATTTAATTTGCATGCCGATGTGACGATAGTACGGATCGAGACGTTTCAATTTGTGACTTATTGCCGACAAAGCTCATTATTCCGAATCTACAAAGGCGCCTGATTACAACTTGTAAGGCTCTGTTTGTTCATTGTCTAATGATACAATGTTGCTGTGTAGCATCTGTGTTTATTGCCAATTCTGTGTGAGTAACAAACAATGTCTAGTCTATCTGTCAACTCGGTGGCTCGTTGTAAACTTAGTTGCCATTAGAGTAAATCTTTGGAACAAAGGAGACAATCACGTTTCATTATTACACAAACATATACACAAAATTAGATATATATCATATACGTTTCATAGGCGTTACTATGAAACTGAAACACACAAATCACATTTACAGCCTTGTACAATTTCTCAGAGAAGATTGAAGCTTATAACTACCACTTTGGTTACACGAGTGTATTTGTTCAATTTTGAATCGTAAATCATATATAGTTCATAACACAATACAACAGGTTCTATTTTTTATTAAAAAAATAGTTCTATTACTTACTTATCTAGTAACCGTTAGCACAATAATTCCTTAATAATTAAGTCTTGTTGGGATCCTAATTACATTTTAATGACAGAATAAATTTACTTTATGTTGGTAACGTAAACTAATAAAACGTTACAGTACTTTACAGTCTCCGCCTTGTCTCCTCGAACATGTGCAAAGGAGCTTAACGTTCGATCTTAGACACACTATGCAACATTGTGCTCAACTCTCGTAAGTCGTTCAAAGTTAATTTCAACTAGATACCTAAACAAGGTCGTATTCGCGAACAAATTACTGAGAAACCGCGACTTGATTGCAGATAGTACGTAGGTGTCATCAGAGGTTTATGTCTGCAAAGGTGCTCTGTGTCTGTGTGTGCATTATATTGGCATATTAAGACGGAGTTTTTTTTATAACTTAACCCATCAACAGCTAGTGATGCCGCATGGCATCGATAATTACTGCGTTTAGATTTCGCGCTAAATATCAATTTGCGCGGGGTAAATTAATTCACCAATCACAAGACCGTAAATTCATAGATCAAACTACTAAAAGTCACGATTTCAGCCAATCGGTTTAGATTACAACCCGTCTCACAAATGTTACATTCCACTGTAGAATAAGATGTTACTTGGCAAGAATAAATCTATATACCTACCTGGAATAAATATTCCGTAAATTGAATAACGCCATATTATAGCTCCAGACAATGTAAATGCTTGTTATTATTGACACTAAATAAATAGACTTAACCAGACCCTACAGAAATACTAGTCGACAGAAAATAGACAACTTATACAAAAAATATTACCATGAAATACAGCATTTCATAAATATGATAATTTAGCCTCTATTTTATTAGTTTCTTGTGGTTTTTCAAAGTTTTTAATTACTAAAAGGCGTTTAATCATAACCTGAATATAATTTTCATAAGTCCCACATTACTCCCATTTTCTTATCTTGTGTCTGATCAAACTAACTAAAGTAAATCATATATATGTCCCGTCTACAAAATATAAGTCCCCGGTCTATACTATGGACGACTTCGGCGCAATACTTGTAATTGCTTGAGAACTTCCAATATTAGGTTTTCCAAGCGATGTGCTGTTGAATTTTGCTACAGTTACAATATTGCTTTACTTATCCTCGTGAGTTTGGCCGGGCTCGCTGCTTAGAATAGAATAACGGGTTAATTACAATATTAGCTGGTATTCATTTTACAAAAATTGTATTGTGTGATAAAATATTCCTACTTACAGACGAAATGAGATGTATCATTCATTTCTACGTGGGCAGTCGCATGTAGGCAGTCATTTCTTTACACAGTGCATTCACGTTAATGCAAATCATTATAATGTTGGTGTTGTTTCAAACGTCTGATTAAAATTATCAAGTACAAAATCATAATAATATGTAATTTGAAAAACATCGAACTATTTGTGTACAAAAAGTAATTTTTTTTTTTATCAAATCCACACATAATAAATACAAACGGGACATCACCTAAGCTTGTATGTTGCATGCAATCTACCTAATCGTCATCGAACTCAACACGTGCACATATTTTTTCGCTTATCAATACAAATGACGGGCAATTTGTTTGCAGTCCGTTTGTACATTGTCGCCAGTTGAGCTTGACAGATGAGCGCTGGTGTAGCCAGCAAACAAATATGGCCGCGTCACGCTCACATAAACGAGCTCTAAATATTATCCTCTAACAAATTACCGCATTGTCTGTGTAAAAGTGTAAACATTAATGAAATACTCGCCGTTTGAGGTAATCTCGCTGATGATATTTGTTACCGCTTCGTCGGTTTCAACAAATTGTAAAAGTAGCAGTTTTTTTTTTAATTTTTGGATATTTCATAGAAATATAATTTTCAAGTTACACATAATATACTAAGTACTTCATGAGTACAACTAAGTGCTTTCGTTTCTTAATTATAGATTCCTGCTGTTTACCTAAGTATACAACATATTATACGCATAGGTCAGATGAATTTCTAGAAACTATAAACTATACTTTGTTCTGTTTCATTATACCTAATTAATTATAATTTCAATCACAACCTTTGACAAACAATTTTATATATATCAATAAATGATAACTAATAAATAGGCAGATAACATGTATTATTGTATGATTTAAAACTTTACAAGCCAACCTATTTCAGTAAAACAAAATCAACATAAAGCATTTAACCCCTATCTTTCCCAAAAGTAGCCACGTGGAATCAACGACTACTCAACTTTGATAAAGGGTGAATTTTCATTCAACAAAAGTGAAAACAGCAATAATAAAACAATGTTGCTGCCGGATTCTGCGTTAATGATTCCCTAGAGGGCGCTAAGCACTTCTCGAGTTTACCTTTGCGTATTAATCGTGATCTTGGGGAAACTCCCTGTTTCCGATCGAAACGTTTTAAATTAATGGATTTTTTAAGTCATTATCATGATGCTTTCGTTTGTAAATACCTTTTATCGTTGGATAACGAGGAAGTTAATATTTTACTTGGACGTGGCTAATAATTGAGTAGGTGATATTTAATTATTAGCAGCTGTTGTCGTTTAGTATTTAAGTACATTGAAACACATTTCCTTGTTGTTTTTTACAAGTGCATAACACGGGCTCAGTATCTCAACTTGACAATATTATGTGTACCTAACTAAACCCAAAAGGACACAACGTGGGAATTTAATTACATGAAAGAAAGCAGTAGTTAATTATTGTACATTGTTTATTTAAAACATGCCACTTTAAGTAGACTAAACGTATTCTGAAGACTCTCATTTTCCCGAAAGACAAAAAAACAAAGAAGATTAATCGTGGGCCCCTTATTAACAAAGCAATTGTTGCTGGAGCTTAATTTCGAAAACCAACAATGGAAAATAAAAATGGAGTAGAGTGCGCTGCGTCCTAATGAATGAGGAGTAATTTCACTTTAAATAAAAGAGGGAACAATAAAATACCCAGTTTAAAAACAGTACGATGAGCAAATTGCCGCACCATCCATTTACAGAGAATGAGTGAACTGTTAACATTGCTATCCCTATAATGAATCTATCTATAGTAATGTGTATGTATACCACACGCTCTATCCAGAACAAGCTCTATTTGGTTCTCCCATCAAAGCGCCACTTAAACAACAAATCAATATTTATACTCCTCACTTACTATTCATATCAGGATTCCAATTTATTTTTCGCGGATTGAAAAAAGCAATAAAATACTTATCAGCTTATATTGCGTCAGTCTCGCGTAGAAACATACTGAATGAGAAAAGGGGAGGATTTTCATTAAGTCCGCAGATTGGTAGGAAATATTTCATTTTGGATCGAATGATTGGCTCGGTCCCAACAATGACGCGCCGGATGCCGACAGACCTCCGTCGCTATCAGATGCTCGAGGTACATGCTATTTTTCTCCGCAAGAATACAAATGCCTTGCCAAATTGTCTACCGCCGAACTAGTCCAATTTAGATAGCAATTTCGCAACCAATTCGTTTTGTAAGCGGATCAAGAGGGCAGCCTTAAATATGGCCATTAAATCGTTTGCACCGAACCCACATTCGTCTTTTTAATGCGAACTCCAGCGTTAACAAATAAGAAACTCTTATCGTTAACTTATCCCCGCAGCGTTACATTACTTATTTACACAGACACGGTTTGTAGATGAGAAATTAATTCTATTCGAGAATCTTCCACCACTAATAGGCGATATTGATTTTCCCCGAGATCCTTCTTTGTGTTTGTGTTTGTTTCTTTTTGCATTCGATTCTTTGAACAACAGAATAATGATGAACGCAAATGTTATTTTAAAATACAAGGTCCGTCGTTAAAATCGTCTGTTTTCTCCTTTGTGTAGTGTAGCTCGGAGCTGACCACGTTGGAAATCAAAATGAAATTTGAATAAAACAAGTGACTCGTTTCAGCGGCGGACAGATTTCAGGTGGCGGCGAGATAAGGATATTTTAACTAGGGTCGCATCTTTGCGAGCGCGAATTTGTATTCATCAAGTTTATATGATAAGGAAGTTGAAAGACCCGTGTGTGTATCAAATGTTTTGAATGGGAAATTTGTTGACATGTGAGGGACTAACGAGCGAAGTTGCGCCGCGATTGAAACCGTAGCGATAACATCTCCCTATTCATTGGGCCTCAGTTTGGACCCGGGAACCTGACCTCACCATGTAAAAGACCTTAATTAAAACATAGTTTAGAACTCGGTGGACATAATATGCGTAGTTGGTTGTAGTGTTGTTCACTCAGTTGTATAATATTCTAGTACCGAGTACAGACCCCGCTTGGCTGGCTCGCTAATATGATAATTTATGATATTGGTGTATATCTATAACAGCGTACAGTTAAGATTACGATTTAGATAACTTGTTAATAAGTTTACGACTGAGGTCCCTTATTATTTATTCAATTTAACCATAGGTAATCGGTAGGTACGTGTATACAACGCTATCATCAACTCTAATTAGAAACTCATGCATAAGCTCCCTTGATGTTAGTACTTGATTCCACGGAATTAAACACACTTTCTCACCAGGTCAGATCAGGTTCCATCTGATACTTTCCGTCAGGTAGTACCCGATGACACTAAGTATGCATTCGCGATCAAACTTAGATTCGATATCGAGGCGATCCGTGCAGCAGTGAGCTGGCCGTAGCACGTTGCCAAAGCAAACTCCCACTACGTGAGGTACCTACATAAACTTGTAGATCCAAACCCTCCGAGGACATATTGGTCACGTATTTCCACCAACTGCTTTTATTATCTCGTCCGTCGTCGCTTTTAATTTTCTGCCGAAGTTAATCGCCGGTAAGGCGGCCGACTGTCGTATTATTCGTTATTGCTTCGCGCTTCTGCTGATGACCTAACGCTCTGACGTTGATTGCCAAAGTTAATGGAGGTAATACGTTTTCTTAGTTTGATGTTCGGGGTAATTGTGTTAGGTGAGTGTTTATTTTGTTACAGATATTCGGTGTTGTTCGTGAGCAAGGTTTTTCTTGTATCAGATATTACATCACAGACTAACTACCAATGTACAGGATAAATTTGATCAATAGAATAAACAATGTTACGATAGATCAGTCAGCAACTAGGTTGTTAATATTTGTTGTCTGTAAAATTCCTACCAAATCCTCCAATTAGTAAAACGCAATCGAATAACATATGGCGTCACCCGATTCACGTGACTGTTTTTATTTTACAAACATTTATTTTAAACAATACTACTGCACCCAGCAAAATTTTGGAAACTTCTCATTTTAATGAAATTAAGTTTTTAGTTGAATCTTTTCATTTGAGCTTAGGTAGGTATATCAATTGCTTTTACGTGTAACTCTAATGAACTTTGTCTTTTTGTATATATTTTTTTTATGAATATTTTATTATTATTCTGTCCCAATCTTATCTTAAGCTTGTGTTCTTATGTAACTGGTATACAATAAAGTATTTTGATTTGATTTAATTAAGGGATTTAGCTCTCAACTGACTAAGAACCGACAAGACGTGAGTCAGATATCTTTTTATACTAACTACCAGTGCCTCTCGACGTTACCGGCGATACGAGTAATGATATCATTTTACAGTGCACATAGTAATATATGATACATATATATTCACACTTCAATGTGCTAGCCTGCTGTGTGTGGGCAGGCGCGACACCACACACTTCATCTTCTTCTTCTTCGTATGAGAGTGGCCAACTCTGTTGTCGAGAGTTTTCAAACCGGCTAAGGGGTCTCTGCCATGGCTTATCGACTGCCGTACTATGTCTAACAAACGGGACCTACAATTTAATGTGTCATCCGACCCACGGAAGCGCCCATATGGGAATGCGACTTTTTGGTCACCCATCCAACGACTGACCACTACCTAAAGCGCCTGTCGAGTGTCGACAGAGTCCTTGTCTTCTTCTTCTTCTTCTTATCGAATGACAATGGACAACTCTGGTGTCGAATTCAAATTCAAATTCATTTATTCTTAGTAGAACCGTACACGAATTACACTAATGATAACAATTTTATTAATTTAGTGGATTAAACTAAAACATAGAAATAAATTAAAAAACACAAACAAACACCATAATATTGCACATTAGTCAATTAAAGAATATGTAAAATTATTAATTAATTAATCAGTCAAAAATTAAAACAACACAACAATAAGACAGAAAAAAAAGTAATAATCCAAAGTTTATCAAGCCGCCCTAAGGTCCTCAGGGTCCTTGTGATTGCCAATCATAAAATGGACCAAACAAATAAACGTTCCCAAAACGTTTAACGTGTCCATATAAACGTTAAACACTAGAATAAACATTAACGAGCACTGTACCTAGATCCGGCGGTCCTTGCTTTCCACCCGATTAGCAGAACACAATGGCCGTCGAAATAAGGACACTCTTTTGTTGCTATGTTGGAGGTGGTAGGTAGAGACTATATATGCTATGTACACCTTAATAATTCAAAATAAATATATTAAAAAAACAGGACATGTCACAAAGCGCCATCTAGCCCTATACTAAGCTAACGCTTGTATCATGTGCTGTGTACTAGATAACGGATATAATACATATATACTTATCTTTTTATACATAGAAACAACCAGACTAAAACAAAAAAATGTAAAAACTTCTAAATTTGATGTGTATAAAACTAATGAAATCTAAATAAGTCGCTCTATGTGCTAGAACTGCCCAATTACGTTATGAAACTATTTTGTAAACAGGTTTTAGTAACATAACGAAAAAAGGTGAAATATTTTTTATGAATTATTAGATCTTAAGTGAATCTTTGAAATCAAAATTTAATCAATATTTTTGTAACATTGACCTAACTACCTGATTCATATATTACAAATAAAAAGATAAACTTTTATCATTGCTATATTAACAATTCTCTTGACGCCAGAGATTACCACACTTATACGAACTTTTTTTTTTCAACAAATCAAATGAATTTATTATATATACATACATATGTGTGTAGAATTGTTTATCCATAATGAGGAATCTATTGGGTGTTAAATTCACTTGTAGGTGGCAGCAAACACTTCCGCTGATAAAACTGGGGAAATCATAAAAAGAAGTCCTCTGCTTTTAAGGGGGAAACGGTGATGAGAAATACTTATATATGTAATTGTATTTTATTTTTATCTATTCTAAAAGTCAAATGTTTACCAATGTTACAAAAATGCCTTTTGCCAATTTTCAATAATTATTACTCAATAAAATTTATGAACAACAGGTATATCAGGCATTTTTTTACGTAGGCAAAGAAACTCAAATTTATTCTCAAGACTTTCCCAGTCAACATTACTAATTTTCACTCATACATACAAATCATTAACTCACGTGTCACTATCATTTGCATATATGTATATTTGTATTATTTATTATTTGATAACGTACAATATGTTTTATGAAATATTTGGTATCGTGTCGTCAATAAAACAGAACAATTGTTCTCACTCGCTCAACACATATTAAAGCGAGACATGTGAAATGACCATCGTAACATGTTTCGAGGTTGTAAAATTGTGCCATAAAATAAATTTAATATAAATCCAGAGGAGAGGCGACACATAAAATTGGTGTAAATCAGTGGAAGTCACCCGTTTGAGACGTTTACGGCCCTCGAGGCCTGTTAGCTCCTGTTAGTTGCGGGTGCGGCCGCTGCCTCTCCAAACGAATATAACGACCCATTTTACACATAACTGCAGTTAACGTGTTAATGCTCGTGCCTATATAAATTCAGAAGTGGAGAGGTGCTGCTACGAAAACGGGCGTAAAAATGTACGACTCCGTAAAATATTACGGCAGCGAGTGTCAGTCGTATTGAATATAACATTAAACGCACGCGTCAAATAACACACCTCTTATTTACGAGACCAAACGGTGCGGTGGAGTAATTTTACTAAATTGATGTTATCATATTTCAGGACCGAAATTATTTTCGCAGGAGTCAAAGTGAAATAGTATATTCATGATCGATGTGAAGGCTTTTGATCGAGGTTTAAATTACCTGCATTACAGAGCTCGTTATAAATAATGACAGCAGTTAAATATCGTCCAGGGTTGCATTTCTACCCGCGCATAACCACAACACGACTATTGCTTCAACTGCCGATTAATTTTCGTTTAATTTCTTTGCTGTTGGAAACTCTAACATGCTAGCGAATAGTTTTGCTTTGGGAGCGACCAAAATTAAATTTCTCGCCAGCTTTTTGCAAATATATTAAGTATTCAATCTTTCACCAAAACTTAAGCAAAGTTTTGCTTGACTTAAGAAGCTTTGCGCTCCATGAAATTTCATTAAGTAATATGAGTGGATACCGTGCTGCTTACTTTTAATAATCAGCTTTACATAATCTCTATGTCCCTCTGTGAATGTTAATTTACTTGAGAAAAGAGGTCACAAAGGTTGGAGCGTGAACGAACTTGTTTTTTCGTTTATTTTATTTTGAGTTTGTTATTTTTATACGGCAATTTGATTAGTCCTCCGAAACATTTATCAATGCTGAAAAGAATGTCAATCTTTGAATTTCTTGTCGAATAAATCTCAAAGAAGGATTTCTTCCCGAATCGAACCATGTTAAGAAAAATTTTAATTCTACTTAAGTTGTAGAACATTGATATCTGCAATCGGAAGTTTTACTGGAGTAAACCTTGTCCCTTTACTAACCCGAAGGTGGAGTGATTCGAGCCCCGTGTGGCGAACGTTTACTACTAAATTGTGGTCACCTCCTCACCTGACCACCGGCAACTCAATTTAGTAAAACACTGAACCTTTCTTGTGACTTTATTTTCTAAATATCCTCCAATACAAATTGGTTTCACAAGCTTGGCTTGTTTTTTTATTTGTTTCATTTAACAATTATGGATATATGACAAAACACATTATCCGGTTCATCAAAACTCATTAATTATTACTTACTTACTTACTTACTCCTATGGCGCAGCGACCCGAAGTGGGTCTTGGCCTCCAGCACAAGATAATGCCACCTTCGACGGTCTTGGGCTGCCACTTGCCAGTCTGCAACTTCAAGTTCCTGCAGGTCAGCTTCCACGGCGTCTCTCCAGCGGTATCTGGGTCGACTGACAGGGCGTCGACCACTTGGGATTCCAAGATACGCTTTTTTGGCATGACGATCTTCCCCCATTCTTTCTAGATGGCCAATCCAGCGAAGTCTGGGGCAGACTCAGAGAGAAGATGGAAGTTGGAGGGTTCGTAAAAACCAAGAGATCGAAGACCTGGTGGGTGAACCGAACATCATAGGGGAGTTCAAGGCTCATTAATTATGGGTAATCAGATTTTACCAATCACTTATCCATGTACTTAGTAAATATTTAAATAGTAATTGTGAAAGGGAAAAATCTATCTAATGTAGTATCTACTCACCCAATACTATACCACTTATGTATATGTGCTCACCTACTACGAGTGCATAATAACCGGGGGATATCAAAATAAATGGATGGACAATTATTATAACAGCTGTCTGCTATAGTTATAGTACATTGAACTTATACAATTTTCGTACCATTTATTTGCAAATATATTTTTGCTCTTTCAGGCATACAGTCATAAACAAAGCAGGAAGGCCGCACAATCCGTTATTAATGACATAGCGAGATGGGCGAAAAATTGCTAGTTAATTTTTGCCATTCCTGGGCGCGTTTGGGGACAGCAATACGTATTGTCATGTTATTATTTTGGGCGTTTGGGGCCGGTAAGCCAGATGTATGGCCCATTTGGCCCATTTGCCGACGGAATCGTGCGAAACGGTACATGTTATTCATGAGTTGCACATTTATAACGCGCCAATGTGCAGTTATGTCCGGGAATTAACGTAACATAAATTTTTGTCGCCATTTTCTTTTGTGACTTATACGGCGGTATTGGTCAGACATGTCGCGAACGATTCGACTTCATAAACAACTTTGTTGTGGAAATTGTTTCTTTTGTGAATAATGAAGTTACTACAATAGAAAACGCGTTTTCGTTTTGGTATCGTAAACTTTGCTTCTAAGCACAAATCACAAAAAAGCAAGTAAAATTTACTAAAGAGAAGTAAAGATTTCAAGTAAATGTACCTAATTCATCCTGCAAGTTAATTAACTTTAGACCCGTCAGTATCACGAGCTATCCTTTCTCGGGTTCCAAGTAATGTTGTCTCCCTGAAAGATCAGCAAATACGGTGCGTTTTTTCTTCTCCTCATTCGTCTTCAGATGAGTACCAATCGATTGATACCCATCGTCTCGCACATTCAACAATTCTTTAGATTGGGACGGAAATTCATTCGCTGTCCGATTTATTTAAGAGGGCCCCATAAAGATTAAGAATTTGCTGACGGATTCGTAAAATGAGAAAAAATGCCGAGCACTTTATTTGACGAGATTTTATATTCATGTCAGATGATTCGGTTCTGTGGTACTAGAGTTAGTTAGGTATGTCGCTGATTGCACATTGTTGCTCACATTGCAATCTTTGGATGCAATGTGGGTTTATGCATGAACAGCTAGTTACTAAAATTGTAGCTCTCATACTTTATAGTTCTGATATTAAACTTTCTTATACTATATTTTCTATTTTATTTTAATAAACATTAAAATAAAATTAAGAACTTTTGCAATTGGTTAAAAGTAAATTGTTGTTTATAAAATAGGTTGTTGTTGCTATTTGCATACTTTGCTAAAATATGTTCCCGTTTAGATTTATGACATGACATTTTTTTTTAATGTTGGCATACCTACCTACAACGGCTTTCTGATAAATTAATACACTTCATGTTTTATACTGTATAACGCAAAAACCGCATAAAAAAAATCAATATGGATTCATTTAAAAACATACATTGTTTCATACATAACATATGAGTTTCGATTTCCTACGAAAAACATCAATTTCCGCAGAGTTCACTTATAGCAAAACCGGCACAAAATGGATGAACAAAAAGATAGAAATGAAAATACTGAGTTGAGTGAGATCATTCCAGAGAGCCGTTGTTGTTAATTTTCATTCAGTGAAGCTCCCATAGGAGCGAGGCTTGACGTGATTCATTCCCAGACTGCATTATAAATTTGTATCCCATTGTTTCTTTTTCAGCAGCAAACTGTACCTACGTATTGTTGATGAGAACAATGCTCTGCGATATGCAATTTTGAAATGTTATCAGTGAATTTTTAACGAATAGTGTTGAGTCGGGAAGTTGATGTTGAATGAGAGTTAGCAATTTTAGACCAATTCTCAAGTACTTTAAAAAAGTAAACGCAATTGTAAATTTAGGGTAAAGAATAATAAGAAACATGTATTTCTGAAAACAAACACATTTTAGTACCAAAACACACATCATTTTTCACGATGGCGTCACTTTGAACTCTTTAAATACAAAGTAACAACAGCTTAACTTATTAAAAACTATAATCACGTACACAAATAAACTGACCGCCTCTATAAAACAAGCCATTAAAATCATGCAAGCATCAAAACTAATCCGTCGGTCGGTAATACTCCGCCCATCGAAGCGAGAACTACTTAACCAACTTCCCTCTATGTAATTGTTTCCATAAAATTCTTTACTACCCTAAACCATAACAAAATGACCTATATCGCAGATACGGCCTTATTCTCTAGATAATTGCGTTTTATGAAGCAATTTACCCTTGCGATGTCGTAAAAATGTTTATTTTATCACACCTATTCCATTTTAGCGTAATCCGTGGAAAACTTTGATAGAAAGGTGAGGGAGTAAGGTAAATAAACCGGGCACTTTGTTAATATTGCACGTTATGAGGTTAAAAATGCAAGAGCTTCGGTGTAATGAATGTGCTTTGTTGAGTGCTCGGAATGGCCGCCTGCGTACGTGGCGCTACCTGTACAGGGACTTTATGCCAAGGAGTTAAAATGAGCAAAATTGCTCTAAAAAAGTACCTAATTACAGTGGACTGATGTAGAAAATATTTATCAAATCTTCTAACAAACTTTTTTGGTTACAAAATAGTAGGTACCCCATTAATATTAAATCCATGTTTTCTCAAATGGATTCCCAGTTTTATATCTTTATGTGTATTCCAAGACTGGTTTTCATATTTTCAGCTGTAAGTTTCAATTTCAGTGTAAAAAGTTGTGAAAAACCATTACGTGTAATTTAGTACCAGTATTTTGGTGATTGGACCACGAATAACTCTATCCACGAAGAGACGCACACACACACATATAAAAATATCAAGACCCAGTTTTCTTTACAACAGATAAATATTAAAGGATTCGCCTAGTTCCGTGTTTTGGGTAAAAATGCGACCGACTGCATTGCGCAACGAAATAGCAAAATGCATTTTTGAGATAACTACCTAAAATGGCGCAAATTTGCCCGAATATTTTATCTTACAGCGTCGAGTTATGTGAACAGATTTTTAACAGGTTTAACCCAACCTGCTATATTTTGTCACACCTGTTATTTTTTGCAATTAAATGCTATTTTTTAGAATAATTACTGTTCTTACTTAACTAAAAATTTACCTGGCCACACGTTCAAGTTTTTCTCCCTTATTGGAGTAAGAAAACCTCGTAAAATCTAGGAACAAGCAACGTAGCTGAAATAAAAACTTCATAAAGTAAGTCACGTAGCCTTACCTAATTTCCCGGGCGTAAAAAAAAACAATACGGGAAAATAAGAATAATTTTATCACAACAAACGCAGGATATTGTGAGTAACGTTACCGGATCGTAAATACGGTGGTATTGCCTCGGTCCTTGTGGCAGGCTTGCTGGGACTCGGGACTAACATTAATATATTTTATTGCGCTAGGTGAATGTTATTAGCTTTCATATATCTATGTTTACGGTTAGAGGGTTAGCCGACGGTGATGCTTCGTATAACACACGTGAGTTAGAAATAGAACCTTATTATGTTTTTGTTCATGTTATCTAGTTTGTAATATTAAATAAGTATCGTAAATTCAAAAGGTTTGTATGTGTGTCTGTGTATAGTTGACCCTTTGTCACGCTCTAATGGGTGAACTGATACTGAGTATAGTTCGGTACAGCGATAGATTTAAATTTTTATTGCTAAACAGGTAATTTTTGTACCAAATTTACGCAAGTAAGACCGCGGAATACCGCTAGTACCTACTCAGCAAATTTGAAAAAATATTACTATGAAATACTCGTATTTCATTCATAATTAAACTAGTAAAATGTAAAATACCTGAAATACATGATATCAGTAATTAAACATAGCAATTTAGTTCTCAAGTGAACTTACTTTACATTAATATTTTACTTCACCTGTCGAGAGTCTACCTTAAGGGACTTGGCAACTACAATATGTGCCCTAAATTGCGTCTAGACTAGACCTACATCAACGCCAACTTGACCTGGAGAGGGTAATTATGAAATATTTGCTTTTAGTGTAACACACGCTTTAGTAAATGATACCTATACAACGTTGTTTACGTTAGGAGTTATAACATATTTCAAGTCTTAATTAAAAAGAGTTTAGTGGTGTAGACGGTCTAGACTCTAGATAATGGGCTTCATTTAACAAGTTTGAATTAAGGGTCCATATTCAGAAAACGATCAGCATGTATTTTCTCTCTCAGTCAATGATTTTGACCTTAACTCAGAAAAACTTTTAGTTTTCGGGCAAGGCAATTGTAATTTAATTGTTGTAATTTATATTTGAAAAATGAATTCTAGATACGAGTATATGCGCCATTGTCCAAGCCGCTTGTTCTAATTAAAAGCACCCCATGCCATTGTAATTAAAAAATTTAAATGTAATGCGAAAACCTTGCATCTGAGCAAAATTTATGAATTCTCTACAATGAAACATCCATTCAAACTACACAAACAAGTATTATACCAGCCCGCATAGATTCGCTCATAAACTAACTTTTTATCAGTTAACAAACGTTCAAAGTTCAGTGCAGAACGGAACAACGTGTGAAAACGAGATAATGCTATTCTAATACCTCGGCGCGTGTCCTAAAATGAAAAGCCGTGGTCCCAAACCGCACTCTCGTACTACATTTTACCATCAATATACAGTGCGGTCCAAACTTTGTTACGTCATCACGAACAGGACGCAGATTTAAAGCGAGGCCTGAGCAACCTGAGCGACTGCTGCTTGCATATTATAAAAATAATAAACACCTTATCTACTTAACACTACAGTAGAAGGCAGAGCAACACCCATCCCATTGTATCCCATTTATCTGTTTACAAATATAAATCTTTTATCTTTATCTTATCTTGCGTCTTCACACCTGCCAGATTAGCCAGAAATCAATTTTGCGAAAAGTTAGCCAATTACGATACTAATTATTATTTATTAGACTTGATAGAACATCAGATTATAAGACTTAATGAAGACTGTAAAAATAATTAACTATTACACATAAGCACACCAGCAAAATGCTCCTAGACTGTAAATCAAGTTACTAATAAATTATCGATCACGTTATTTCCAACCACCCATGTCCGTATCATGTGGCTAAACTAAGTAACCAGTTATGATGATTACTACGAAAAACACACCCCAGGTTTCTAGAAAAAACATCAAATCATTTCATTTGCTCTGTCATCCGTTGAAAATTTGAAATCAATAACTATGCTAATCAGTTGTTTTGATGGCAGAAATACTACTATACCTATTATTATGTTTGACATGTTTTTAATAACAAAAATTTTTATTATGTTATTAATAAAACTTGACATTGTAACTTCTAAAATTTTATTAAAACTAAATGTTATAAATTCAATTTGACGAGATATTGTAATTTGTGTAGCATATTCTATGATATTAGTACTTATACCTATGTTACAACTTTACATTATCAATAAAGATTCTTTATCTTTATCTTTACTATCTACTATTATTTAAACAAATCGTCGAATATGAAACCAGGGGACAAAGTCACTGGAGTCGATTAGGTTTGACTGAACTCTTACAGGAGTTTGCGAGTGTCCACGCGTGACCGTTTGACCATAAAGTTTGTAGCGAACATTATCCGAACCAAAGTGTGGATTATAAGATGATTGTGTACTTCGGGCTTTATACCGCTTCTAAATTAATCCAGAATACTAGACTGCCTACTGTTGGCAGTGATATGAATTTGTAACAGGTCATGTTTGTTTTCTGGCGTGTAGGGAATAAAATAGTGTGGGCGAGTGGTTTAAGCTGTCTAAATTTATAGCTTGCTCTTTGGTTACATGTTTTGTTCTAAATGAAAAGTACATGTCGTGATGGATTTTATTATAATAGCGTCTTATCTAAATTATAGGTAAAAAAATTTTTTTTACCTAATATTGCGTTTGCCATGTACACATCGAATTCAAAGCATATTATACTGGTTTATACTGCTTCTACATTAATCGAGAACACTAGATTGCCCAATGTTGCTAGTGATATGAATTTGTAACAGAGTTCAAGTTTGTTTTCTGGCGTTTGAGAATAAAATAGACTAGTTGTTTAGGCTGTCTAACTTTGTAGCGTGTTTGGTAAGAGAGTATGTTTTGGTCTAAATTTGTAAAGGTTCATATTATGATATTATTATATTTGTGCTTTCGCCTCGCAAGAGTAAAAATTATAAAAAATATAATTATACTAGTAACTCAAAATCTAAATTGCGTTACCTTTTTTTAAGAGACACATAAACGTGTTAATTCTGTCTAGATCCATTATGGATCTGGGCAATGATTTTAATGACAATTATTTCCAAACTTGAAAACTATTGATTAAAATGATAAAACATAACTTTTTACCAAATTTTATTTTTACTTTTAAAAATGTTCGTTGATTTGTTCTTCTCCATTTTACCAGTTAGCCATTACATACAACGGCCAGGATCTCCACCCACAGTGTTCCTGCCAGTGATATATATCTCATAAAACATACTGGTGCCAAATAGTCGTGTCCTCCCTCGCAGGTGACAATGTAACACGGGTGACTCCGCGGGGCGCTGCTTGGCCGGTCAGGTTTACCTCGTACATGTATCATCTACACGTCTTTTAATAAAAACACTCTTGGTGGTACAAATTAAAGGACAAATGTCTTTCTTTCATTATATTTTTTTCTTTACTTTTCGGTGTTCTACAGTGTTTTTGTATGTGTACATTTTTATGACAATATATTATAATTTAGAATTTTTGAATTTTTAATTTGTATAGAAAACTAAAAGAAGATACAAGTTGTAGTACTTCATTGTATCCATATTTCAAGTTTTCATTTTGAATTTTTAAGAAAAATATTCCTCATTATCAGGAATATTAAATATCTATGTTATTTATTTATTGTAAATTTAGCAAATAACACTAACTAAGTAGAATCGCAAACGCAAATAGTTTTAGTTCAACAATTTCACATAGAATTTTAGCAATGACAACAAAAAGCTTAGAAAATGTCTACACAAGCTTGTACTCGTATGACAACAGCAACTGGCAACAGATATAACAAAACACGCCAATATTCGCCAAAAGTATATCTAACACGCGCTCACAAAATAACAAAACACAGTCTTGTTTAGACCCAAACACAACAAAGAGGTAACACAACAAAGTTTTGAAGAGGCAAAAACTGGTGGGAGTTCAAAAGTTAGTCGACATTGTCGCCAAGTGTGAGCGTGTAACGTTGGGCGGCAATCGCGCGTTTACTGGCTCCCTCTATATCTTCAACTATGAAACACCATACACAATATCCCATTGTCCTGCCATGAATGAATCATTCCACCACTTTACCGTCGCCTTTGGAACATATAACGCCTCTTTGCTACAAACCGTTGACTGGGATTGCATCTTGGATATATTACTTGGCACGGCTCGTGTTGTTGTGATATGCAATATTCTCGCGTGTTTTGTCCGTAAATACGGCGAGTAACAGTATTTACGCGTCCAAAACGCACCCTTAT
The DNA here is from genome assembly GCA_964023185.1 of Macaria liturata. Lineage (NCBI taxonomy): Eukaryota > Metazoa > Arthropoda > Insecta > Lepidoptera > Geometridae > Macaria > Macaria liturata. The sequence goes on along the minus strand of OZ026820.1, from coordinate 5,734,404 downwards.
TTGAATTGCAGCGCAAATACTGCTCTTTGGCATCGCTTCGAAATGAACAATCGATTACACGACTGATTTACTGTGATAATTCACTAATATTTTCGTTCCGATTTGATACACCAATTTATGTTTTAGTTTGTAATAAAAGGTCGAGTTATGATTGTATTTTGTACAGGTAATTTGAAATAATCCGGTACTAGGAATTTCCTCGGCCGTCTATTTTACTAGTTTTCATACATCACAACGCTTCTAACCCCAATCTACCGTAAGTTTTCCTTTCATCAGCTTAGCTCGCCTCGGGCTAGAGGCGGCCCTAGTCCTCGTGAACAAAGAAATGTGGTTGGCAGAGCTAGCCGTAGCACGGCGTAGGCGGTGCTACGCCGGCACGTGCCTACGAAACGGTCTACGCGGCTACGACAAACTAAAACAAGCTCTACTGACATTAGTTAGATGACTCTAGAGTAAGGCTGATTGCTTGTAGTTTAGACATATACTAAACTATCTTACTGTAAATAACTATTACAGTAGACATGTAAATACGTACATTTATTTTATTTAAGTAATACGTACAGTAACTGTACAAATATCGATGCAGATTTTTAAAGCTATTTGTAATACAAACGTTACAGTTAAGATAAATGAGAGTGACTATCACTATAACACAGTTAATTAATGCGTAAAAAACATATAGGAAACGTTCATGAGTTTTTTAATTCAAAAACAGATTTTTATCGAAAATTTATAATTATATTAACCAAATTTTGCTTACTCACAATTAAGAAAAGTGAACGCTTATGAGCGTTTATACCTTACTTATCGAATCACTTAGTAAATAAGTACTGCGCTGAATCCAACAGGATCCCCCTCAAATCTCGCTACAAACCTGATTAGCAATCCACTTACAATAATTAAGGCCACAATCCGGAGTTAAGCGTCGACAACCCGAACCGATCAGAGCGAGAATTTCAAAACAATTTCATTTGAGTTCTTCAATTTTATTTAATCCTATGAAAGTCGCCGCGACCTGCGGGAGTGGAGTAATTTCCTGGCGGGGCGAGGGTGGAGGGACGCTGTCGTGACGGGAGACTGAAAAACGAGAATTACACCATTCGCTAATTGCTGCAATCAGTTTAATGTAGTCGACGAGACCGAACTGGATGGGATCCGACCAATGGCCTCCTTATAAACAACTGTCTGCCTTTTTAACGAAACTACACAGATATATTTCGCTTTTTTGCCCTAATGGAATTAAAACGAACTCTCGCGACATTTACTTGGAAATAAGATTTTTAAAATCAAATTAGACTGGCGAGGAAAAGAAGAGTTCAAATTGAAAAGTTTGTTTGTGCGTCCTCTGATTAAAAAGGGGAAATTACAAGCGCCGGTTTGCATTGTCTACCTCTACCTTAGTTACAGATTTCTTTTTTACATATTTCTGGTAAAATATATTATAAAAGCCAAGAACAATACACCTGTTTTCGCATATTATTTTAGATTAATGAACCTGAAATTTTTAATATTATTACTCGATTTGAGAAAACAGATACAAAAAAACTCATTGAGTTTGAAACTACGAGTATATATGTATATAAACACACACACACACACACACACTTGTCATTTTAGGGTGGCTTAGAAATAGTTGACACTGGAGTCGATACTAACACAACATTTGTTACATTCTTTGTAATATGTATGTACTACGAATACCGTCAATCCTCGTGAATAAGGTTCTTAAAACAAAGTCTCCGCTGGAGGGTATTTTTAAATAGATTTCTTAGCGGTCCATTTACGCCGGAAGTCCTTTGACGAACGTTTATATCGACCACCACATTCCAATTTCCGGTGAAGTTTCTTTGGGACGGATTATTTATAAACTCGTTCATGATATTTTGTGAATATTTTCTGTAAAATATTTTGTTACTGATGAAAATTTCTCATGAAGAGATAACACGTTAGTATAAAATCGTTTTAGAGTAGTTTTTAATTTATTCAGTTCTATTTTTATTATATAATAATATTTGTTTATGCAATAAAATAAGTTTTAAAGCTTTGGATAATCTCTAAGCCCTCATACTCATGGTTAGAATTCGTACCTATTGATGCACCAAAAACACATCGAAAGTGTATAATGTGAATACCCATTTAACAACACGTATATAAAAACTTAAATATAATTCAACTCATTTCTGCCGATATGCAGGTTGTTCAGTCATTAACATTTTCTGTGAATATGGACAGCTATAAATTAAAAACAATCATTTAAAAACCAAAATATGAAAATAACAGTTCCCCTGTTTTTATCCTCATCGACATGAAATAATTCATAAATACATAATATCGGTCTATTTTTCGATTTGTATTAATGCTGTTATAAATATGCACGATGAAACGTAATCCGTTCCAAGCGATATTTATCAATGTACCCCAAATAACATTTGTCATGGCCGTGCGCTGTTGACCAAAAATGACGTGAATTAATGTCGTCGTTAATGACATGAGCGTTAATAACCTGGTTTTTATAGCACTTTTAGAAGCTATTCCAATAACGTGTAGAATGTTGGCTACAAATATTTTCATGAGAATCATACACTACTTGTGAGCAATGAATGTTATGCACTGTTTACATTAGCGTGAATCAAATATCTATCTAGATGTTTTCATTACGAAATGAAACAGGCTATCTTGGAATCTCTTAGATTTTTAAGTTAATTGAATTGTCTTTTTCGGTCACCCATCCAAGGACGACATCCGCGTCGACTTTTGCTTAACATTGGTAATCGCATGCGATTGCCTCCGCTAGCTGAGATACGGGCGCTTAAAAATATATGTCTCTGACTTATTAATTTTCAAATGAAATGTGAACTGAAACGTGAAATCTGATGACAAAATCTACAGATTAGTCATGTCCTTACAAACTATTACTCAATCTGCACTGCGAGTTAATCTGCATCTCAGACAAAGTCTCAGTTTATATAACCACTATTCGAGTTAAAACAACGGAAAACTTGCACACGGATGAGCTGAGCCCTGGCTGGCCGCAGTTCGAGTAGAAATGGCGGCGGGACAATAAAATGCGGATTTTTAAGGCTGTACGAGAACAAATTGCGAGTCGTTGCTCGTAGCCAGGAGATGACGACGCTGCGTGGCCCCTACCACGGGGACGTTGTAACTCACATGTAACACATGTATGTGTGTATTCCGTAAGTAATTATCCTAAAACTGTTAGTTAGGTCTGCATCAAGAGGGCTTTGAATGCTCTTAATCAGTTGTTGAGAGCTTTTTATGCTATATAGGTTTTTTTGGGGTTGATTACCATCGTGCTATAAAAAAATAGCTGAGACGAACAATTTATCCTGTCATTGCACCGATAGAAGCGCCCAAATGGAATGTCAATTATGGAAATTAAGAAATATAATAATCATCCAATCTAAAGTGAAGTCTAGGCCACACAATAAATATTAGCACCTATTTAAACTATGTATTGTATAACACAGTAGGGGCCATTGATGTTGATTTATTGTAATTAATCTTTATTTTATATTTATCACATTAAAACATATTGATGATCTATTTGACATTGTTAAGTGATTGTAAATATTGTGATTGTAAGGTATTTGAGCATGAAATAATTAATGTACCTAATTGGTTGCGACCGTATTAATTATTATTAAATAAATAAATAAATTTGGTAAAGCTGTGTTTTTATTTTATTTTATTTAATCTAAGCGAGGTCCCTGTCATACATTCAAGTGACAAATAAATGGTCGACTCAAAGCCTTGTTAAGGGTAACTATGTAAAGAAACCACTTATAAAAGTTTCCAGTCAACTCTAAAACAAAGTAGAGTCATAAAACTAGCATGTAAAAGTCCGTGGTAGTGGCCCCGCGGTTCATCCCTCGCGAAGATTTGTTGGCGAGATTTAATTTGAGATACGGTCACGACCACGCGCCCGCCGTCGCCAACTTTTTACGTAACTACGCCCAGAATTAGCTGCTATTGTACTCTGATGCGATTCGCACTTCATTCTTACTCGGATCAAGGTGAATCATACCTTTTGGCGAGATGCGGAAAGTGGATTCGTCTTTTTAATGGAATTGGATTTTCTTTTCAAATATCGTTGAGGCGGAAGGAAGCGTCCTGATGCTGGTTGCTTATCATGCGGTTGGATAACTTAAAATTTTATTTTAAATTTTCAAAATAGAAAAGAACATATATTATAATCTTTATAAGAGCTAGCCATAGACAGAATTATGTGAAAAAATCTGTACCCATATATCTAAGAATATAAAAAAAAAATTGTAATCAGTATTTTTGTTCCAGGTTTTAATTTTATATTAAAAATTCAAATACTAAAACAAAGTGTTTCTACCTTTTGATAACTAATAAAACTACGTTGCTTAACTGTAAAGATGCATCGTACTCCGTTATGCATCCATAACCAAGCAATCGTTCTGCCCCGGACAAATTAGTAACCAAGCTGCGAAAACTTGGCGCCAAAGCACGGCTTGCTAATACGAAAACAAGGCGTGAGTCAAACTGGAAGTTTAGAATTATGCATCGTGGGGGCAGGCGGCGGTACAAGTGGCTCGATGGCTGACGGCTCATGCGACAGCCGCGCCATGTATCATTCATAAGGAAATGTGGCTCCAACATGCACTGCGAATATTTCACAGTCGGTTTATCGAAAGAGCAGAGGCGCGTTTAAAGCCTCATAGAGTACGGGCACAGGTGGCTCGAATATCCTCACCAATAGTATGGAGACGTGATCGGAAAACCGAATCGCAATTGGCAACTCGCGACTTCCTCTTCAAATAATGAAATTTGAAATTTATTGTGCCGATCGAACTCTTTCCCTGTTCCGCTTTGCCAATAAATTAGAGCGTAGGTAAGTTCGCACGCGGCGGGAATTAAAGCGAACTCCACGCGAATCTGTTTCAGTTCTCGTTCAACTTGGGAGATGCTTAAATCTATTAGAAGACTTAAAATCTGCTGTTATTTCAGTACGTATTGTTCAAGTTTCCTTTAGTGAAGGTTCTTTGCGAGCCCGCGCCAGCCGCCGGAATCAAAGTTGGAGCGACTTTGCATCGAAAATTAAGATCGTTGCATGAGTTTCTACGACGCATTGTATCAAGCGTACACTCAAAGTAAACGAATTTATCCTGAAACTATGCACAAATTAAGATACAATAAATCTGCATTTATGAAAGACATTTAAGCATTTTACACAGAAATCATAATAACGACTAGGTACTTACTTTTAAAAGTTTTTCTCTTTAAACCTGAGACTTGCTATAACTTCATCAGGTAGTAGTATTTTTTGCATAAAAAATTCCAGCAATCACAGTTGCTTTGAATGAAACAGTGGCTTGTTTTATTTTTTGTTGCAAATCTGGTAAGTACTTTAACTACTGAGCACCGTGCTCTGTACTGAAGACCAGTGAACCAAGATAATAACTGACAATACTCCTTCCTACTCCGCACCGGGAATAATTACATTCCATGTTGATTTGAAAGTGTTTTTGTCCAATACTTTTGGTAATAATCAATAGATTTTTGTATATCACAACGATGTGTATTTTTTTTTTGTTTATGATACTTTGTGCAAATTTTGCATGATGTAAAAATTCTTCTTTTTAAACAAGTATTTTCCTATCTTTATTGATGTAATTAATTACACGCGAGTATGTAATTATTTTATAAAGAAGCCCATAGCTCGGTGCTTAACCCTCTGGGACTGACGTGGTAGTGTGTCAGACACCGCAAAATGTAAAAACGTTCGTTATTTCGTTATTTTTTAAATTGCAACCGCCACGTTCTCAGTACCTTCCGAGCGCGCGCTTAAGCGTTGATCAGTGACCCGCGGGCAGTCGCGGGGTGCGTACGCGTCACGCTACAAGGGAAGGTGTCTACGAGACAACCACGTCAGTGTTAAGGTATGTGTCTGTGAAACAACCATCTCAGTAAAATCATTATATTTTCATAGTGTTTCCTAGACTACACGTCAGTATTATTGTTTTTGTAACTTTTAATTTTTTCTTTGATCGAGACTTTACACCTTCCTAATTTACGTTTCTGAGAAAACAAGTTATAGGTATATGCGACTGTCGTACAAGTAGTAGTGGGTACTAAAATTATTGTTTGGTTTTAGGATGGCTGAGTCTAGTAATTCTCGTAGATGTAAAAGGAAGCCTTCTGGGGCTTTTATATGCCATGATGAGATGATAGAAGAATGGTTGAATGAAGAAAGTGAACATGAGTTTAGTGATGTTGATGATGAAGGAGGTGATCCAAATTTTCAACCAGAAATAGAATATTTAGAAGATGACGAAATTTCAGTAACTGAAGAACCATCTCAGGAAGTATTTCAAGAACCAACGGAAGCAGAGAGAATAGCCGCTAAAGAATCAAATTTAGGTGAATCCTCTCAGGAACTGATCCAAGAACTAGTTGAAGAAGAACGTACAGATGCTGCTGAGATACCTCAAAGTTTCTTGCCAAACAAACAAAGAGAAATAGAAAGTTCTTTGTATGGTTTTACCAAGGAGTTAACTTTGCTCTCCTATGTCCCGAAAAAAGACAAAGCAGTTCTGCTAATATCCTCTTCCCACCATAACCGGGACATAGACATTGACACAAGGAAGCCAGTTATGATTGCAGACTACAATCGAACAAAAGGAGGAGTTGACGAAATTGACAAGAAGTGCTCGATCTATTCTTGCAGCCGTAAAACTCGTCGCTGGCCTATGGCAATTTTTCAGCGTATACTAGATATGGCAGGAGTAAATAGCTTTGTCTTATATCAGTCATGTGCAGACAGTGATGATAAAATGAGGAGAGGAACTTTCATGTTGAATATGGCAAGAGCATTGGTGCTAGAACACATGAAAGCCCGCGTACACAATGAAAGATTACCAAGAGAACTGCGAATGACGATAAGTAGAGTTTTGGGTAAAGATTTACCCCCTCCACCTCCAAAGACTACACCAAATCCACCAAGTGGAAGAAAATTATGTGCCATTTGTCCAACAAAAATAAAAAGAGTGACAAAATATCGATGCTGTGATTGTGAGAAGCCAATTTGTCTTCAATGTTCCAAGCCACATTGTGAAAATTGCCAAAAAAAAATGTAATAGTTTGTAGTCATGTGAATTTTGATTGAACCATTGAATGTTGCTATTTTTTTATATTTTTCATGATAAAACTGTTGTCTTTCACAAATAATTAATGTTCCTATAAAAAGTACTAATCTTGTTATTTTTTTTTTTAATTTTTAGTAGATCTCTATGTTCTGAGACTGATTTAGACGTACTTAATAAATGTTTATAAATATCACCTTGTTTTTTTTCCTGAAACTTAGTTCTCAACTAAGACAATAAAGAAAATAGTAATGCTTAAATAAAAACCATTAAACCAGGTTTGAAAAAAAAAACTACAAAGTTATGAGTAGTTAAAGTGGTGTCTGTTATACTACCACGTCAGCAGATTTGCGAAAATTAGGGCACGTCAGTCCCAGAGGGTTAAAAATGACAATATTTTATGACTCCGATACACCATTCGGGTGTTAAAAGCTTTTCGAGGCTATAAAAAGTTTCGAAGGCAATTTATTTGAAATTATGAGACCAAAAACTTTTATGAAGCAAATTAACACGTCAAGGGTCTTTTCATTTTAAATAGGCAGAGTTACAAAAATCGTGGCTGGAATATTTTTTTAAAAATAATGATTTGAATTTATTTTTATTTGAAGTACGTATTACTTGAATAACTTCAATATACTGCACAAAATATGAAATAAGTTTATGGTTTATATTTCAGAAGCATAATATGTATAGTAATTCTTCAAACTATGTATATTGTTCCAAGTTGCTACACATTATCTACCACTGCTCCATCAGCTACATTTCTATACATGCGCCACAAGAGCTTCGCCCCATGCATAAAAAAATTAAGCTTAGCGCATTAGTTTGCTCTAGTATTTCTGTTTACATTTATTTTATTTCACAACCGCCCTCCGTTTTAAACAGAGGTAGATAGTGGTAAAATAGACCTACACAAAGCGCGTTTTCATTTAAAACCCGGTATTTCTTTTGTGTGAACAGAAGAGCAGCTGTGTTTTACTTTTTCGTTAATAAAGCGTTCCGTAAAACTTCTCCGAGGCTATTCAAATATTATGAAAGCAGTGCAACTGAGATGAAACCTTAAACAATAGAACAAAAACTGAATGCAAAAAAACAGTGCGTACAATAAATATAAGTGTATAAATTTACATATGTAAAGCATTACTAGATCTTTACGTAGATAATTAGTATTACAGCCAACTTAATAAGTATTGATTTCTTTGTGTTTTCTTCCGACATTTTGTACTTTAATGTTACATAAACTAATAAGGAAATAAATATCTGATCATTTTTACAATAAATTTCACGAGTATTTTACAGGACAAAAAATTGTGAACGTTTATGTGTGAGTATGTTAATTCCTTATTTAAATTGAAACTGCCTGATGTCTGATAGAATTTGTTGTGGAGACAAATTTGATAACAAAGTTATACACTACTTTTTATCCATAATTAACGCGTGCAGCGCCGCAAAAAATAAAGTTCCTTCACAGGCAGAGCAGCGTTCCAGAAATTATAAACCAAACGACGGAAGAGCATCCAGACCATTGATAAGACCAACTTTAAGCTGAAACTTTCAGGCAATATCATTCGGAATAAATATCCAGACGTTTCGCAGTTTCAGTGGCGGCGCCTCTCCAGCCACCAATAAACGCTTCGAGAAATATTTTCACATCGTTGTTGGAAGTTAAAATGAAAGTAAGTACACCCCACAGAGCTATACGGACCTCGGTCTGATAATGCGGAATGTTTCAACAACTCTGGTAATTTTATTCATGACTTCAAAGCCTATGATTGCGATTTATGCGACGGGCGGGTGATTGTTATGAAGGCTAGTTTGACTCGGAAAATATTATTAGCTACTAGGCAGTTGTCAATTTGGCCAGGACTGAATGCATAAGTAAGGATATTTTTTAATTCATGTGTTATTATGACCAATATATATTTAGATAGTTTGATAATATTTGACATCAAAATTCACCGCAAACCGCAAATGCCTTGAATCTATATATATAAAAATGAATTGCTGTTCGTTAGTCTCACTAAAACTCGAGAACGGCTGAACAGATTTATCTTATAAATGTTCGTGGAGGTCTAGGGAAGGTTTAAAAGGAAAAAAAAAATTGAAATTAATTTATACAAAAGTTTAGGTCTTTTATTTATCGATTGAGGCAGTACGAAGTCTGCCGGGACAGGTAGTATAATATATATATTTATAAATTAATTTAACTTTTGTATAAATTAATTTCAATTTTTTTTACCCGTTTAAATCTTATATATATATATATGTATGTATTAACTTCAATCATACAAATTTATTTACTTACTACCTTACCCTGCTTGACTCCCTGTTCCCCACGCACTATAATTCAGCGATCTTCAAAGCGAGAGTGTATTGGTTCTTATCGGGCAAGCACGCTTCAACTTAGGCCATGGCCTTTGCTTACCATCAGGCAAGCTATGGCCAAGTGCAAACCCATTTTAGTTAAAAAAACGTTAGTAAATTTATTTTCTTGTACGAAACTTAATTACACAATACATTACATACGTAACTTACATAATATTGTGAGGTATATATGTACGTCGTATTTTATCAACATGTGACACCCATCATTGTTCTCTTAACAAAAGGCTGATTGAATTTCTACAGTGTCAATGGGCGATAGTTCTATTGTTGTCTTTTTGTGATACTATTGTGAAACACAGTGATTTGTAGGTCGAAATATTGGAACAAGCCTACAAGGACACAATGGAGGTAGCAATTTAATTAACGCGCAGTTTCAAAAGTATCTTTCGCAGATTTTAAGCGAATAAATAACAATTAAAAATTCATGTTCAGTTAACTTGTACATAAGTACCCTGATAGGTGTCTACTTACCATTATTAGAGTAGATCCCTTTAACCGTCTCGTTACAAAGGTAATACCTGCTCGCTCCTAGAACGTTCAACAAACGAAAATTTTATCCAAATAGCTCTCCGTGTAATGTCGTTGGAATCGAAGAAAAGAATAATAAATTTTGATTACTTTCTCACGTCCGCAATCGTGATTCGATTTCACAATTTTTCATCGCACCCCTTGGGAGAATGATGATTAAAATGGAAAGCGTTATTATTTTCAATCGAGGCCATTTTGTCAGCCACGACATTCAATCTTCTATAAAAAAATAGTCGCTATTCCTTGCCTACTCGTCATTTATTTTCTTATTGGGCGGAAGTGAAGCAATTCCTTAGGAGTCACGTTCCTTACCTAATACGTATTATACATTTTGTCGGCTAGATTTGTTCCCTAATATTGTTTGGAACCGTTTCTTTTTCATGTTCAGTGGATGTCTATCATTTTGTTCAGGCGCAAATGAAAAAGCTATGAAGGCGAAATATTGTTTTCTGTCTTATAGCAGCCTTCAACGTAGAGAGAGAGATTTGTCTGGCTACGTGCATGATGAATATCATAAATATGAAAGTTCATTCATTTCTCTCGCAGACGATACACACGTCGTCCCTATATTAAACGCAGTTTATACCTTTTACAATGGTTCCCCGCAAACGACGCGTGTTACTGTAGATAGGGCTTTTTATTTTGTTTATAACATTTGACGCGCAAGCTTTAGACGTATTATTATTTAGGGTAGTAAAAACATTTATTTTATAGCGCCTCCATTACATAAAATAAAAATCAAATATTCACACGGCTAGTGAATAGCATTAGCCCCACGCAAATCTTTACCACACGTGTCGGTCGTTTATCAACAGAAATATGCTCCCGATATCGAAACAAAAGGTTGTTTTCATCAAATGCTCTTAAACATTCCGTTCGTGTCCAAGGAACAAATTCTCCCGATGCGTTGTTTACTAGTTACCAAGTAATAAAAAAGTTAGTTTGATAGCAGATTAGAAAGTACGGCGAAAGAAGCGAGTCCGGGCGGATTACGTGACTAAATAAATCTGGCTCGGAGCCTGAACTCGTAGTAGCCGAGTCTTCGAGATGTTACCTGTCACTCTCACTCACATTCACAAATGTAATGCAAGAGCGAGAGCAATATCCCCACCTGCACAAAAATAAGGTCTCAGATCTGTAGTGATGTGGTTCGTGCACCTCCTTGCCTATTGATCAGATTACAGAACTTGTGAGGAAAACAAGCTGAACTAAACTGATAGTGTAAAGAAGATAAGCACCCGTGTTTTCAAAAGACGCGAACCAAATAGTAAATGAAAATTTATTTTACGTCCATTTAAAAATGCCAAGAATTAACATTATTCGTGAAATAATTGGATAGACAGCAATAAACGAGTCAAATTATTTACTTAACTGTCCCGTAAATAATTTAATTTCCCTTGAAACTGTATCATTAATAAAATTCCAATTATAATTGCGGATCAGTGAACAAAGCAGTTTACAAATTAATTTGTATTTATTGTTGAAATCAACATTCTTGTGCCGATTCCTGCTCATCAATTTTATCCACTGACTCGTTCAACTGTGAACGGAGATAATCAAATACACCCATCAATCTATCGGCGCGTGTCTGATAATTGTATGTTTTTTTTTTTTTTGTACAGTAGTCTAGTTCCCTCCGCGTGGCGGAGGCCTTATATATATATATATAGGATAATTGTATGTTGGCTTTCAACTACTTTTCAGTATAACAGTTAGACCAATTAAAATAAGACACTTTTTTAGCCATTTAAGGTTATTGCAAAATATTTAACTACTCGAACAAAAAATATTTAAATTTGTATTAACAATTTTACAGACTATTAAGGTTTCTACTCTATTCTTTACTTTCCTACATTCTGTGCCTTCTGCATGTGTATATCGCATATTTTTATAATATATGTAGTTGAAGAATAAAATTATTGGAAAACCTATCAAAGTAATTTACATATTAAGTTTCTACTTATCACAATCCAATTGCTGATTCTTGAAATATAATTTCGTACTTTCAATATCTTTTATTCGACCTTCAACAAATGTAGATTTATTTCATGAGTCCGTGAATTAGCACGTCCACTCAATAAATTAAAGAAATATCTAGCGTTCCACGCCACTGTTTGGCTTTCACGTTACACGTTTACCCGAGAGCTGGCTTATTTGACTTAATTACACACCCTGTTTAGTTACCCACTAGATTGATTCAAAAAAGAGTTAATTCACCGTACACGGACCTCAATTTGCTTTCAACTTTTAATTAACTTTATTTAAATAGAATGTACGTTGAACGGAACGTATCCACACGAAATCGGAACAAACGAGTGGAGCATATTCCTTATTCATGCCTTCCAAAGAGTAAACGGAATATTCATTGTAAAAGTTCTTTCATTAGTGATCATTGAAGCCATGTTACTCCTTATTTTGTCTAGAGGCGAATTTCGCGAAAGATAATAGCCTTGTTTTGTATGGGCTCGCAGGTAAAATTAAAATGGGACAACAAAGCTGTGTTGTCTTAATTTTGGATAGGCTCCAACAATTTTAGATCGAGATACGCTTGAAGGCATGTTTATTTTGTGCGTAAGAACGCACAGACCATAGCTATGTTGCTAGAACTATACTATTTTATTATTACCTTAATAACTGATTGTATTCTATTAAATATCAATTTAACTTATAAGTTTAACTATCAAAATAAAGAGCTTTGCTCACATTTGTTTTGGTCGGTGTTTTATTCCTTCTTGAAACAATCTTAGATGTAATTTTGCATAAGACGCCATGATCTTTTAAGCACCCACAGATCTCTTCATCTCCGCCAAATGAGTTCTGAGCAGACAGCGGGGAATTGTCTTAAAGTAGGTATACAGTTGCGACCCGACGCGAGAATTGAGACAAAATTTTTTGTAGAAACTGCTCTTTTCGCCATCCGCAAGATTAGATTCAAGAGGATAAATCTCTCCTCCCGCTTGTGTCGCCCATTTTGCGTGAAGGCTTTATTCTGGATTATTTATACAGAACATTTCGCTTGCCAACTTGACATACTGAATAACGCCATCCTTTAATCTCACCCTAGGAATAGTCGCGCCTACCTTGGCTCCGATATAGCCTCATGTGAGGAATAAAAGATGCCCTAAATCACGGGGAATCAGGCTCTTCAAAAACAAAAAGCCGTCTTTGAAGGAAAGTTAGGCGATAAAAGCTTCTGAATGGGTTCATTACGAGGCGCTCCGCGGGCCGGGATGGTAGCATGCAAGAAGCACGTCTGCCGCCGAACCGAAGCGTACGTATAAACACAAATTACATTTAGAACCGCACGAAGAAGCGAGCAATTCCTGATGTACCATGAAGTTAGATTGGAAAACTTCATGCTGCAACGTGCTATTGCTCCGTAGTTCCACTCCGATACTCATATTACTGTAACAAGTTATATCTCCTCGGCTAACATTAACGCGCTACTATGTTGAAGGATCGAACCTACTATTGTACTTGCACTCGCCGCCCGCGCCATACTCTATCTATACACACTGAAACATTGTATTCAGCTACCAAGCGCGTGCTTAGTAATAAACGTAACGACCTTTGTTTGCTTATGTTTTTATTCCGGCTTAAACCAGAATTATAACACAGTTTGTGTGTAATTTTGGACCAAAAAGTTGATTAATGATTAAATAATGACCCCACACGCCTCTGGCCACCCTTTTACAGCTCGCTGCCTTTGCTTTGAACCCCAGCAGATTACGACGAGGCATTTTTTCTCTTTATTTTTGAAATGAACACGAAGATTAATTTAGAAAAATCCTCTAACTCTGCACAATGACAGTAAAATCTACGAATTACGCATGTAATAACGAAATCTTGTTACGTTCATCCTCTAAGACGTCGTAGAGCTCGGGATTGTTCATTCTAAACTCGTCGGATTACATGTACAAAATATTATTACCCAGTTGTTCTAAATTTTTCCCGTCGGTAATATCGCCTCTAGACGTTTGTCGTAAACAGAGGCTTTGTTGCTGCAATTTCCAGGATACCACATTTCTGCGAGATTAAATTCGTAATACGGCTTCCGTTTGGCTCTGTTCCGTATTGTGTGCGCCTACCACGAGTAGATATTTGACTAAACACGCCAGAGATCGGCAACTTGATCCCGCGTCCGCCGCGGCCAGGTGGCCAGGCGGCCTCCCCTTGCGATCCATCACAACGATTCTACTAGCTTCTTGTTTTTTGGCTTCCGTATTCGATTGCTTTTTGTTTTTAACTTCAAATACGAAAATGAAATAGTTTCGAATTTTGAATTCTCTATAAGCTTGTACATGGTTATTTTTTGTGTAAATATAAAATCAACTCATAACAAACGGTTACATCATAAATAATAGTAACCGAAAGGTGTGGTTTCTAATGAAATGACCTTTTCCAACCAGTTACATGCAGAACGATACCATTCATTCTAATTTACATTCAGCGCGATATTCATTCTCACGTTATATTAATTGTTATTTATAGTCTACGTAGTAGGGGTTTCGGGGCAAATGGGATCTTTTTCAGAATGGCTTATTTGTCAATGTCAGGGCCGCACTGACGGCTGCGTCTGTTTCTGATAGCCTCGTTGTTTCCTTTTATTGGTTAGGAGAGTTTCCTTTGCGCAGACATGTACGGAAATATTAGAATGGGAGTTATACGCATTGACTTCAAAGGAACATTCTTTTGTAGCTCCATATCAATGTGAGAGAACACGATTCGAATACAATACAATACAATTTGAAGATACGATGGAAATGTAGGAAATACGAAATATACTTTAACGTACACTTGACTATTCTTATGAAATAAATCTTTAAGTAATTAAACATTAAACGCACGTTAAACTAACCGTCGCTCGTAAATTCGCGACATAGAAGAAGAGATAACTAGGAAGCTAGTTAATTACTTATCCAGGTTTTCAATTACATTTTGCAGCTTTGAATATTTTTATCCATCGGGCGACTCCAATCTTCCACCTGCGAGTGTTTTTTGCCTCGATTTTGTAATCCGGCGTAAAGCCTGCAAACTGAATTTCCCCTCTAAAAGTAAAACTGATACAATCTTGGTTTTCCAATATCGAATAGGTAACTGACCTATCGAGCTATTATGCCGTAAACGAGCAAAGAGGCCGGAACAGATTGGATTAGAGTTCCAGAGGTAGCAAGAATGTGCAAACAGCTCGCCTCGGAGCCGAGACGCCGGCCGCCTCTCGTATTGTGCACCAAGTGCTCTCTTGATGAAAATTTGAACGTTACCGGCTTTCTACCGGAGGCACACATTACTGGCATCCTCGCAAGAGTGCTCTGTACTCTGTACGATGACCTGACTTAGTTAATGAACGAAGCGACCATATCGAAACACGCTATTTAGGTCACGCCCATACGTCGATTAATAATTCTGTCTTTACTTGGATAGCTTTATTTTTTCTCGGCCGGGTTTCCCAGTAATTGGTATAATGAAGGCGAATACTTTATTTAAGTTTCGGCCCTGTCTAATTTCACCTGGCCGTATATTTATGTTGACCGAGAGAGGACGGGCGCGCTTCCAAAAACTAATTTTGTTAAACATAAATCTCCATACTCACCCGGCTACATAACAGGACCCTCGGCGAAATTTTTCATTCCGTATCGTCCCCTCCTCTAATTCCAGCACTTGCTATACATCGGCCGTATGTCCGCAGCGGGCCGTCAGCTATTTGTCATTTTATTAGTCGCGGCCCGCAATATTCTGCAAAATAACTCTGTAGCGGTGCGGTGAGATTGCTTCGCAGTTTACTGCCGCCGTCAGAGACCGGGAGCGGAGAAAAAGTTGTAAATTTACCGTCAAATCGCGCGTTTATACAGCCCGAGTGACCTCAGCAGAGCTCGCTACGTAATCCGACCCGGCGAGAATTGAACTCACCTGGTTATGGACCCGGAGCCACTTTTAATAAAGTTCGCGTGCCTGATGCGCCTACTCAAGTTTCTGCTGAGCGCAGCTCGGGGTGCTAACTGTATCCTCTACAATAAAACCCGGCTCGAGAGCCGCCGTCACCTTCTTTCGAATGGCCAACAGTAAAATTAGACTAGTCTTGAAACGCGGTGATAAACTAAAGAATTTTTAATTTGGTAACACATAAAACGTTTTTCACCTGGTGAGCTTAATCGTTCTACTCTATATTACGAGTGTGATGGTAAATTGAATCGCTTATTACTAGTAGCTGGCTTTTATTATAGATAATGAAAGACATATATTAGACATATCCTCTCGACACTAGAGTTAGCCACTCTCATTCGATAAGAAGAAGATTATAGATAATTCAATTGGATTCCATAGAATGATTCATTATTCGGCATCAATGGGCATAGCCCGGAGCCGTAATTCGATTCAATATAATATTATCGGGTTATAAAAACTCAGTAACAAATTATCCCTGCCGCTGCTATTAGCAAATTGTGTAATTTTCCTTTTTCAAGTTTCAGTTCGTTCCGGACAAAATTACTTCGCCCTCGCAACCCGCCGTTTAAGGGAGGACTGATGAAAATAGACTTTAATAATTACATGAATCAAATTATTCATGGGACTAGTCGAAATAATAAAGCCAGAGAGAAATTGCTGGGTGTACTTATTCACGGTTTAGATTTTCACTGAGTTTTATTCGAGTTGTTTGAATTAAGGTTTCTCGTAGGAATACCTATTAAACGGTACCATTTAGTATTTTTAGAAAGATAGGTAGTAGATCATTATTTCTCTTACGCGGTTCGCTGCTCAATTATGGTCTAATTATGACAGAAACGTTTATGAAATCGATGTTGGTGTTATTGTATTTGATAGATTCGATGTGATTTAGGTTTTTCGATATACTTATTTATAAGTAAACAAAAAAAAATACAAAATAGACGTAAGTTAAACAAACTTTTTACTCAAAAATAGTTCAGTCTGTGCAATACTCTCATTATTGTAATAAAAATCCAAAGTCGATGTATCGGGCATATTATGATTTGCGTTTGGGCCAACGCAATAAGCGGCTGATGAGATTGGCATAAGACCAACAAAATGCTGATATAATGAAGCTGTGGCTTCTATTTTATGATTGGACGTGGGTTAGCTGGATAACTTAATTGGTATTGCTGAATGGAAAATTATTTTGAAGTTTGCTTAGTTTGAGCTGTGGGCGTGAAATTGTGGGCACGCCTGAGAGACATGTAGATATTTGTGGTTATAGCTTACAACGTCTTTGTAATATAGAATTATTATGTGGATTAATATTATTAGTCTTTTTTACGTGGGATAGGCTTGCGTTTGACTACAACCTGCCTGATGTAGGGTATAAGGTGTTCTATGACGTCTTCGATAAAAACTAGATGTCATAGAATCTCGTTTAACATGTATTCTGTGGTTTAACACTCAATATATATATACAATATACATACCTACAAGTAGGCGCAGAAGTTGAAACAGAATTTCTAACACATTCATTAGTTAATTATTTTTCCACTCCATATACAAACCCTTCGAGGATCCTCGTCGCTCGTATCGACAAAGTTCCCAAAAGGCCCAGTGCAATCAAACTTTATTAAAGGGTTATCAAAACTTACTGCGAAACTATAATTTGAATTTTAAATTCCTTTTTTAAAGTGCTCCATAACTTGTTGCGGCGTGGTGTGTGATGAAACCGAGTTTTGGAGCTCGGCCAAAACGGTCACATCGACTTTGCAACTATTGAAACTTAGAGGCTTCGTTGTCACGATCCGTGCTGATGGTTATGAGTAACTGGATCTCAAATCTAGGTGCTGGTCGGGAAATTTGAGCGCTGAACGTAAGGTACTATAATGGGCATGTGACACCTCACATGTTTAATCTGAGGCTAGTGTAATAGATTTTAATAATATAATTTTTGAGTTGTAGAATACATGTAACCAAATTGTTGTCGTATCGAGCACATACATTCCTTTTATAAAACACTTATTGAAGAATTGTGGTTGTGGTGAATAAGAAGGTAATTCAAGTTTATTTAGCATAGCATAGCAAACAATAACTTCACACTCTTTAATACAAGATGAATTTTGTTAGCAGGTTTGTTTCATACTCTAAGTACACGCAATGGCTGAATATGAAGTAAGGTTTATGAATAGCACATGTTTTCATCACATTCTCTTTGGAGCATACGCGTGACGTAAACGCTGAACAATTTAACCAAAGAGGTTGTATGTAATAACAAAACCTACGCCGAAATTGAAAGAGCGCGTCCAGGAATATTGCTGTTATTTAGAAAAGATTTACTGAAGCGAGCAGAGGTACATAACACACAATGTGGCTTTCATGAGCATTATACCACAACGACCGAAAGCAGTTTGACAATAGAAGTAAAGGAATTCATATTTGCTACTGTTCCCTCTCACGGGCTCGGAATTTAAATGAACTTTGGCCAACAACAATGACACTAGAGACTTTTGTTCCTCGAACAATACATTTCACCGGTAGAATTAAAAACTGCGGACAAAAGAGTACAAATTCATAATGCAGCGGCGAGCGTCCCGCGACGATTACAGGCGCGGCGGCGGAGCGGGAGGCAGCCCGCGCGAGCCTGCTCCTATTGTACGCGATCCTGTGTGGCTACTCGGGCGATGGGAGCAAACACACAACACGTGTATCATTACTATTCTAATACACGGAGAAACAAACTTCTTACATAGCGCTTGTCAAATTTAATTAAAGATTATTCGCGGAGTCTTAAAAAAGCCAATCTTAGCAAAGAAATTTGTGATAGATATACTTTTAACAAAAGCCTAAAAAGAGTCAAGCTAATGTATAACACAAAGACAAGTAACTAAACCAGACTTACTTTTAGTCAACTCGACTCAACAAATTGGAGACAACTAGGTAGGTAGGTACATAAATAGAATGCAGTAAAGTGACGACGAAAGTAACACACTATTCCAGACATACCTACCGGCCAGCCTGTAATTTGACACAGAATATTGCAACAACGTTGCTGACCGTTTAAACGTAACAAAGCTAAACTAGTACCGCCCAGAGTAAACTTTTATAGGCTCCAAAACAAGCGTGGCAGAGTAGCGTAATAAAAACAAGATGAAATAGCGAGGAATGTCCGCAGAACGATTGGTTGTACAGACGAGCCGACGACAGCCTCTTATCAGATGAAACATGCTATTTGTCTCGACAAAAATACAAAAGTCAGCCAAATGCCTTGGCTCGGACAGCTCGAAGCGGGCGAACTGTTTAGGAATACGAGATGCCTTCTCTCGAATTGAACATAAATGCAAGCCAAAAGCCACTTAATGTAAACATAGCTCGGAATGGAGAAAGAGTCGTTTTATAAACGCGTATGGAATGGGAAAATGCGAAATGGAATTCGAAGCTTATAGTTTTACTGGTGACCTATAAAATTGCCATTTACTCGAAGCGCTTATAGCGTTCAAATACAGATTACGTTATAAAAAAATGTATGCTTTATGAAGCGCCAGAACATCACTGTTCCGCGCGAATATGGTCATTTCACGCTACTTAAATTAAAATATTTACGCCACAATAGTACGGAGTTAAGCCCACTGTTATTGAAATATCCGCCATTGTTGGCTCGAAACAATGTGTTCCTGGATCTACTTACCCCGTCTCCGATATTCCTGTAAAGGAAATATTTCATGCGAAAATTATCCGGAGTTTCATCTGCCGACTATAAAGTCGGCCGTGAATCATCTCGAAATATGTAAATGGAAACATTGGAAACAGAGGCGGTTTACGACGTATGACGTACAAAGACGTAGTGCCGGGAGCCGGAGCCTCGAGCAGTATCGACTCAATAAATCACTTCGGATTGCTCTCCCTGACTTCGTTAACTCGACCACAATAACAATCTAATCGGATTCGATCCGAATAAGTCTTCTCATTATTTTTCCCTTATCAACGTACTCGCAGAGATAAAGCCCGGAGTTATTCTTATAGACGACGTTTTTATGTCGTCAGAATAGGGAAATAACGAAGTCATAAATGGGAGTTGGACGATAAACAAGCCGTAGCCTTTGAGATAAGAGTCTGCTCTCTCTACGAAGTAATGCGTCCACGAAAACAGTTATTAGCTATACATATATGTTTGTAAAAACATATACAAGTCGAGTATGTTAGCGCTATCTTATTCGGCAAGCACATTTAAAAGTTCGTTTCAAGTTCTACATTCGGTCGTAAAACTGCATGAGATTTGTGTGTGAAAGACATTTTCAAGAAAATGTCGAAGGTAAGTATTAAAACTTCAGCTTGTTTCATGTCACAAGTCTCTGCTCACATTTTATATCTCTGACATTTATTTGAATTAGTTTTCTTTTTAGGGAGTGGATTCACTTGATTAACAAAACAAAAAGATTTCGAAACGTAAATAGTTGAATGTTTACAAACGTAACTAGTAAACATGAGACAAGACAGAACTAGATGTGAGATATTCTTTAACCATGTTTTTACTTAAAGTAAAGATTTTACTTCGCCAACATCTTATTAACTAATATACAAAATCGTCTTATTTACGCACCAGGTGTTTCCATGAACCATAAAATACTAAGTACCAAATATGACTTTCCAAATGCTAATGATGTCAAAAGTGTGCTCATAATGTAAACGACGCGAGTCAGAGGCGCATAAATAGAAGGAGCTGGCACTGTGAGCTTCTGCACGAGTCAAGTAAGCATCAAAGCAACACCATGTGCGGTAGACACCTCATGATGGAGATATGAAAATACTTAGGTAATTACGCGTTTAGTAGCTGATTTTTTTACAAATTTCTCTTTGTGAGTCGTTTTTCCTCATGACTGAGGGTCGTGACTCCCTCGCAAAATTAATTTGTAAGGGGAGTTCTTTTGGGCAGATACATCGTGGTGGGTGCCCAGGATATTGTGGTCCTCAAACATGTCGGGTTCCTCACGATGTTTTTCTTCACCGTTAAGCGAGTGCAAATCCATACATAACGCGAAAATACAAGTCATTGGTGTAGGGCCGGATTCGAACCAGAGTGCGTCTGGATAAAAGCAGACACAGGTACCGCTGAGCCACACTCACTTTTTAACAAACAACAAATTTACTAACTTCCTTTTTTATGTTGAACAAAATTCGTGCACATTTTTTTATATACCATTAAAAAACGTAAGACTACTGCTATGCTACAATTAAACAGGAGATCAATGGGATTTTGCATCTAGATGTATGTATTTGTGTAATACCTACACTGACTTATAGAGTCCAAAAACATGTAGGTAATATTATTATCTTAATGTGCGGTCACTAAGCAAACTGTAATAGTAGTTTATGCAACTGTCATATAATCACTCGTTACTATTATGAAACTCGCTGCGCTCGTTTCATAAACTCACACTCGTGTTTTAATACCCGTGTTATATGCAGTTGCATACACTACTTTATCTTTACTAATGTTGTAACATTTTAACTTTAAATTTATTAAATTAAATTCACGCGTACGTGTATTGTCACAGTGATTTTGCCGCCATTAAAATCTAACCAATGAGAGCGCAGCTGCGCGCATCCATAAAACGCGACCAACCTGATTGCAGGGCCAATCAGGTTGGTCGCGTTTTATTGATGTTATAATGAGATATTACGATATCGATGTGGATATTATACCATCATGTGAAATTGCTTAAATTGAGTGTTTTGTTGTCTGCGCTATAACAGTAGTAATTATAAGTCAAGTATTGGAAACATAAGTAGAATGTTACAACATTAGTGTAGATAAATAAATTTAAGCAATACTCGTAAATTGATTACATTCTTTTTCTTCTTATCGCATGAGAGTGACCAACTCTGGTGTCGAGAGTTTATCAAGTTTATCGATTACTTTAGGAATATACTTGTATTACACGGATACATAATGTACAATTAGATGTCTCTAAGTTACTTTGTCGGGGCGTCAAAGGTTGTCAGTCGGAGCAAAAAGTGCCGACTGCCGGACCAAGTTTAATAACTTGATGGGAAGAGGCTGCAATACTTTGGCATGGTTATGAGTGTAACTATACACGAACATTTTTTAGTAAATATTGCCTGTTTAAGAAAACATTCAGTCAAGACACATGCGTGTGTAACTGTATATAAAATATATATTATGTACCTTGTACGTACGATTTTAAAATTGATAGCCGAGTATTGGGGATATCCTAAATTCTAAAACCTATACAAAAGGTGATATAATTTGCGTGTTATTTTATTATTAATTTGAAAATAGATCACTCGGCTCAAAAGTTGACTGAAAACTCACTGAACAACGAACTTTACATATATGTTAGTATTATTTTTTACTTCTTTTTTTAAGTATTTATATTTAAATATTTATTTATATTCTATACTATTAGGGATAAATCTACAAAACATTCACAAAGAGGTAATTAATAAGAATCGGACAACAAAAATACTGAGTAAAGTACTCGTATCAATGCTATTTTCAACAAACAATGAATTGAAAGCTCTTTCAATAACAAACAAATAGGTAACAGTTTAATTAAAGTTGTAGAGTTTCATTGGAAAACATCGCAGTTTACTATCAGAAACTTAACAGTGTTTACCCGCGACTTCACTCGCGGCATACCTACTTATACTCGTATGTAGCTACGCCGCAAAAAACACACTTTTTAGCATGACCATAATTTAAGTAATAAACACATATTACAGAAGATATTATTATATATGGAAAGATTTTTGCAAAGAAATACATTGTTTAAGTATGTGATTATAGTTTCACTTACACAAACGTCAAACGTGAAGGTAGTACACATACACTTACACATAAACATTCGTTTCAAAATTTATCATTCATTTCATATCACCATCATCATTGACAGCCGGTTTAGTCCACTGCTGAGTATAGGCCTCCTTTCTCATCCATATAACATGAATCATACAAAAATAGTGTGCGCTAGTAAAGCTGCCATGCATATTTGGTTCCAAGGCCGACCGTAGCGCTGGTGTGGCAGTCTTATTATATTTTATGAAGCCCTGGCATGCCTGAGGTCCCTTGTAATGTACAACACTCTCCGGGAATGCCTCTGGATCTTATTACCACCTACATAATGCCGTCTTGTTGATATTTACGTTGTTTAGTGCCTCACATATTTGTGGACGTATCGTTACTTGCGCCGCACAATTTGACGCCCGTGAGGTTTGTTAGAGGGGACTTGTTAGGGATAAGAGTGTGTAGTAGTGTGTGGGTACATATATGAATGCGTTATATGCTACCCTGGAAGAAATAAACGAATTGTTCAAATTAGTTATTCTATAAATTGCAGGTTTTAGTCGAAAAAAATACTTTATTTGGCTCAAAAAATCATTGACTACTTACAAAATAAAACCGTTACATTCAAAGTTATACCAACATTACTACCAATATACACGTGGGAGGAACTTGCTCGTAATAAACAAAGAACAAAGTTTCATATAACTCTACCTTATCTAAAGTCTGATATCTTGAGGCTGTAAATGTGACGCCTTTATTGCGCACAATTTAGATATCTCGGTATTCAATTTCACTTTCAGGAATCCCGGCAATTTTCTCGATATTACCGTATAAAGTCGATATCAAAGGCGGGAAAGTTACGCAAAATCGTTCATACTCGTATATGTCTGCACGCACGTTTAGCTGTAACTTTAATAATATTGATTCCTGAGAGACGCTCGGATAGGGTGAAAGCAATTCCAAATATGTGTATAACAAAAACTCCAGTAATAGCGGCTAATGCATGTGAATATGGAGAAAGTTTCCGAGGATCCTTTCTGCGCGTAATCTCAAATTAAATCTGCGCCAGCGGGTCTCGCGTCTGCCGCCGGTTATAAAATATGTACACAATACTCTTTTTGGGAATTTTATTAGGTAACACACCGCGCCACCTTTTTTTAAAACAAAGTTGCGAGTTTTAACGGAAAGTGGAATAATTAATCAGTTTACACCCGCTAACCGACGTTTGGGGCACCAGATGCTGAAACGAGGTACAAACACAAATATAAAGTGTTCAGATTTGACGGAACGTAATATTAATGGCTTATTAAGCCAATGATGGATAGAATTTGATCAAAGCAGGCATTGGTTCGGGTAATTGGAAGATAATGGATGCATACCATTGCTGGTTCGATGACGTTATTCATATGCGGAGATAGATGAAGTAGTTAGCATTGTTGATATAATTAGTATATGATTACTCCGAATTGATCGATTGCACTCTGCTGTACACAAGTTAGATGGGCCGACTGAATCAAATTTCTAGCCGAGATTCTATAGCCTTCTTATGCTGTGATCCAACCAGGATACGCTCCCGGTGGATTCTAGGTTTTCCGCAAACCCTGTATCAGTAACATCATAATTTCTTCAATAAACTTATTAACACGGATGAGTGTAGCAGAATTACGACGTATTTGTCGCAGATTCTGGAATCCAACTTCAAAGGATGACAAACTGGTCTAACTGACAAAGTTGTGTAGACAGCTGTTTCAGGCCTGGCAGGCGCTCAGCAAACATCTTCATAGTTCATTGATAACATTTTACTATCCCCACTGACGAACTATGGAGCTATAAGAGCGCCCGTATAACGTTCGTTTACGTAATGCAGCTAAGTTATGAATACTACTGTAGCTAGCGTTGCATTGCCCCATCTCAAGTGCACAATAAAGATGTATTGTATTCGCACGTGTGTACTGCAACATCTGCCCCGTGGCGCTGTGTGAGGCGAGCGCGAGGTTAGTCCTGTATTGAGTATTGTATTTCACCGTCCAAATGTTTGACCTTTTGAAACACGTGAGTTGTCCATTATGTTCAGGGTACTGCCTTGAACAGATTGAGGCTTGTTGTTGGGGCTTTACAATGACGTATAAAGTTAAGGTTTTATAATGGCGTACAGTGTTAACATTAAAGTTTCAAAACGGGCTATTGTGTCACCCAGTGCAAGGTGATTTAATGCAACCTTAACCGTTGGGCTAGGCGCAAGGAAACGACACCGGTATAGGATGATCGAAATTTCACGAATAATTTGAAAGTAACTGTACTAAAGCACATGTCAAACTGCTTTTCGACGCAATTACTGACGTAAATGCTAGCCGTATATTAAAATTAAATGAATTTGAAAGTAACTTCAAAAATTATTACTTGCCAAATGCGGCCAGCTATTAGGTATAATGATTAGCGTGATATGCTTGGAGATATTGAACATCAAGCTTTGAATAAGAAAGGCTTGATAACATAGATATATACATAAATCAAATTGGAATGGACTCACCAAATCACTTCCATTTCACCCAGATACTTGATCCTTCCGACGTTGAAGAAGAGTCCAACTATCTCGTATATATGAAGACCACGGCCGCTCAGTACCGCGCCGCTGCCGTTTAGCACGAGCTGCCGCTGCATCAGTGAGCCTGTGCGAAGTAGCACGCAGGCTGTGCGCTTGCTGCCGAAATCTTGATCTGCTGAAGACGACATTATACGATCTTCGCCGACCCGATTATCGATGAGCCAACGGGCCCCGCGAAAACATTGTAAACCCGTATGGTATTGGCAAATAGCACTTATTCACGCACTATGACAGTCTATCAGGTTTCCCGAAAAAAATCGTTGGAATAAATTAAATATTTCAGAAAAGCACTAAATCACTCAATATCACAATCCATTAGGTTTTCTGAAAAACCGTTTGATTTAAATATTTCAGGATAGCAGTAATTGACACACCATAACAGTCCATTACTTTTCTGAAAAACCGTTGTATTTAAATAACACAAAATTGCACTTAACACGCACGAAATAGTCCATAAGGTTTTTACGAAAAACCGTTAGAATTAAATATTTCAGAATAGCACTAATTCACACACTATAATAGTCCAATAGGTTTTCTGAAAAACCGTTGGGTTTAAATGACTCAATATTGCACTTTTCACGCACGAAATAGTCCATAAGGCTTTTACAAAAAACCGTTAGATTTAAATCTTTCAGAATAGCACTAAATCACACACTTTAATAGTCCATTGGGTTTTTGAAAAAACCGTTGCATTTAAAAAACTACAAATCTGCACTGAATTTACATGAAATACACAGAAGATTTTTCCGCTTAAGATTTCTTAGAAATCCTTTCGATTTACTTTACTGAAATATTTTATCCAAAAACAAGCGTTAAGATTTAATATTTTTTGAAAATTAATTGAGAATGCTTGAAAAAGCGTTCATTCGAAGAACGTGTGCTCAGTTCGAGAAGTAACGACGCTATGACGGAAGGTGATCCACCACCCTCTCTGGTGACCAAATGGTGAAGTTGGTAACAGGTGCTCTGATTGGTTGATACGGTATCCTGGGCTCTGATAGGACGAGACTCGCGAGAAGTTGACAACGCATCTCTCATTGTTTATGCTGGGCATCGTCACATGCCTAATAATACACACTTAACGACATAACATAAGAAACAACCAAATTAGAAATACAAAATTTATTCGTGAAATAGAATACTCCACCTTACAAATTACGGACTGCACCAAACTCTATGATAATCAAATGAGTATTTGCTTCAGCAAGGAATTTACATTAAACACCGAGGTATGTATTCTCTAGCATACATACTACATACCTACAGACCTACAGACACAAGGTACGATTATATAAAACAAGATTAATAAATATCAGGCAACATAGTCTTATTCCCAAATTCGTATCTAAAATTTTCTTCTTCATCCGTTTGAGATAAAGTTTTAATCATTTGAAGTAAAATTATGGATTTGTTTTGAAAAACCAAGTCAGTATACACACAACAATCATAAAAATTGCGACGACTAGTCACTTACATACTACACAATTAAAAATATATACACAACACAATCTCCATCTTCTTTACCTCTATTCAAAATACATGTACTTACTACAAATCTATTTAAAATGTTTATTTCACGTTCTTATAATGTATGAGTATTGATTTGTACACAACGACAGAACGACATAAGTACATTTTCTATTGTTCAATTACAGTTCTAAACATACCCGAAAAAAAGTCTAAATGTAGATGGCATTATGCTGAAAAGATTAGATATAATTAAATGACTATTGCTAAGACTACTTTCTCCTGAGGTTGTCGGGTATATAGTTGTCTTTGCCAGGAATACCGGTGCCGCCTGAGTCTCCTAACCAGGGGAATCTGTAATAAAAAGAAGAATAAGAATAAATGTTGGCCGAGTTTACAAATAACAAAAATCTGAATTCACCTAATTTTAACCTTGCTTTATTTCAAAGTTGAAGTCTAAAGATTTCAGAGATTTCAAAAAAGTTAAAATTTAGTTTGGTTTTCATAAGTGTAATTTATGTGTAAACGTGCAATATCTTTAAAACTGGTTGTTATCTACAATTCTTGAAACAAATTTTCGTAGAAAACGTTTACTGATCTAATAATGGAGGAGCTGTAGAAGAAGACTTACTGGTTGGGACATTCTGCGCAGGTCTCCATATAGCGAGTATCCGTGAAGTTAGCCTCTGGGAGTTTGAAGGACAAGGCACATTTGTTGGGCAGATTGCAGGGCGCTGCCGGCAGGTCTTTCTTGTCACACCTCCAGGCCTCGTAGTTGCTCAGCTGGTTTGTGGGGCGAGGGTCTGTCATCCAGGTCAGGGCCTGTGTCACGGTTACGAAGTATACGTCTTTCCTGGAGGATAGAAAAAGGGTGATGAACGTTAGAGAAAAACATATGACACTTATTAAAACATGTAGTTACTTTTTAGTCATGTTCTCAATTTTGTGATAATTTAATTAGAGGTAGTGCAAATTAAATTGGGATCACAAATCAACAGTAGCAGTTCCTGAACTTTACACTTATATTTTAATACTACTGGAAATAAACTAAAGAAGAATCTGTGGCAAAGTGCCCGTAGGTCAGCTAATAGGAAACAATCGCAGCGATTTTGGGCGCTTCCGTGATTGAGGCGACAAGTTCAATTGCAGGTTCTAGCTGTTTTTCATAGTTCAATGGCCGCTAAGCCATTATGTCAGAGGCCCTTAGGGCAGTTTGAAAACTCTGGCACCAGAATTGGCTAGTCTCATACGAACTTACTTTTTGTGGTAATTTCAGGCTTAAATACTGGCCATACTGGTAAGTTATTAAAAAAATCTACTTAGCTATGTATCTTCTAAAAAGATTACTTACAGTTCAGAAGCCCATTTCAAAAACTTGTGCAATCCAACCTCCAGAGCTTTGATTTGGAACCAGTTAGTATGGAAGGGCATCATGTAAGGCGCTCGATTCTGGTCGTAGTAGCGGTTGAAGTCTTCTTGCAGCCACTCCAGAACCTATAAACAGTCAGACATTTGATGGCCAGGCACAAGACGTGACACCCGTGCAAGCGACTCAGTAACCCTAGATGGAGTATATGTATACCTGTTCTAGAATGAAAATGGTTCTCAAATGAGACTGCAGGAATACACGCATAACAGCATAGACCTATGTTTAACTTCAGCTCACCTGATGTTATCCATGCAGTTTACAATGCATCATGACTGGCTACATCGTATCTATTTAGATATATATAGAATATAGATTGAAATATTGATTGATGATTCAAATTCGCAGAAATAATTAAATAAGAACAATTAAAAGTGCACTTAAGTTTTATAAGTACGCATTTTATTGTTAATACAAAATAAAATTCAGTCTGCACAGCTGAAATATGACCAGTAGGTAATTACAAATGAAACGCCTGATTTTAAAACGATATCTCCTGATTTCTTTGCAATGAGGGCGAAATAATTTTCTCTCGTTCATTTAAAA
The DNA here is from genome assembly GCA_964023185.1 of Macaria liturata. Lineage (NCBI taxonomy): Eukaryota > Metazoa > Arthropoda > Insecta > Lepidoptera > Geometridae > Macaria > Macaria liturata. The sequence continues at coordinate 5,705,581 of OZ026820.1, read as the reverse complement.
GTAATATGAGCGCATTAATCACCCATTGACGTACGAAAGAAGTGTTCTGAATGGAAAATTAATTTTAAATATACATCAAAGGAATTTCTTTTGTACATGCTCGTTATACGAGGTTTGTTTGTTAAACGGAATCAGTATTAATCAATGCCTTTATGTTTTTTGTTGTGCCATCAAAAGAATCCTTTTTTCTGTGTCCAGGCCTTTGCCTGTGCAGTACGATAATTAAAAATTATTACGACCTCCCTGCGCCAAACATATTTTGTTGGCTTTTGTTTTAATGAGCGAGACAGGAGGCGAATAATAAAGGGGGAAATCTGTTTATTTATGTTTTTCAAAGTCAACAATATATGTATACCTACTGTTTTCAAATGAAAAGTATTAACTCACCTATGCCTATTTCCATACAAAGTAGGTATTGTATAGTTAGACTAAAAACTAAAAAAGGTAGACTTATTATGACGATGATAAAATATGATAATAAAGCATAAAAATAATGTATGAAAAAAAGTAGATAAGCATAACTCGCCAAGGATCTTATAAAAGCAATTCAAACGGTACCTGAGTTTAATGCAGATAGAACCAGGCATCGAGTAAGATAAAATTATATGAGGATATAAAGTAATCCTCTTCCGATCCTCTGTATATGCGGATGTGGATTTAATTATAACGACGTGACTACAATACTACATATATACTAGTTTTTAACTAACTACAATTTTTATGCAATTTTCTGTTATAAGGTAGGTGATGGAAAAGTGACATTAATGGAACCCGGCGTTTTCGTTAGTGTTTATTTTTTATCTCAAGCCGTAGGCTGATGTCACGATTTAAAAAAATAACTAATATATTCTACTTAAATATTATACAATCGAACCAAACGCACTCTCTAAAAAAATCTTTACTAAAAATCGTGCATAAAAAAACTCGCCTTTGCTACTAAACTGAGGTTTATAAAGATAAAAACCGGATTATTTTTACCTTAGAGAAAATCTTTTCAGCATCACCTAAAGAGCAGATAAGCTGGTTCATTGAAAAATTTGGCAATATTGATTGATTGGGCTCCAACTCCGAGAGGTAATATTCAACGTCGGTCGCAAGTTTATAATTTATTAACGGACGATGAGCAAGATTTATGACTTTACGATGGGATATGCCACCGGTATCACACCTGATAAACGCCTTAATATGACACTAAATAACAACATTCATAAGCCAATTAAATCCACGTGATAGGTCAATACCAATATCACGTGATTTGTGACATTACTGATAGGTCCTGACTATTGAAGATGGGATGGGAATTAGTTCATGTAGGATAGTATGTAAAAAATGTCAATAAAGTCATTATCAGTAAAATGGACAAAGTTAAGCTACCTGCATCTAAAAGAAGCAGCATGGGATCGCAAGAAGTTTTGCCAACTGATCTCCGAACTTCAAAATGAAGATGGCATCTGATGACGATGAGGATAGTATGTTGACGAAAAAGTTATAATAGTGCAAAGGAGTCTATTGGCGCAGATAGTCAATATGTATAAAATATAATAAATAAACGCAGGCAGCGTAAATTTTAAGTCGGCTTTAGGCATCTCTGTCTATATTTGTACATTGTCTATGGCATAAACGAAAGAAATTTTGTTGTTCTTAACTTCCCATCTGTTGTTTTGAGATACTTTTCAGCAATATGGCTTAGGGTAAATTGATCGGAGGATAAATGCCGCTTACAGATTTTGGTTTGATTCGTACATTTATCGTTGTAAAATTGCATTTATTTTCATATAACGTTTTGTGTTAAAAACAATAATTAAACATTCTGGGTCAATTATGAGTTGTTTGATGAGTAAAAAATATAGTAAGGTTTGTGATAATGCTAAGCTTAAAAAATAATTTAAAATAACGAACCTATTCAAATTGCGAGTTGATGTGATAAGTACATATAGATATAGGAAGGCTTTTGGTGGATCATACTAATTTTCCGTTGGATGTCAATATTTTTGTCATCAGTAATTTAGTCAGGCATGTCAGCGCCCATTAGATTAGTTTGCAATACTCTCGGCACCAGAGCTCGTCACTTTCATACTAAAAATAATATGAAGAAGTATTTGTACTAACCTCATCAGAGTCGTGGTTGTGGAGCACACATTGATCCAGGTAAGGACAGTGGCCACCTTCGTATGTCTCCACGTAGTGGGCGTTAAAAGGCACCTCCCAGAGACCTGCAAATACAAGATATATCATATTTTAGTTATACATATTTTATTTTATTGGAACACAATTAAAACAGCACAAAAATAACAATTAAATTAATAACAATATAATCTAAAATATATACAACCTTACAAATAATATAATATACTAAACTTAAATCGGAATCTGCGGGAATACAAAATAATTTTTAATTAAATTATTTAAAAATATGTATCATCATCATCATCATCCACAGCCCTTGGGATGTCACTGCTGGGTATAGGCCTCCCTTTGTAAGTGCCATCTGCGTCAATCTTGTGCAGACCTCATCCAGGTTAAAAATATGTAATATTAAAAAATATGTATTGTATTATATTATATTTAATTGATTAATTCTGAGAACTACAGCAATAAATACTTATCTATACTAATATTATAAAGCTGAAGAGTTTGTTTGTTTGTTTGTTTGAACGCGCTAATCTCAGGAACTACTGGTGCGAATTGAAAAATTCTTTTTGTGTTGAATAGACCATTTATCGAGGAAGGCTTTAGGCTATATACTCGTAACATCACGCTGCAACTAATAGGAGCGAAGAAACAATAGAATATGTGAGAAAAACGGGGAAAATTATTCATCTTTGAGGGCTTCCGTTGCGTGCGCTGCGAAAACGGTTCAAGATATCAAAATAATGTGTATGAAAGAATTATTCCTCTTGAAATGATCTAACAAAATGTCTGCAACAGTATATGTCTATCTTTTAAGGTAAACTCACTAGAACCGTTTTTATGGTAATAACTATTCCACGCGGGCGAAGTCGCGCGCACCAGCTAGTAATATTATAAAGGTGAAATGTTGTGCAAATGTGAGTATTTCTGTTACTTCTTCTCGCTCAAACAGATTATCTGATTTAGATTTAACTGATGTTATTTCGCTACTAGTATCCTATCTATATATATATAGGTATATATAAAACTCAAAGGTGACTGACTGATTGACTGACTGACTGACTGATATAGTGATCTATCAACGCACAGCCCAAACCACTGGACGGATCGGGCTGAAATTTGGCATGCAGGTAGATGTTATGACGTAGGCATCCGCTAAGAAAGGATTTTTGGAAATGCCACTTTTAAAGGGGTGAAATAGGGGGTGCAAGTTTTACTTCCTAATGCGAGCGAAACCGCGAGCACCCACTAGTATTTAATAAAAACACTTGTGTTATGGACACTAGATAACTAGGTTACTAGTAAACGTTGTACTAAATATTTCAACATGAGGATAATCAAATTCTACATTAATTGTTAATTGAAAATGATAATAATACGTTTGTCGGATCGGAGATAGTCATTACTTTGAACTTATAAATGCATGACTGAGTCAAATCAAAATAACGCTTTCATGAATGCAGGATTAATTTATTTTACAATTTATCTATGGACGTATGTATAAAAACGAATTCAAATGGAACGCATTCACGCAAAGCAACACTAATGAATGTTTTGCTACAAGTATATAGAATTACAAAAAATATGATTCTTGAATAATCAAGTAAGCAAAATAACTTACTTGGTTTAACATATTTTAAATCAGTGTTACATTTAAATTATGTTTTATAAGGAGCGGGTAAATGAGGGAATATTTTAATCTCATAAATTTAAAATCGTCAAACTCGTGTTGCATGGCAAGCGAGTTAAAATTCTGTTTTTATACGATCCAACATTGTACACAAATGAGCAATGCGTGAACAAAACACTTCTCAGTTTTACTGCCTTTTTATGCATTCTGTGAAAATATTTTACGTTTCAACATTTTAATAAGTCGTCGTCGACAAATTAACATTTTTAAAATGAGACTTATTTTCGTACCCTATAGTTTATATAAAAGGCTTGGTAATAAAATATGTGAATAAATATAGCTTTTTAATTCTGTCTCCATGGCATATAGATAGATCCACTACATTCTTACCTTACCATATCGATAAACAGCCATAGAAGGCTCAAAAATAAATTAAGTGTATTTTGTCAGTACCAGGGAATGTAGCTGATTTTAAAAAGGTGAGTAACATGTATTGGTAGAATTGCATACAATTTAAATATTTTATTATATGTATATCCGATTTCGTATTTTTGTATGGATATACAATATCGGCAATTGCAAGCCTATTTTAGTTTATTTTGGTCCATACATGTGTGAGAAACAATAAGTGATATCGCCATGGGTTGGTTTTTATTTGTTAAGGTTTCTTTTAAGTTAGATATCAGAGTAACTTTCTTTAATGTTAATCAATCAATCAATCAATCAAGAATTCTTTATTGTACACCAATAGCAAAAGAACACAAGTATGTATAAAATATGTAAACCATAGTATTGGGACAGAGGGCGGCCTTATCACTTCCAGTGATAGTGATCTCTTCCAGGCAACCTAGTTTGGAAAACAACGATAGGAAAACAATAAAGCTGGCGTACCTACTAAAACTAATACAACTTAATAATATTCAACAAATAGAACAACTAAAAACCTAAAAACATGTAAAATGCCTACATTTACATCTATACAAACAGAGAAAAAAAAACAACACATAATAAACCTACTCAAAAAGAAGGAAAAAAAAAACCTGAGTCCACAAATTAGTCATGCATATAATAATTATGAACCAAGTTCTGAAAAATAGGAAGGGATTTGGCCTGCCTAATATGAAGTGGCAGGTCATTCCACAAGCGAATAGCTTGCATAGTGAAAGAAGAGTGGTAGAAGTTAATTATTTTTTTAATAGTTGTTTTATCATACTGACTTACCAGGGAAAGATTTGGTAGGGCAGGTCCCGGATTTACATTCGTGTGCGATCTTGTAGTCCAGCGTGTAGGGCCACACCGGGATGGGCAGCGGCGGCACGCCTACCGAGCTGTCGTAGATGTAGCCGAAATCTTCTAGTACCTGGTGAAGAACGAGAATAATTTATTTAATCAAAGATAATTTTGTAATTACTTAACATACTGCATTATTTTAATTTGTTAATATAATACGAGGCTTTAAACAAGAACCCCCGGAAGAACCTGCCTCTCTACGACACAGTTATTTTTTACTAATAAGTAAAAAAACTAGTAAGAGGCAGTGCTATTTGTAAGATGTAACATATTTATTATCTATATATATAAAAATGAATTGCTGTTCGTTAGTCTCACTAAAACTCGAGAACAGCTGAACGGATTTATCTTATCTAGTTTTAAAAGTAAAAAAAAAAAAAAAAATTTAGGCAGTACGAAGTCTGCCGGGACAGCTAGTTTACAATAATTTTATCTTATCTTTCTTTAAATCGACTGTGAAAATAATGTTAGTAAGTGTTGTGGTCTTAAGGATTACCTTTCTTACCCTATAAGGACAGGATTAAATAAATAAAAATTTGGATTTAATATATTTTAGGGAGTCATAACACAGTCTTATGTCTAGCAGAGGAACAACGAATGATCATCGTATTATATAGTGATATATTTCTGCTCATGCAATTGCCGAAGTTTGTGGTCATGTCATAAATATATATAAAATTAAATTCTACTCCTAAACAAACACAAAATATTCCTCGGAAGTATATCCAAACAAATATATAACTTGATCCCTGAATTCAAGATTTCAGTTCCACTTATTCCCAATCCACATTGATCCGAGGAAAGTACTTAAATACGATACGCACCTTACGTATTGAATAAATGGCATGCCTCCCTTGAGCCTTTGTTTCACGCTGTCTTTACAAAAAGGCAGCCTATAATGGATACAGAGAAATGGGAAATAGAACTTAAGAAAAAATGAACGGTAAAAGCTCTTTAAGCACCGAGGTCAACGGTTTCGTTTTGTCAAAGCTCAAAGCCTTTTTAACAGGGTAAGATCTTAATACTTAATCTCGCAAAACGATATATATATATTTCTCTGACAGTTTTATCGTTTTTAAAGGAAATTGCGAAGCGACGCGTTAAGGCTAGTCGGTAGTATCATTTACTAGTCGGGATCGCGAATTCTGCTAGTCTCGACTTATAGTACAATGAAACTGACTGTTTCGTTCATTTGTAAACATTTGTGAACAGTCATTTTCCAACACTACCTTGTTCCATAAAGTTATACTTGTATGATGTTTAACTTGTCTACAATAGTTTTATTTTTTAGATAATTAATTAAATTCGTTTGAACCGGATGCTAATCGTAGTAGATAGATCGATTTAGCGCACGAATCACTTTGATCCTTCAATCACAAAAATGTTTCAAGTTTATAATAGGTCTTTACCTATGAAATTGCCGTTTTTTTCTTACATTTTAATCTGTTTGCAACTTTTACGTACAGCTATATTTTTTTCCAAATACAATTTTTATTGTATCAATTGTTGAATTATGTACCTTTTAGAAAAAATGTATTACTAGTGCATATTACTTATAGGGAAGTCATTGAAAACACCTCTTTCAATGTGTCGTCGGTTTCACTACTTTAACTAGGTATATTTTTATCATATACTCTGTTTTTGAGAAATTGATATACGCAGTGCATAGCTTTTTTTCCATCTAACTATAGTTATCAATTGCATCTAAATCTGTTCAGACATTTCCATACAAACATTAAAAATGTTTATCAATAAAATGTTTATAAATGTGTATCATTTTTTTCAATTTCGTATTTACGCTATTTATTAATATATTTAATATTTACGCTAGTATACAGTCAATTCAAAGACGATATTTCAGTTACAAGCTCCAAAAATATTTCCACCGGGCTCGATCCCAATTGTCAGATGTCAAGCAGGCTAGCTGATTGGACAGACAATAGATTCTGCTCAAATATTAATTCGACGCCCGTGCTCTGCCCGAGCGATTGACGCATCTAATTTAAATTCAAATTTTATTGAATAAAACATGGAATCGCAAACAACTAACTGGATGTACAAAGTCAGGATGCTAATAATGCACGTTGGGTGATAAGTGTTTATAACACAAAATATAGTATATACTTAAGAAAATAAGTATATACTACATATATACAAAGCAAATGTGTAAGGTGACATAAACGATTCTCTTTTATTTTATGTACGAAAAAATCTTATTGTAATTTGAAAAGATAGATATCCTAATTGACCATTAAAAAATTTAACACTAAACTTAAAAGCTTCACTGTCTACCGTCTTTATTTCTTTTTTTTTAATTCCCACCAAAAATATCGAAATATCGAAGCGCCTTTTCCCATACAAACTCTGTATTTTTATTGTTTCGATCCACGTTTACAGTAAATGATGATTGACAGACCGCCGGGAATTTCCTCCGAAACTATTCCTGCGACATTTGTGACTAACAATTAGTGAAATTACGATGGTATTTTGCACAAGTTGGCCGATCGCAGCCGCCGACTGGGATCGCAAAATACTGGTATTGTATTATTTGTGCTTGAATTGTAGATTCCGGCTCCATATTAAAATGTTCTAATTAAATCGTGTGGTCAAGTATTGCATAGATATTGTAGTATTACCGTCGATCTCGCTATTGATGGCACAGCAGGGTGTGTCGTTACGAGTATGTAAGAATCATATTCCAATTTTTGAATTTGGGAGTTTTTATCAACTACATAAGTCAAACATTTCTGACAACACGTCTAGCCATTACCTACCCACCAAACATAATATATGACAAAATACATGCCAAAATTCAGCACGATGTATTGTGTCGCTCGCAGGCAAAAAAGGCATAAACAAACAATTTATGAATGTTTAGAAACGTAAATTTATAGACATCTTATTTATGTACCTTGAACTGCGTATTTCTCCCAGGTTTCAAGAAAGGTGCGCGCGCGCCGACGACCTCCGCGCGCGACACGTTGGCGAACTTCTTGAGGATCTCTCTCATGCCGATCATCTCTCCAGCCCACTCCTCGTAGCCCTTGTCCTGGAGACCTTGCTGCTGGGAGACCGTGCCCGTTGCGATCTGAAGAGGTATGCATACGGTAAATGAGGCAAGAAAGATCGTACATAATATAATCTGGTTTAGTAGTTTGAAATTCCTACAGTCTAAGATTTGATATTTTGATTATATTTGTTACTTATTTGAAATCTATTAGGTACTGATTTCATGCGTTTTTTTAAGCTATCATCAAGATCTTTTTATGTACTTTCTGTGACTCCGTAGATTTTTTATTGTCAGTTTGCAAATTATAAGAAATAGTACATTACCCTAGGGGTGAAAGTAACTATTAACCCTCGAACTATTGGCGCCCTCACTGCGTTCGGGCGCCAAACCCCGTCTCGGCACTAAATAAGTCTTTAACCCGAAGTAAACACTGTGCTTTTCATTACAAATACGAGGAAAGTAAAAATAAAAACATGAATTAGCTAAAGAAAATATGAGTAATTTTTTTTTACCACCCAAATCAAAACAAATATACCTAAAATCGTATGACGATTTTCCACTGCCGCTTTAGCCTCTTCTCTTATAAAATCAAGCGAAATTAATATCAGAATCAGATGAACTCATTTTATAAGTACAAATCTCTGCTATACGTATAAACAAAAGTTTCAAATCGAAAAAATACATGAAGATGGCACAATACAAAGTTATGGCCAAAGAAAAAAAATCGAACTACCGCTTTCCCGCCTATTTTGTTTTTTTTTCTGTGGTCGGCCAGCTATTCATTTTTTTAGCCATTATTTTTTATTTTCATCATTGAAAAAATGGTAAATATTTTGCCGAAATCAAAGTTATTTTAAAGAAATGGTTGAAACTAAATTATAATAAAGTTATTTAAAAAATATATATTCTGTAATCAATACTTAACTTTAAGTTATTTCAATTTTACATCGTGGCTGTATAAAAAGTTGGAACATGGTTCAATAGATATGTGAAAATGAACTATTTTTTTTTATAATTTGACAGCTGTCAGTTGAAAGCGATTCTCCCTAGGGATGAAAAGTACTACTTTCAACCCGCTCCTCTGTATATATGTATTGTGTTAACACTCAAATAAGCTCAATAAATTTCAAATAAGTTAGTAATTCCGCTCCGATCAAATGTTAATTATTTTTACTGGCTAATAAGATAAGCGTTTGACCCCCTTGTGACGTGACATTGGCAAAATTGCGGAGGTGCCGCAGAGTCCATTAAAAAAAAAAAAAAAAAAAACCCGCTCCTCAGGCAACTTCAGACCTACTTTCAGAGTATGAGTAATGAAAAGTAATAAAAATAAAAACTCACCTCGTGTCCGGCGTGTGCCAGAGCTTGTGCTTGGGCGTAGTTGCTGGAAAATATAACAGAAACTATTAAAAAAAAAATGAAACATTCACAAGGTAACAAAGAAGATTACGGCCGATCCTTAAACATCAAAACAATAGTCATAAATATTTCAACGGTCCGATAAAGCCTTCGTACAATATTAATAGAAGCCAGACAAAATCATAATAATTCGCATCTGGCCCAATGCTTCGCTCATATTTCATGCAAAAGGTTCATAGAAACAAACTGTAGAATATTCGATTCGGAAAACACACAAACGAGCTTCTAGACCGAGCCTTGGAAGGGATAACCCTCACATAATTGCCTGGACGTGCACTCCATACGAACAAACAACTTCTGATATTTGTTTTCTAATGTTTTTACGATTGCGATAAAAGGGGTTGTTCGCACAATTTGCTCCAGATTACTTTGAATTCTCTTTCGAATTGTAAAATTGTATAAATCATGGGTGAAAATACAAAAGAAGGTTGTAAAAGTGAAAATATCTCGTATTAAAACTCGATGAAAAAGGTATGGCCCGAGGGAGCCGGCACTGTGTAAATACAAGAGGTAGGTAGGTAGGTGTAATAAACAGCCACTTCGCACCAAGTTACGGAACATAGCTGTACCGTATCTACGAACCTGTATTCGTGTGATAAGAAGTAAGTGCCTCGGATCGGGCATCCGTTGGGATTCTTGATTTTCCCATTGAACACCTTCTTGTAGTGCTCGTAGTTGTTGAGGTTGACGGCGCCGTCGAATGTCAGCATGATCATTTGCGGCGTCTGTGGAATACAAACTTTGTTAACTCGACAAATGCGTGTTCGTAAAAAATATCATCATATAAAAATTCAAAAAGGATCCCCGCGTTTATTCTCCCTTTGTAACGTTGTTTGAAGAGTTAAATAATCTGGGAAATGTCCAACAAAATTTTATAAATTATACCACGCTACGGGCGCGAGCTGTGAGCGACGCTTCCTTCCAAAACGGTAGATAAATCAAATCACGCGGCTCAATCATGTTTCGTTGTGTGAAGATGGATCTTAATCATTTTCATTCAGAAAACAAGCTCTGTATTTAAGTGAAACGTTTCTTGGAACTTCCACGTAGATGGATAAGGTATTGCGCAGTCTCTACACAGTTTTGTAAAGATGTCAAACACATATTCTGAAAGGTATTAACGAGACTCCTACTTTAGCAGCTCCGCAAGCGTCTAAAACCTTCGAACCTGTATTTTCACGCTTATTTAGATCTTTTTACTTCGCGGATGGTTCGTGCAAAGAAATTGCTGCTGTATGGTTTGCAAGGTTTGCAATTTTCCTAAACAAGTGATAATTTGAAATTCCAAAGAAAAATCTGAGCACGTAAAACATTATCTGCGAAGAAACAAGCTGGAGTATAATAAGCATAGTATAATTTGAATGATAGTGGTAGTTTCGTCACCTCCTCCGGGTCGAGTCCTCCGGGAATGAGCGTGCCATCTTTGGAACAGAAGCAGTAAGGCAGCTGACACTCCGCCAGGTCACACTTAGTTGCCAAGTCCGTGGGAGCCTCCGTAATAGGAGCGGGCGCTGAAACACACAAACTTAGCTACAGTTTCACTACTCGCAGATAACATTTTTCTCGGATAAATATTGGTCTAGCGTTAACAATAAAAACAAATCTAATTGATGGAGAGAACGATTTCGCGTCGGCAAACATTCGATTACTGAATCAACACGTTTATTTATTTAGTCGCCGGGCTTCGTCCAAATAAAGTCACATCTTCGTGTTTGTAGTCATAACATGCGAAAAAGGGAATAAAAAATGTCAGTCTGGTAAGCGGTACATGAGGTTAATATTTTGTGTGGAATGTTGAATCAACTATGAAATAGGTACGCCGGCGGGCCAGATGTACTATTCTGGACAAAAATATTGTTCGGCTGGATTCACATCCCATAAATAATTCATATTTTAAAAGCACCCCGGAGGCTGCGTTTACGCGATCGTATCAGCCTCCAGCCTCGCCTATATCAGAGAGCAATATTATTCAAAATATCCGCAAGTCCGTTCTTTAGAGCCGGGCTCGTATTTCAATCAAAATAATTAATTAAACTCGGCTTTTATACCTTAAACCAATTGTACGTTATAAAATAACGTAATGGGATTGTGAAGCGACCATAAAACAAGAGATCGCTTTGAGCTCTCGATCAGAGAAGCTCGCTATGTAAAGCTGATAAATAAACATTATGTACTTACTTGTAGCGATAGGGCCGCATCTGGCCTCTGCCTTGAACGTACAGTACTTGCTAATGTCGTCAAAGTACAATCCCGACGGACATCTATTCAAATAAGGGTAGCCATCGACGCACTGAAAATGGATATTGTTTGAGTTATAACTACAAGTTATTTGCATAACAAGCCATTTGGATCGAGGACGAGTTTTAGTATCAGCAATATTTTACATTGTGCCTGGTTTTGGGAACTCATTAATTACAAACAGACCCTTCTGTGCTTCATATCAGCAACACTGTTCACAGAAGCCCTTTGATAAATGTCTAGTCTGGAGCTATATAGTTTTATATTAAAATGTGTGATTAATAACAAACTTGCTACAACAATATATTTACGAGTAAATAGACACTCAAACTGGGTAGAAATTTTGGTACAGTCGAGATACGCATACCTAAATAAAATATGATTTAGTGAAACTTATGCGACACCTGTGGATTAACAAAGGTACTAAGACATAGATATTTTCTCCAAGTGCACGATATAAATATATATAAACAACATAGATCAACAAACAACTGCGTATTCAAATGAGAGACTTACGTTTGCGCTCAAATAATGTCTCCTTTGCCGTTTTTATTTTTGAATCCTCCCAATTTCGTAGACATAACATAAAGTCTACTGGTAATCCCTAGGGGGTTAGTCACGCGGGGTTACGTTCTACTGTATATTACGTACATTACATACAAAAAAGAAAAGCCCAAGTTTTTATGCGCGAAATATGCTGTGTGTGTAAATAAAAACGCGCGGTTACACGTATTTGGTAAGACATTCCGAGAAATGCAGGCCCGTGGATCGTAACTGGGTGGCGTTGCCCCATAGATACTTTGAATGCTTAAATGAGTAGCTTAACTATTTTGTTGTGTGGTTGCGTATCTTTATTACCCGACTTAAAAAAGGAGGTTATCAGTCTTCTGAAAGATCTTTTTATAGGATACATTATTTTGTTTCATGAACGTGTTTACGTTGAACTTTATCCTCTGTTAATTACTGTTATAAAAAATAATGAATAATTCCTAAATATTTTTTGATCTATCATAAAATATTATCAAATATTGGGGATTACTACCAAAACTTTGTTATTATTTGCTTTGTAAATGATAATATATAACGATACTAATATGTCTTTTTGGTAACGAAGCCTTAAAATATATTATACAGTATATTCTAACCTACACTAAGTAGTTAATTACTGTGAAATAGCGATGGTTTTGATCATTTAGCAGACTGTAGTTGCATAAATTATTAACAAGCGCCCAAGTAGCATTGATGAATTCCTTTGTGCATCCCAGAGTGAACATAACTGATATGGCGCTTTTGGCATAACAAGGTATTAAATATTCATGTCACGTCAGTGTCTAATAAATTCGAACATCTATGTGAATACCAAAAAAGCTGTACAAAATCCTTAGACAAATTCCGATATGTTTTTTTAACATAATGATATTCATCGCACATACAGCAAGGTAAATTATTCATGGGTTTAGGACGAGACCACACGGCCATGTTTTAAAAGACCCGCTCGTATATGGTTAGTATGAAATTGTAGGAGGCGGTTACAATGATCGCGAAAATAAGCTATTTTTATTTTATTTTATTTATTTTGGCTTAACATTGGTAATAACATTGATACATTTATCTTACACTATTATTTTTATATATGTATATGCAAAATGTATTACCTATTGAAGCTAAGCGCAGCATGCACAATTTTATTATTACTACAATAAGTAAAGATAGTGAAAATATATTTACAAACTAATCCTAGTTGTAAACAATAGCATTGGTGTTTAGGAAATTTTAACTTTTTACTAAAGAATATTTTTTTATAATCCAAGTGATAAAAAATACGAGTGTAATTTTACAGCAAACGTATAGTGTTCGATCTGTGCGTAGAAAATTGACCTGTTAAAAATATGATCTATCTTATACTATATTTTGTCTGAGAGTTATATTATGGGCCTATACACATAATTAATATTGAAAGCGTACGAAACCAACTAAAAGTTTGTGTACAGAACTTTTGTCGGGATCATAGAGCAATAGTTAAATTATTTATTTAAAAACTTTATAACCGAGTTTATTAAGACAAATCTTGTGAAAAGTGTGTAAGAGGCTTTATAAATACGAATGAGTCTTATCAATACATCCAGTCAGACAAGTACTAGGTTAAACCGGTCGAGCTAGATACGAAAATGCCAAAAATATATTTTTCCTAATATCGTTGCGACATCTACCTAGTGACCGAATAAAATTGTTAGGTCAGAACGATCAAGAACATCATATCTATAGATCAAGTTAATGTGTATTAAATCTTTTGCTAATGAAACTGGTTCTGTGAATTAGTATCGATTTGGCCAATATTTTTAGGCTAAGGTTGAGCCTTTGCTAAGATACGAGGACAATTATTAGGACTTTATTAATGACTATTCTTGTTTGAATGCTAGAAAAATAATTATATAGCATGCCTTTTTCAAGAAAATTCAAAATACAGGCAAAAAATACTTTGTCTAAAAGATTAGTCCATTGGTAATACTATATTATGCGGCGATGCAGAATATTCTGCACGGGTACATATCGGCTTAAGTTGTACTTATCGTGTTAATATATCACATTTGATTTGAGGGTATCTAAAAAAAATATTGTAACATAAAATATCCGTCTGATTTGCCATATAAACCTGTTCCAAACACGTAAACAACAAGCCAATCTTCTTAGTGAAACCTCAAAGTTTCCTGAACAACATTAACGCTGTTTTGATGGAAGTGTCTGAGTACTGAATGCCTAGATATCTAGACTAGATAGACAATACTAGAGTGAGATTAGTCGAGCCACCGGCTTTGACTGGAGTTTGATAATCTGTCAACGGGGCCGTACGCGTGGCAATGGGGTGCAAAATTGGATTTTAATCACTCGGTCAATCTTCATTTGATGGTGCTCCAATGTGTAGAGTATGCGTATGTCAACGTTTAGGTGTTGCTATGCACAGTTTTAGATAGGAAAAAGCATGTTGTTAATAAATACTGTTAGGTAGTCTTCTTCTTATCGAATGAGAGTGGCTAACTTTGGTGTCGAGAGTTTTTAAACCGCCCTAAAGAAATATTTTTTAAAATGCTCATATATATACATCATAATACTATATATCCTTACATAGAAATTTAATAAATAATGTTTCTTAATTACATCAAATTCAAAAACTTTAGAACTGATTTATTACTAAACTTGTTTACAAGAAAACCAATAGGTACTTTCAGCCTTGATTGGACATTATTTATAAATTCCCTGAGCAAGGTTTCTTACATTTTACCCCTCATCAGCGTCAGTTGATAACTTCAATGCACCAGCCACGTCAATCATGGTTGGAAGAAACATCTAGAAACCGGTTCCTAACTTATTAATAAAGCTATTTCAAGAAAATGCGGTCTGGCGCCGCAACGCAATCTTCGACGCTATTCGTAAAGTGCTTTATCTCTGAAGTTTCTTATTTTTATGGTTTTGAGATAATCACTTATCATTTACCATCGTTTATCTGCACTTGAGGATAGAATTTATTAGTACCTCGACTGTACCAACTACCTATCTAATAAAATTCCTTCTTCCTTGGCTTTAGAGCGCACTGGATAACATGGTAAAGACCGTGAATGGTAAGTTTATGAGTTTTATAAAATAGGAACTTAGAACTTCTGACCAGGCTGTGAAGTTAGTGGCAGAAAGAAGCAAAACTAGAGACTGCAAAAGATTGGTATTGTAGAATTGAACGCTCAATCATAGGTATGGTCTTATCTATCTCCATACCGAATTTTGATCAAATCGTTTCCGTCTTTGATCGTTTAGGAAAACAAAATACAGTTACCAACTTTTGTCTATATAGTATATAATATAAATGAAACTAGACATGTATAATAATGGAAAATTGTTCTAAATTAGCGGAGTAATCAAGTTACATACACAAAAAATATTCAGGAGAATTGAGTAACCACGCCTTTTATGAAGTCTGTTTTAAATAGAAAATACGCAGTAGACTAGACTACTAAAGTAAAACTAGCTCAAAAAGCTTCTACAAAAACTAATGAAGTTAGGAACAAAACTCACTTGATAGAACCTCCTGCAGGTAGCTGGGTCTGCGAAGTTTCCGTTGCCTTGGGTACCTTCGGGACACACGTAGTCCTCCTTTTCTTTCTGCTGCGTATTTCCTGGAAACCACAAAACTGATGTTTAAGCCGCTATTATTTATTTGCCTTACCTCTTTGATGATTTTAAATTAGTGTTGATTCGAGTGTAATAAATGCTCAATACGGTATTTGTCATCCAGCGTGGTAATGCTGCCAGTTTGCTGGGTACAATGCTTTTTGGCAGAGGCTAAGCACGAGCAAAAAGACCATCAGGATTTCCAAAAAAAAATATTGAGCGCCTTTTTTAGTTAGTTATTTTGTTTATTTATTTTCCTCTTTGTTTTCCTGAAATTATTGTTGTTAATATGTGCTGTAGGTAGGTATGTCTGACAACGTAGGTATTCGATATCCTAACCCATTAACATTTTCCAGTATCTGTATATTCTTATCAGTTTTGTTCTATTGGGTAAAGCCTACTATTCTGTAAAATTGTTCCTGGAAGACAAAGATAGGGACAACATACAATGACAATTCTGGTTGACATTCTCTAAAATTTTAATTATAATTATCTTGACATCTCCATTATAAGTTTTAGATATAAGATTAAATTACTTTTTAACTTAAAACACAATGTCTGTAAGCCCTTACGGGCAGCGGCTAGAGAACCTTATTGTCTTATAACTAACCTAGTTCCTAGATTATGCTATAAGAGTGCTACCACCTGCAATAACCTAGTTGCCTGACAATAAACTATTTCATTCATTCATTCATTCATTTCATTCATTCATTTCATTCATACATTCATTCATTCATTTCATTCATTCATTCATTCATTCATTTCATTCACTCATTTGGATTAAGTTAACATAATAATAACTATAATGTATAACTAGTTTATTGTAATTTAATGTAGACATAATTCAGTTAGTTTCAACTTGGTCCTTTGCACTTCTCAAGTAATCTTATATCATACTTACATAGTATATAATTGAGCGGCGCAATGCATAATCCAGATTTAG
This sequence comes from Macaria liturata, assembly GCA_964023185.1. Taxonomy (NCBI): domain Eukaryota; kingdom Metazoa; phylum Arthropoda; class Insecta; order Lepidoptera; family Geometridae; genus Macaria; species Macaria liturata. The sequence continues at coordinate 5,688,760 of OZ026820.1, read as the reverse complement.
TGTAGGTACAGTATAAACACAATATAACTACATAGTAGTAAACTACTTGACTGGCCTGTTAGCTTAGTTGGTAGTGGCTCTGCCTTCTAATCTAGAGGTCGCGGGTTCGATTCCCGCATGACACAAGTATTTATGTACTATAAAAAAAATTACTTGTGTTGAGTCTGGTCGTTTGTATGTATAATAAGTATGTATTTACAAAAGAAAAGTATATTAAGTATTATATCCGTTATCTAGTACCCACGACACAAGCGTTTGCTTAGTGTGGGGCTAGATGGCGCTGTGTGCAATGTCCCGGAATATTTATTTATTTATTTTAGTAGGCTTTTACTATGATAAAGCCCAAGGATACAATTTAAAATAGGTAATCATTATTTTACGATGTTGCTTAGACAAATAATGTACATAGACCTTGCTGGTAGAATAGAAGCCTAGCTTGATGTTTTCAAACCTGTTAGGTTGGTGTTTTTACGAAACTGGTCTATACACTGCCTACCTGCTTAAAGGGATACGAAATAAATATAAAAAATACGAAAAAATATGTCATCTAGGTGCCTAATTGGTATGTACGTACCAATAACTTATCAGAAAATTGTACTATAATCTTGTAGTAAGTGATACATAGCTTTAAATTATACCATTACATGAAAACAGAAATTATTGGTCTGTTTGTTCTTATTTCACGGTGCAATAGAGTGACGGATCATCGTGATTTTTGGTAAGGGAGTAGTAAAGAGAGTCATATTTAATACTTTACGAAGAGACAAAGCCGCGAGCAACTTATAGTAGCAATTAGTTGATATATTTTAAATGAATTAGATAAACCTAAGATAAAAGTAAATCTCTATACCTACATAATATGCTTGTTTGCAAAATTCGTATGGCTAGACAATAGTTGCGCAAATGCGCTTGTTCATCTTTAATCGAAATGTCTACATAACTGACTTTCACTATTAATAACAATGCAATAAATGGTACCTATTGGAAAGTTATTTATTTGTTACTAGCTAGTTACGGTTAATTGCCTCATCGAAAATAATTGCTTACTCGCCAAACTATTTAGTAAATTGATATCGATTTAAATGAATATCAATGTGGCACATTGCCAATGAATTTTTATGCTCATGTTTATCACAAAAGCATGTTTATTTTTATGTATAAAAAGCTGTTTTTTTAAATGATTTACCTGCTGTGTATATCTAAGTTTAATAATACTCTGCTTAAAAGCCTCGGTAAAACCTAACAGATGCCGCAATTTCATTCCATTTAATTTACTAGTTTTTGTAGCTATTCATTTGATAAGATGTGAATTATTTTAATTAAGATCTGGTTGTTTAGCGTAAAACTTTGTCAGCACATTACGGAGATATCTAAGCGTGAAACAATAAAAACCCGGTCCTAAGAGGCCATTGTTAGCAACAGTCAGAATGTGGATACGAGGTTTAATTACATAGAAAAGCCAATCTCCGTTGATAAGACACTCAATGACATGTTTTTGCGACCTTTAATGACGTGAGAACAATACTATATTATGTGGCTAGATGTAACTGTACCTACCCCGTGGTTTATCCAGCTTAAATCCCGATTACATGACCCTGTCGGAAAACGTACTTAACTGATGTCTACTAAGTTCTATCAAACTAAGATTACATCCAATAAATGTAACCTTTATTGGATCATCATTAATATTGACATAGGCCTCTCACAAGGCACGATAGACCTCGATAGATAAGTCTATGCATTTAAATAAGCAATGTTTGATTAATCAATACTCATTCTCTTTTATATGTGTACAATAAATGAAGACTTCAAGTCCCTTCATATACAAGCTTGTTTTTCAGACTTGTTTGACAGTTGCTAATTACTTTTGCTGGCGAGTGTAGCTCTCGCTAGCAGAGCATTGGCCCCACGGTACGCCCTCCCAAGGTTTGTATTTACAAAACACGTTTTAGTGAACCTGAGTGTACAAACAGGAAAACACTCCTAAAAGTTCAAGTTCTCATATTTACGCTTTTGCCACATTAGCCATGCAAGCTTTCTGAATTAATTCAGCTTATTGTAGATTGCGTAACGAGTTGAAGTTGACATTTGCTCGCATGCCTGCTCTTTCAGACAATTTATTTGTTGCATGCGTGAGTCAACAGCGGTGTTGCAAAGTACCTAACATGTTTATAAACTCTGTCTTGTTTGAGAGAATAGACTGAATTCTAGAAGAACTTGTACGTATAAAGTTTGAAATAAAACGCCGAACTTGAAATGCAGAACAATGTTGAAAATATGCTGCTTATATTTGAGCGTACATTCGACTACCGGCACAGTGTGCACAGCTACCTATCGGTTTCCGATTCAGGCATGAGATTCTCCTATCCAGCTGCAGGCGATACATGACAAAACTTTTTATCACTCTCTAGTACGAGGTATAAGTGCCTAGCGGTAAGTTAGAACACTAAAGTGATGGTACCGGTATGGTAAGTTTTTTACAATATACAGCTATAAAAAACTGCTAATATGACCTCCTAATATGAATGAATACAGTACCGTTTTTTTATTACGGCATACAAAATAATTCTGAGTAAAATCGAACTACGAATGAGCAGCAATGTGCAGCAAACTAAATCAATCGAATATTAAAGCACGCGAGTAAATACTATAGGCATATTAATTAAGTCTAGGCAAGTCTAGGCTACTTTATTCTTAGCTTTGTGTGAATATTCCGGTTTTCTGAAGCAACGATTAGCACACGGATGAATCTGCATAATTACGTAACTGGAGACGATTCGTAAAGACCTAAAAGCATTTCAACACGCGATAATGTATGTATATTGTATATAAATATAAGCACATACGGTAGCTAGTTGGCAGCTTTGGAATTTGATAAATTATGTGTACATACATACATATATTTTAGGATTTTATAGCGTTGTTAATTAAGGAATGTGAATAGATGCTTCTTACCTATAGGTGTAGGTTCTACTTTATATATTATCTACTCATAATCATATAGGTACCTAGCTAGGTACCTTAATACATACATATTAAGATTTTGAAGTGTTTGTTATTTAATCAATTTAATTTCACTTTTCGTCTAGATAAGTGATCGTACACCTTCACCAAGTTGCAATCAAGTTTGAGTCAAGATGAAATCATACAAAATACCGTACAGAAAAAGTTGAAAAACAGTGCTGACTGTTCGCAGTCAGCACATGCTGAGTTGAGGCCGGCTTGTGACAGGAAATTGTGTATGTGCAAAATGTGTTTGTCTTACTTTCCTGAATGTGTTCGTATGTAATTTCTTGATACAAAATAAATAAATAAAAATTCGTTACATTTCAAACACTAACCCTTTGTACACCTGTGCTTGCTCGCTAACATAATACTCGTAGTTTAATAACATGACTACAAAGGTTAAGGCATATCATAGGGTTTATGTTATGTTACCGCAAGGATTCAATCAAGCAAAAAGTATTCAATTAGCATAAACCACAGCCAAAATACGGCAGAAATAAGGAGATTGGCATTCTGCGAGTTATCGATGGTTCTCCGTACCTATGTGATGTAGGTACTTGTATGTACATAACTAGATATAAATGTACATACAGGCATGTACATTATGTGAGAACGTAAAAGTCAATATCCTCGAATGTCCAACCGGTCGCAGGCTCAATGTCAAGTGAAAGAAGGGACTTGACAGAAATACTATACGTAAGATGCATCATTGCATTGCATAAGTATCTCTCTTGAGTCGTATTCCTCATGACTGAGGGTCGTGACTCCCCCGCAGAATTAATCCGCTAGGGGAGTTTTCTTGGGCAGATACATCGTGGTGGGCGCCCAGGTCCTTCCACGGAAGACACATGTCCTCGGATATTGTGGTCCTCAAACATGTCGGTTTCCTCACGATGTTTTCCTTCACCGTTAAGCGAGTGCAAATCCACACATAACTTGAAAATACAAGTCATTGTTTGCGAGCTTGCCTGGAAGAATACGATTAAGTTTATTATTTGAAATGGTCATTCAACAAACATTGATACAAAAACATACACAAATCGAATTGTAGTATTGCATCAACACCGCATTACCGCACCATTCCTACCTTACCAAAATCAACCGCCATTCACAAACTGAAGACACCTATTACAACTTCAACACACGGATGCAAAACGCTTTCACCGTATCATTTCGCCGTAACAGTTACGTTAACTAGTTAACGAATCCGTCGAATGCTTGCATAATATTACGTAGCACAAATTCATGTCTATAACGGCAACAAAATAGCACAATAAGTGATTTATAAAGCAAAAAAACAAAAGAAAAAGTAACTGACCGTATGTAAAAATAGCACAAAAGAGGATTATTCGCAAGTAGCCGGCCATGGTGTGAGCGGATCGCGGCAGGGTCACGGTGTTAACTGATGGGTTTACGTGTGCATGGGAACGCATGCTTCCATTCACCGTCGCTTGCGCACTGCGGGCTGCGGCTGAGCGGCCGAGGCGCCGCCAGCCGCCAGCCGACCTCGCGCCGGCTTTCTCCAGACCTCAGCAAATAAAGGCTGGTTTGCTCTACGTGCCTAAATGTGGAGGCGAAAAATTTGAGTCTCTACTTACAATGACACCTTGGTGTAAGATACAGAGAACATTTAGAAATAAGTTTTGTACCTACATTCTTTATTCTGAGATTTGATATTGAAATAAGTACCTATACATGCCTATGAATAAAATGTATTTAATAACTGTCTACCTAGTTCTTTATAAATCTGGCAAATGTACTCGTATCTAGAGTAGAGAAAAATGAAGGAAAAGCACAGAACTTGCGAAGTTGTGTACTATTCTACCGAATACCTTTCAAAATGAAAAAAATAATACTTATTAGATTTTGCGGCTGAATAAAACCTCCTTTTTGTAATCTCTTATTAATTTCAGCGCCATCTGTTGCGCCATCATGTAGCCAAATCTACTTACGGAAACGGAAACGCTTGTGTAAGCGGATGTATCTGAACTTTTTCATATTCCTTCAGAAATTATATGCAACCTTTTCCATCTATTTTTATGCAAGAGACAAGGATTTTTTATTTCATCCCTCTCTTTCTCTCATTGGTCACATTTTGGTTTTGAGAGATTATTTTAGTTTTTAAACGCATTTTATTTACGTTTGCTCTGACGACGTGTCAAGTTTTTTAAACGAACATGGAAATGTCACATTTGACATTTCAATATTTGTGGACGTGAATCTGAAAATTAATCACTATTTATTGAAAAAATCTTTATAAATCAGTCTGTTTTGCCTCTTTAATGTAAGAAAAACATACGATAAACACAATGACCACTTTACGGGAACGCCAGCTTAGTGAGTACATAAAAAGTATTCGGTTTCAGTGTATGTTTTCAGATCGAAGAATATGGTTTATTTACTATGTTTTCGCCTTTTTCAGATGCTTTAAAGCAAATGTTAAATTTAAATCAGCCTCTAACGAAGAATGTGGCCACAGAACCGACATGGAAAGTGCTAATATATGACCGAGTTGGTCAAGACATAATTTCTCCTCTTGTATCAGTTAAAGAACTTCGAGAACTAGGTGTGACGCTGCATGTGTAAGTACCTACGTTCATTGTACACTTAACAAATCCCATTATCACGCTAACACACGCTTTTATCTGAGTGTATTGAACGGTATACATGCTTACGTGTATTTTCAGTCAATTACATTCAGACCGTGACCCTATACCTGAAGTGCCTGCAGTATACTTCTGTGCCCCGTCAGAAGAAAACTTAGGCCGCATTTGCCAAGACCTGGACAATGGCATATATGACCAGTACCACCTCAACTTTATATCACCAATCACAAGGCAAAAACTGGAAGATTTGGCAGCCTCTGCTATTCAATCCAACTCTGCTGTAAATATACACAAAGTTTTTGATCAGTATTTAAACTTTATATGCCTGGAAGATGACCTATTTATAATGAAACATCAACAGTCAGATGCCTTGTCATACTATGGTAAGTGAACTCAATGACAAGTTATAGTTTTTCTGCCTGGTAAGTAAACTCAATGACAAGTTATAGTTCATGGATATAAATTCACAATCAATACAGCCACATCTAGGCAGTTTGCTGTTGAAAAATCTGATATATACATATATTTGTAGAATGGGTAGGTACATAATTTTTAGCTAATAATATAATGCATAGTTAATGCATATGGCTATTATCTATGTTATATGCTAGATATGTATACCTGTTATGGTTACTACTCATGAGTACATAATTATAATATTCTCATAACATATTATGTCATAACTAATCTTCATTTCCATTATTTTTCAGCTATAAACAAAGGTGACACAAGAGACACAGAAATGGAAGCTATCATGGACAATATTGTTGAAAGTTTATTTTCTGTATTTGTCACTTTAGGTAAGTTTCATACATATTTTCTTATCTGAACATGAAAGTAATTGTACTTCTAGCATATTAAACATAAACTACATTTATTTTATACCTATATTTAATGTTTATAAGCAAAGCAACCCTTGATTTACATTACATATTTGTTAAAGTTTACACCTATTTTATGTAGGTAATATTTTTGCTGAAATATACTATGTCAGATTTTGGCCTGCCTACAAAATTCTTCTCATTTTTTGGCTCTTTATTACAAAGTATATGCCTACTAATGAGTCAGAAAAACTTATTACAGATAGCCAGTATCTAAATACATATATAATTTTAAATACATACATAATATATTATTCATTTCTTATTTCCAGGCAATGTTCCCATCATAAGAATGTCCAAAGGCAATGCGGCTGAGATGGTTGCAAAAAAACTAGACAAAAAGCTTAGAGAAAACCTGTGGGATGCGAGAAACAACTTATTTCATGGCAACACCGGCCAGGCAGGCTCATTTAGCTTTACCAGGCCTATGCTGATATTATTGGACAGGAATATTGACATGGCAACACCACTACATCATACTTGGACTTACCAGGCCTTGGCACATGATGTGCTGGACTTGTCATTGAATAGGTTTGTCTGTTTCACTGTTGATTACTCTTTTGTAAGAACTAAGAGATACAAGTTTATTGAGTTTACCACTTTTTAAATCTGTCTTTAACCAACTTCTTCCAAAAAGGGTTTTTTATTTGACCTGCATGAGATATTGTCAGAACAAAATAAGATCAAATATTAATTTGAAGTTTCTGTACACATTTCAAGATATCATGTTTGTTTTCTTATGAGTTTGGTACTTAGTATGTTTCTTAGGGAATAGTGCAGGTCTCATCATAATCTTGTTTTATGAGATTACGGGCACATATAGTGCAAGGCAATGATGTTGGTTAAATATTTCACACAGTTGTTTCATCTCCATAAATATATTTGTATGAATATTTCCAGAGCAGTTGTACTTGAAAGCAGTGGGTTGCCCGTGCAAGACCAGAAGGTCAAGACTCGAATATGTGACCTGGACTCCAGGGACCCTCTGTGGACAGAACACAAAGGAAGCCCCTTTCCTACTGTTGCAGAAGCAATACAAGAAGATTTAGATAAATACAGGTATGTATATTGAAAACTCTTTTCTTTTTTAGATTGTGCTTTTTGCAATAAATTTGTCTGATTATTCTGGCACTTACAATTTCAAGATGGTGGTAGCATCTATTAATATAGCTTTCCTTAGCAGCTGACCTATTGACTATCACAGGGAACTATATTCCTGAAGTACATACCATATATGAATTAGTTTTAATGAAAACGTCTCGGAGTAAAGCAGTCACAGAGTGGTGGCCTAGAACTGGCAGGCGAGGAGTAGGCCGTCCGGTCGCGCGATGGGTCGACGACATCGTCAAAGTCGAGGGTCCAACCTGGATGATGTCTGCACAAGATCGACGCATATGGCACATGCAAAGGGAGGCCTATACCCAGCAGTGGGATCCCAAGGGCTGTGGATGATGATGATGAAAACATCTCAATTTTTTTCAACATAATTTATTTAACTGTTCTTAAAATAAGAAAGAAATAAAGCACTAATACAAAACTTTATGATCACTCTCGCTCATTTAAAAAAATTATACAGTGTCAAAAAAATTACAATCACTTATCTACCTACATCTAACTACCTACATTTCAAAATAATCATAAAGTAAAAGTAATCTTCCTCTCTCTATTTAATTCCAGGAGTTCGGAAGCGGAAGTAAAGAAGCTTAAAAGCTCCATGGGTCTGGATGCAGAGAGCGACCTGGCGTTGAGTCTGGTCAGTGACAACACACAGAGACTCACGAACGCTGTCAACTCACTGCCGCAGCTCATGGAGAAGAAACGGCTCATAGATATGCATACTACTATTGCTACGGGTAATATTTTATAAATATTTTAGGACATATCACACACCGCCATCTAGCCCCATACTAACGCTACGCTTACGCTTGTATCATGGGTACTAGATAACGGATATAATACCTACATATCTGGGGGCACGGCTGTGCCCCCGCCAAGTCGAGCGCGAAGCAAACACTGCCGTACCATCCTTTTCTCGAACCGTTTCGCCGCATTTTCAGCCCCCTATTTGAGAACCTCTGGATGGGATTAAAACGCAAAAATTTTCGTCATATACTTTTCTTTTATAAATACATACTTATTATACATCAACCAGACTCAATACATGTAATTAAAAAAAAACATAATTACTTGTGCTAAGCGGGAATCGAAACCGCACTCCTAGATTAGAAGGCAGAGCCAATACCAACTAAGCTAACAGAGAAGTTTTTGTGTGTAGTATAGTTTAGCTAGCTTTGCTTGATTTGTTAATAGGAATTTGGAAGCCTAAAATTATGAACATAGTTGGAGTAAAGTTAAAAAATACGATGCTAACACTTTGGTGTCGGAAAATTGCTATAAAATACACTTAGTAGCATTATAGTATATTGACACATTTTCATGCTGACTGCTGTAAAGTAAAACTCTAATACAAAGAAAGATGAGTGATGGTTTGTAGTCCTACTATAGAACAGTTTGTATAAAATTCATGATTATTACACTGCATAGTAAACTGCTGAGATCCGTAACTTATCAGATGAATCAAATGGCTTCAGCCATTCATTTCAAAAACCAAAGACACAGAAATTGACACTCCAACTGAATGACTTTAATAAATGTATGTGACTTTTCAATTTTAGCAATCCTGAACGCAATCAAATCAAGAAGGCTAGATTCATTCTTCGAGCTCGAAGAGAAGGTGATGAGCAAAAGCAGCGGCATCGAGAGCAAAGCTGTAATGGACCTCATTACAGATCCCAGCGCTGGCACGGAGGAAGACAAAATGAGATTGTTCATCATTTATTATCTGTGCACGGAAATGTCAGATGATGAATACAAGAAGTTTGAAGCGGCGCTAGTGGCGGCCAACTGTGATGTCAAACCTATGGCTTATATGAGGAGGTGGAAGTGAGTTACTGGTCTAATTACTACTTTATTTACTACTTTACTTTATTTTTTACTACTGAAAATACACAACAATAATCTCCTTTCTAGCATTAGTTTACTTGATGACTGGCTTATTAACTGCCCTTGCCATTTCTAGGCATACTATTCAAGAGATTGACTGTTACCTTATCCTACAAGTTGTTTTTATTATTACATGTATAATAAGCATTTTAGTTTACGCTTTTTATGAAGAAAATAATATAAATAACTAGAAAGCAATTTTACATTTTATTGTTTTACTATCCAGGGGCTTCTCAAAGATGTCGAGCCAATACGAAGGTGGCGGTACTAAGACAGTATCCATGTTCTCAAAACTCGTATCTCAAGGGTCTTCCTTCGTCATGGAAGGTGTCAAGAACTTAGTTGTAAAGAAACATGTGAGTAATATGATTGTATTTTATAAATTTTCTAGAGCAGGTGAAGACATCTGAGTATCACAGTTCACACAATGAGGAGTACCTCATAGTGTGAACTGTGATACTATATTATTAGGAAATCTAAATTTTGTGACTGTGGATGTTTATCAATGTGTATGTTCATTCTTGCTTTGCACTCAAGAAATTTGATGTGGAGATATATTACAATACAATACAAACACTTATTGGGTTTCAAAAAGCTCACATCTAGGTTCACTATATGTTTGTAATTTCTTATAAATAACAGTGTGTTGTCACCCAGACGAGATATTTCTGTCTCCCGGGTGATAATATCTTCCCGTCAAGTTTAAATTTATATTATAAACACTATTAACCCTTACAAGGCAGTATATGGAAGTATATATTGAGTTTAGTTACACTACAAGGTGCCACTTACAGAAATAAATCAGTGGCGCTGTTAGTATATTCATAATTACGTGTGTCATGCGGGAATCGAACCCGCAACCCTAGATTAGAAGGCAGAGCTACTACCAACTAAGCTAACAGGCCAGTCAAGTTAGTAAGTTTTGAAGATTATGCTGCTAAGCGGTTACACTACTGTGTTTTCATTCAATTTGAGATACACAATTTCTGGTACATCGTCATCAAAATCGTCATCTAGTCTTACTAGATGATGATTTAGTTTTTTTAATAGATAGGTAAGTTTACTTTATCAAACCTCATTCGGTTATAGCAATGCTGTTCACTAGAATCTAGTAAACAGCATTGCTTTAATTTCTTTACAAAAAAATAATCGAAATAATCCATTGGAGCCCATGCATACCTACATGATAGGATGTCATTACGCTTTAGTCCTATATGTAGCTACCTTTAGCTTTAAACCATTTCTAATACATTTTATGTAACATTTCCAGAAGCTCCCAGTAAGTCGGACCGTGGAAGCAGCGCTGGGCGGCGGCGGCAGCGGCGAAGGAAGCACCGACCTGGACTGGCTCGACCCTCGCGCGGCAAGAACTGATGCCGCGGGGAGAGCGCGCGCTGCTCGCTCGCAGCCGCCCACGGATGCAGTGGTGTTCGTGGTGGGCGGGGGCAACTATATCGAGTACCATAACTTGATGGACTTCGCCAAGGTATGTATTGACTTTGCTAAGGTATCTATTGACTTCGCTGAAGTATATATTGACTTCGCTAAGGTATCTGTTGCCGCTGGTAGAGCGCATGCCGGTCGGTCGCAGCCGCCCGCGGACCCTGTGGTGTTGGTGGTGGGCGGGGCTTTACCGAGTACCATAACTTGATGGATTTCGCCCAGGTATATTCATATAATCTGGGATGATAAATATGACTAAGTGTTAATTCTGGCTGTAATATCTCTATACCAATTTTCACCTAAACCTGTTCAGCCGTTCAGCGTGAAGAAGTAACATAGGTACATTCACACGCGCAAACTATTACTTACGATAACCATATTTTCTACTCTCTGACCAAAAACTATGAGAAATAAAATTAATTATTAAATTTTCTACGGCGTCTTGGCTTTTACAGCGATTTAGTTAGTTTTTAAGCTTCATATGAGGTCTGTAAAACCTTTGTGTATGGGACTTTCTTTAGTATGCCTGACTAGTGGCCGTTATTGCTTGTATCACAGACTCATAAAGAATGGGTAACTAGTTTTCCATGGTTGATAATATAAATATATGAAGCTCTTCAGAATGTGTACATGTAACACACTGTATATTTCCAGCAACAAGCTGCTAACGGCGGCACTCCTCGCAAGATCATCTACGGAGCCACGACTCTACCCAACGCCATGCAGTTCCTCAAACAACTGTCCCTCCTCGGCGAGGAGATGCATTAAACATTCCCACACTTGTATTTATAATCAATATAATATGTAATATATAAAACACAATTAAATTATGTTCTAGGGCTGTTCCATACAATAAAACAATCGTCTCAACAAGTTGGCATTTTATTTACAATGACATTGAAAATATAGCTAACAGCTAATAGTCTACTAATATTTTGATTGTTTTAAACAAGAAGTATAAAAAATCTAAATCACAAGATTAGTAATTCAACATTTATCAGATCTTATCCCCACGATAGTAATGTTTCCGTGGAAAGTTTCGTATAAGAGAGTAGAAATAGAGTGTAAAACTTTCACAACCAAAAATAAACGAAAAATAAGTAAGGATTGTCAATTAGTTATAACAACTAGCTGGCGGTCACTTGACAACACACTAGATTAGTTGAAATCCATTTTAACCTTTTTTTCTACAGTCAAATAAGAGTCATAGAAATTAACGATGTATCTTGTACATGTTAATGTAGTGAAAACTATTTATTAGAATAAGATTTGGTTACTTGATATTGGAAGATAATTTTTAAGATTTGAAAGACTTTTTAACTAAATTTAAGTAAAAATATGTAGCAAGCATTTTCATGGAATCACGAATCGGTACTGACGAGCATATCGTACGAACAAACTGCCAAAACATTGCTAAACCAGTCAAGTGACCACCACTGTCGCAACGTCTACAGGTATTTTAGAACAAACTTGTTGATTTTATATCCCAACCCTTAAAACTATTGTGCTTAATTAGGTAAATAGAAACTAAAATGTGTATGTTTGTTTAAAACATAGTCAATAACCCTCGAAAAATAGCAATTATATATGTGTTAGATTACACTTATACTAAACATTAATGAACCAAGGAAATGATAAGAAGAGTTAAAATACGAGGAACTCGAACGTCTCGCTTAGCACTGCACTCTGCACACCGCTGGCGCTGTGACGGACAAACTCTGAACTGATGACTGCTTCTATACATGTCCTTACTGATACCCTGCCTCGTTCGCACTCGCTTCCAAGCTTGGCAGAGAGAGAGAGAGCATACTAGTAAGAGCATTTTATATCGACATGAATTAGTGTTACATCTGTCGCTCTATCGCCGATTGACTGGTGTGGTTAAATTCCACGATCCTCATAGAATTTTATCTCGTTGAATATCTTATAATACATATATGTATGTTTTTAATTGATCACACACAACACAGTAGCTGTTGCATAAGCAGCGAGTTCACATACTGTTCTGTGATTGGCTGATATGCTAGAGAGTCAGATGGTATTTGTTTCTGTAAGTATAACACACAGTCGACCGGCAATGAAGTAACGGAATTCACACAATAACCCTGCGGGCGTAGTATAAGGGCCCCTTAAACAAGTCTAACAAACATGTAACCTTACTTTATAACATTATCACTGATCATGATATGGTTTTGGCACAATGAAAACTGAACATAAAAACGAATTATAGAGAGCTTCACAAAATAAGGGAACCTCACCGGCATTCAGTACCCACGACTAGGTTTTATTACTTCAGCGACTAAACGTATCGTTCGCAAACAAGTGAGGTTCATACTGTGAGTACTACAAACATATCTGTGCAAAATGGCAAGACAGAAACATGTCGACCAAAACATACAGGGAACCTTGAACTAATCAATTTCTCACCAAAAGGACTTGGTCAAAAAAGTATTTGTACAAATCCTTTTGTAACGACTTTTGGCAAAAATTGACTAGTTCAATACTTTAAAACCCAGCTAAGTTCAAGTCAACGATATTATTTTGTGCAAGCAATACATATATGTATGTTGGTAACAAATAACACGGCACAACGGAAACAAACGCTATTTACGAATACAGTAAGGATACTCGATTATTTTCTAAGCTTTTAGGTAGTAGGTAGTATTACTTACTGTGCCTTAGAGGTAACAATCCAACAACAACAGGCACTGTCGCTAAGTAAAAGACATCCTTACTGATTCTATGTCCTATAAACACAAGTAACCAGAATATAAACGAAAGACTTGTGCGCAATACATAGTAAATTCCACATAAACAAAACATGTACAATAAATAATGTAAATTAATTAACAATCATGGCACTTGATTAAATTATGTCATAAATTCATAGTTGATTACATTCTGTCATCATAATTGCTTGCTAATCGCTCACTTTCATTCCCATTAAACTATTATTGCACAAACACAAATTAGCTTAAATATTTGGATCCATAGTTTCACTAGAATCGTTTACGTTTCCATAAAATAAAATATAATAAATACACATGCAAATAAAAATATTCATCTTCATTTTAAATACATAGGTCTTTTGGTAGAACGCAGTATAACTATTTGTCATGTTTTTGAAAGTGAGCGACCAGCATAATAATTTATTATAATGTCATAACTGAGAAAACTCTGATTTAAAACTCACACTAAAATTTTACAAAATACGTGCTACATAAAACCTTCTTTAGTTTCAGCATTTGCTAGATGCTCGTCAATAAATTATAAACAGTTCACTACATCAGAGACTAAACACAGATCAAACTATTAGACATTTTATAGATTATTAAGGCGCATTTAGACAATAATTATTGAATTTACTACACCTTATAAAATATTAAACATTAAAATATAGCAGTGCAACGCTCAACAATCAAGCAATCGTCATTATTAATAATTACGTCTATACATAATTCAAAAAGCGTTAACAATATAGGAGTAGGAATAGGAGAATGGCGGAATTAAATACAAGCGAGAGAGGGCTACTACTAGCGAGGATTACATTACAATAAAATAGGTATATCCCTATAAGATAATATTCGTGGACACTATATGGAGAACTTACGCGTTTAACAATATATATCGTGATTATTTCAAAGTGGTTCCGATTTATTACCGAGGAGTTTAAAGATTCCAAATAAACAAGACCAACAACTAGAGATTAACGTTCTAATAGACATAATATAAACACAGTTTGGGGCGCTAAAAGGTATAAGAATTTGAATACATACAAAATAAAGCACAAACGTGTTGGCAAAAATATGACATCATCACATCATACAAAACGTAAATCATGAAATTCATGGACGGACGTGAGGCGCGTCATCTTGTGTAAATCAGAATCCGGGATCAAATAATTCAATTTAGAATTTTATGGAATGTGAACAACAGATTTATATAAATTTATTCATATACCAATTAGTAAACCAAATTAAATTTCTTTCGCTCATTTCACACAAACAATAGTGGACCGTGTAGGTACATAATCGTAAAACTTAACAATATGATTCATAAAGAATACTGAAATATGGAATGTAAGAATTATAGAAACAATTTCGAGAAGTAGAAATTATAAAGAAACTGCTAACAGGAATGTAACGAAAAGATAGCAATACAATAAATATAAAAAAGTACTAAATATAAAGTCATGTCATGCAACGAGATTCGTCTAAATTCGTATACAGATCTAGTAGATGATATGAACCTAGGTTTGTGGGTGATAAATCAACTGATGTTTTATGAGAACTTCATGTACTTTCATTACGACTGATAGAGATGTGAACGGCGGCAACGGACATTTAGTTTTAGAGGATATCCGCCCTATGGCAAATATGTAGGGTTGAGTATTTCTGAAACGTATTACATTTTTCTGAAGGAATACCGGCAGTGCTAATAGATATTCTGTGCTAATACGAGGAGTCCGTTGACCCAGTTATTGAACTCTTGTAATATGGAAAAGAATTCATGACCAAGTATATTGTCAGTTGATTTACACTCCACTTACAAAACATGTTTCCATCTCATGAATGTACCTAAAAAACTTTCTCTGCTAGTCAATATTCTAGTATTGTTAGTAACCGAATCTTTCAACTTTTCAGTCTTTGTGTCAGATCTTTGCCAATATTGGCCAAGAGTAAACAGTAGTTGAATTCCGATTTGCTCGAAAAAACTAACGCCATGTTATCGTGTAAAGACATAACACAGTTTACTCCAAGCCTGAAAGTCATAAAAACTCAACAATAGAAGAAATAGCTTATACAATAGATTTCCACTACAACGTTCGCCCAAAGATTAAGTTGAGTGTGAAGAATCAATATGGGTATATTTTATAAATGCGGATTACAATTCGTTCGAATAGTGCAATTTCATATGTTAGGATAAATTTATAACAATAACTTCTACGTTAGGTACTCGAATATGACCTTGGATAAATAGGTATAATTTTAAAATCACAATCTTAAATCTAAGCATAACATGGTGATTAACGAATTTCAAACCACTACTTGAATGAAAGGGTTAAATATATTTTTTATAATCACAAGTGTGTTGAGTGTCGGCCAGGGCCGTCTAGACAAAATCGTCATACATATGTCATTATAGATAATTATATATCGAGCGACTTACGGTACTCTTGGTTTCGAGGACGTAGTAGGTAGTCCGTCAAACATTCCGTGTCAAGAATGTTGAACTCCCATCATTATCATTTAGAAATCGTGCGGAGCCGGTTCTGTTTTCGTACATCGTAAAACATCTCGTATTAGAATCATTGCTTGCGGTTATATCATAAGCGTTTGACGGACTATCGACCGAATATAACACGATCAAGAGCAAAAGTCAAAAATATGTTGTATCAAATTTATTATCCAACAGTAATTACTTAACCGTCGATTTCATAATTTCAACTTCTAATAAGATTTTTGGAACAGACCTTAATTATAGTTTTATAATGATGATCACCATTATCTGTCTTTATAACTAGTCAGAGAACATTATAAACCTAGCTAATTAGTATATTGGTTAATATGTTTTAGGATAGACAGATAATTTTATTTGTGGAAAAAATGGGATTACTTTGATAAAATATGTCAAAGGTACAGTGTAAAAGATAGGAAAGTAGTTGTAATAATAAGAAAGAAAGAAAGCGCGAAATCTCAATTGCAAATATGGACTTGACAAATCATTAATTTTTATGTTAAGTGAATGTTTCGCCACTCGTATGAAAAGAAAATAGGGCTCGTAGGCGTTTTATCTACAAAAGCGTAGCGTTTAGACTACAGTGCGTTAATAAGTCATTAAGGCCAGAGGCCATTGTCCCATGTGGTTAAGTAACTGATACTTAATAAAGAACCTCTTAAATAGCAGATTTTATTACTGACATTGATAATGCCAATTTTGCTTCAAAAGGATACTCGAGGTATCTTTTACCGACCGCAAAACCAGCCGTATTACGCGGTAGGTATTTCGCAAAATACTAGTTCTTGAATTACAATCAAACTTTTATATTTAATAATAAGTCAATAATGGCAAAATCTGTACAGGATTTAGTTGCGTGTGTGTAAGTAATTCATGCTCCTGCGCATTTGTGATCGTCACAAACTAGGTACGTACAACACAATAATAATATTCCAAATAAGCTGAACTATAAAATGACTAGACAAAATGTCTTTAAAAAGTTCGTTGATTCGTCAATTTCATTCTATCATAGCTATAAAGTTAAAGCATTGCTTTGAAATATTATGTATATAAAATTCAAGCACTTGACAATAATGTATAGTTAACACACATGCATATCCATATGTCATAGCTTACTGTCTGCTCGACAAGCTTCAATTAGATAGAGACCAATTTTGCATGACTCACAAACAATCATTTACTTTCAATAACGTGATCGGGACACGCCACATAATTTTTGAAATATTAGTACAATAATTCACACAAAACAGCATTATATTTTTTCTAACCAGTTCTATTCATGTTTTAAATGATCCATCAAGATAATGTTTCTCAATTTTGTGTTTGATATCTTATTGAAAGAACTAATAATTGAATTTAAAGGTTTTGGTTTATATATTTGGTAATACTAATCACTGTAAATACAATAAATTTGATTTTGTGTAAATCATTGTACTGTTAGGATATGATTTGCAAAGTAACATATCTTGATTAAGTACCTTTTCGAGCAGGCATTTCGTTGGTATTGGGTAGGTGGGGGGTAATAGGTGGCTATTGCTTCCCTTGGGTGTTTGCGTGGCGGCTGGAGCTGCTGCTGTTGAGAGCCATTTTCTGCATTTGTCTGATGACAGTGGTGGCGTGGTACGCCTGTTTCCAGCGCGACTTCGCAAAGTTCTTCTTGAGTTGCTCCGAAACGGTACCATGGATGTTCTTGTTGCTGGCAGCGTTTCCAGAAATCCACGGATGAGCCAGTGCTTGCCTGGAAATAAAACGAAACAATGTTCAACATTTATGTTTTCCCAGTACAAACATGAAGTATGAGCCAAAAATATTTACGTGTACAAAAACAACATGTGCCAAACAAATTATTTTGTGACAGCATGGTTATTTGTAGGTGGAAATGTACACAGCACTAAGTATTTAATTGTAACATCTTAGGACAAGGTTCTTAACGAAAAAATGTTATAGAGTTGTTGAAATAACTTTCAGTTTCAGTCACTTATTTTTTTTAGTAAGTATTTCATTTTCTTTAAGTATGTACATATTTGAAAATTTATGATATGACAAAGATATTTTTTTAGTGCAAGTTCAACACAACACGAGCCAGTATGGCTCTCCTGGAGAGAAATAAGTATACAGGAAAAAGAAGAATGTGGTGTACAACAAAAAGGAAATAAGAAATATTCCTTAAACTACATCTTTAATAACATATAAATTAATCTAAGAATGTACTACTTAGTTATTCTGTAATTTGTGTTAAAATACAATCTCAGCTAGTGTTATCTAAAATACCTACAAAGCTTGATACACCACTCACAACTCAATTGTAACAAGGAAATAATAATATTATTATTAGAATGAGTTCCACAAAGTTTATCAAATAATGTTAACTTTCTTGACCTATGTCAGTATTTGTTTGTCAGATAAAATTGTTGACTGGCATATTTATATGTTTTTGATGAAGCTAAACAGTTCACTGAATTTCTGAGTAGAAGAAACTAACATGTACTTATCTGGAATTCTTTGTGTATGTTTAGATAATGTTTATAATATATATATTTTGATGATATATAAATTTATCTCTGCATAATATTGGTTGATTACATAGTAAGAGTATGTATTGAGATCATGGCCTAGTAATATTTTGGTAAAAATAAACATTTGGGAAATAAGTACATAATTAAGTACTTAGAATTTAAAAAATCAAGTACTACCTATTTCAAAAGGTATTTAAGTTTATTTCCAAGCCACCACTACCAGTGTTTTAAATAATATCCACTGTCTCTCTTTGAGTTATATTTCCTCATGACTGAGGGTTGTGACTCTCCTGCAGTGTTAATTTGTTAGGGAAGTTCTCTTGGGCAGATACATAGTGGCCCAGGTCCTACCACCCAAGACACATGTACTCAAATTTTGAATATCCGCACTAGCAACAGTGTTATTGAATGTAGATTGTATGTATGTAGTTATTGGAATGAAACTGATACCCAAATGAGGCGGCTTAAACATAGGTTTTGGGTATTGCATAAGTTTTATATTATGAAGGTGGCAGATAGCATAGTGAGAACTTTTACTAATACCTGGCATACATGCTTGTGGCTTCGCTCAAATTCTTTAGGGATAAAAAGTAGCCTATGACACTCCTTAGACCTCATACTAACTAAAAACCAAAAATCATGATGCATCCGTTCAGCAATTTTTGTGTGATGCATGTTTAAATAAACTGATAAACAGGCAAAAATTCTTAAAACTGCTCAAATGTATATCTATTATCAATTTAAGTAATGTCTACCCAAAGATTTTTTTCCATTATCTTCTATGTTCAGATTTTTGACACTCTTCTCTTCTCTTCTTCTAGATCCTTGATCAAAACCATACATACCTACTAACTTCACAATATATTTCATGTACTTAGTACAGGAAAAAACAATTGTTATTTTCTTTCTACAGAATATTTGCTATTGTTAGAGATGAGGAAATTAAGTACTTTATTTGTGACTAACAATGTGTAGACAATGGTGTTTTATATGAATGGATTCAAAACTATAATTACCTACCTAGCTATGCAGTCGAAGGCAACAAGTAGAAAGTAATTGTAAAAAAATTGTATCGGAAACAACTGTTTTATGTAGGTAAATGTTCACTTGTTGAATGACATTGTATCAACATTAATGTAATTTACTGAATTTCCACTCAAGGATTGGTAGGTAGCTTAAATTCCAATTGGATTACATATCAAATTATACATGTTTAGGGGTAAAACCATGAATGAACCATGAAAACACAATAAATAACAGGACTTACTTGCAAGTGTATCTCTTGTCCACATCCACACACATTAGATATCTAATGAAGTCTTTAGCGGAATCGCTGATGTCATCCCAGTACGGAGAATCAAATTCAAAATCACCTTTTAGAATCTGTGCAAAGAGATTGGCATCATTCTCATCATAGAATGGTGGGTAGCCACACAGCAGGATGTATGATATTACTCCTATGCTCCAAACATCAACTGCCTTGCCATATGGCTTCTGGGCTAACACTTCGGGAGCCACATACCCTGGTGTACCACAGGCTGTTGCCATTATACCAGAATCCTCAATCTTAGATAGACCAAAGTCACTTATCATTATTTTACTATCTTCATCTGTGTTGTAGTATAACAAATTTTCTGGTTTCAAATCCCTGTGGACTACTCCTTGACAGTGCATGTAATCTACAGCTTCCAGAACTTGCTTGATGAGGACAGATGCATCTTGCTCCGTATATGAACCTTTCTCGACGATCCTGTCGAATAATTCGCCGCCGGTCACGAGCTCCATCACGAGGTAAACTTTACTCTTGTCTTCGTACGTCTCGAGCAGCTGGACTATGTTGGGGTGAGAAAACATCTTTTTTTCACCTGGCTCGCCTTTAGCCTGTTCACTGAATCTCTTCAGCACCCTGATTTCATTTTCTAAAGAGTCCTCTTTACCTTTGAGGGCTTTCTTGTCGATAATTTTGCAGGCGAAGAGTTCGCCGTTTTCTTTACTTTCTATTAAACGCACTTCTGAAAATGCACCCGTGCCTAGCAAATCTTTTACCGTGTACTTGTCTTCGAGAGACGGCTGCTTTTCGGACTCTTTAGCATCTTTTTTAGACTTTCTCCCGAAGTCTTTTTTCCCGAAAAGAGGCATTTTGCAGCCCCGGACTCACTGATTAAAACTACACTACTGCTAAAAAATATCTACGTCCACACAAAAGATAGATACACGGAGGCTGTCGAGACAGAATAAATAATCTTTCTCGGCTGGTTTTACTAAACGTTGCGCAGGGCTCCCAAGGTCAGCCATTTGTCAAAAATTCGCTACACGTTACGTTCCACACATCTGCTTAAAGTAATGAAGATTTTTGTAAATTAATAGAATCAATGCTAAAAATAAAACAAGTTTCATTCAAATTATCTAATATTGGGTATTTTCCATCACTTAATTATCAATTTATAGTAATTAAACCTATTGGGAGTTTGTATTGCAAAACTTGTACTACTTTGAAGAGTTACGCATATCGAAACGTTATTAGGCTGGGTATGCAGGGGAGGACAAATAATATGGAGCAAGTAGTTAGTAGGTACAACCCGCAAAAAAGTTTTGAAAATAAGAGGAAACCAGTTACATACATACACTTTCAGAAATACACTGTTTTGTTCACAAAAATATATTTTTTATCGTAATCATTACAATGTATATAATATTCAGAAAATGTACCTATAAATGTACTTATAGTAAAAATGTCTACAAGTGGCGCCCCCTTTATTTTCAAAACTTTAGCATTTCCCGGGTAATTAGAATCCTATACAAAATATTTGAACAGGCAAATAAAAAACTAGGCAAAAAATTAACAAAATCGATACTATCGGGTCTATTTTAAACTAAATAATCTACAAGATTGAACAATTAATTTGGTATAGGTAGGTACACTATTTATATTCATGTATGACCTCGGTAAAAAACCACCATCATCATCATTATCCACACAGTCCAACAACTACTTACTTTCCTAAATACCTACATACATAACACTAACAATTACTAAAGGGACAAAAATGACAATAAGTTTTGAGTTTGGCAGCCCCAGTCATTCCAACCCCAACCTCTAGAGAGCACCCCTTGTCTATGCTGCCACCCCCTGACGTCACTGTGAAAATCGACCAATCCCATCAGACGCAGTGTTCGATGGCCCTCTTTGAGCGCACTACCGCGCATCGGTTCATGCCTTATCATATCCTAAATGTTTTCCTTATGCGATACTTATAACCATTTCCAAAATGTTCTTTTCGGTGATTAAAATAGTGTGAAATGAACATTGTTGCAACTTCTTCACTGTGAGATATATATATGGTTTTATTTTGTCTCCAGTGTAATAAGTTTCTAATATTACGTTCGGGGGTGGTGCCGTGATGCCAGTTCGTAAGCAAGGTGATTAGCCTTTTATATATTTGTTTTAATAGATTTTTTTCTTGAAATACCTAAGTATATATTCTTCTATGTGTCATTGACAATGCTATTATTTAATTTGCACGAGGGGTTAGTTGCGCTTCGAATAGCGCCCTTGTGGTTATTATCGATGTTATAGGGTTGTAGCACAATGTGCGATTACTACTTGCCATACTTCCGATATATTTATTTAAAATATTATACTTACGCGTACAGTAGGTACATCGTACATGTACCTACTTACTATTTGAAAAAATATACAACATCAGGTAAGGCATATAGACAAGCAATAAATTTGTTACTTTGGTATTATAGACACATTAGTAGGTTAACCGATTTATCGGGAACTAATATCATAAAATTGATCCGCCCACTATTTGGATATTAATATAATATAATTCATTAAATGTGTAGGGTCAATACAGAATATTAATATTATTTATTTACCCGTTAAAAAAATTTGCAATGCTTTATAATGAGTAGGTAAGTTTTTATATCTTTCATATCTATTTAAAACCATTAGTAAATTAGCATTAAACACAAAATAATAGTAGGTCTAGGTCCTTTCTTTAATCCACACAAAGCGCTATGCATAGAATGACCTATATTTATCTAGAACTAGAACTTTGTCAGGTATTCAGGTGAAACTTCGGAAATGTCAGCATTGCTTGCCGCGTTTTATTCAAAACCTACTTAGGTACGTGTCTATGTTTTGAATAGGTAGGTCTACACTCTACTGATAGGTCTATAGTAACTACTATTGTTTCTAGATAATCTAGAAACCTATTTACTCTAAATATTGAACCTAGAGTAAATAGGTTTCTTCTAGGCAAGCGTGCTACATCTTAGACTATAGTGGTACTTAACATCAGGCAGGCCGTAAACGTAAGCCTATGACGTGATAAAAAAAAATGTATTATCTAAACCGAAAACAGTAGCCTATTCAAATGTTAGGTTTCAAAATAAATCTTCACATGTAATTTTTTTTAGTACTTATGAGTTTGCGTTTGACTACAGCCCGGCATTGCTGCAGCTGAGGGTGTGCTTATTGTACCCAGAGGTACTTATTAACTCTAGATTTTAAGACCCCTGGATAGTAACCCCGTCCGTAATCAGGCGAATTAAGTAGGGTCAAGAGCAAACCCATTCTTTGTAAAAAAAAGTATTTTGATCACTGGTTTCTAGAATTTAAAATTATGGTATATTTTGTTTTATTTCCCAGAGGCCCATCGAGCATTGGAACTGCTGGAAGATTACCACAGCAAGCTGACAAAGCCCCAAGACCGGCAATTACGCCTTGCTATCGAAAGGGTCATCAGGATTTTCAAATCACGCTTATTCCAAGCTCTACTTGGTAAGGATATTTTTTTTAAATAAAATCAGATCTGATTAAACCATGATTAATTTATTAGTACCTAGATGCCTTGGATATAGTATCGGGACCTTCTACCACCATCACACCCAAAAATCACTATCATCTGCTATTCCATAGCGGCGTGAAAGAGAAACGAAGAGACTAACAAATTATAATCATCATACGTAGGTACTTACTATTACATATTTATGTAATAGTGCTAGTAGCTAATGTGATTGTTAATCTGTTTGTTCCGAAAATGACGATAAACGACAGATCTTCCTGATTTTCGGTATAGTGATAGTATACGGTTCTGGGCACAACATGGGTTACCTCCTACTTGTAATCGTGCGTATCAACGCGAGCGTAGCCGCGGGCATCCACTACAAAAATACAAAAAACCATTCATTTGAAGATTTAACTGTGGTAAAGCCTGTAATTTCAAAAATCTCTCCGAAATAACATTAAATAATAATTAATTTGTAGTTATCAGAGAAGACATTTTATTCACACAATAAAATGTCTTCTCTGATTGACTGAGTACCTACCTCTTGTGGATTAATTTTAATTAATTGATGATATATGGAATATGTTGATTTTTCAAGCTTTGATTATGACTAAATATGATGTGATAATTGATTACTATTTTTAAGTATTGACATGTTACTGCTGTTTGTTATAAATACATATCTGAATCTGAATCTTAATTTCAGAAAGTATATAAAATAAAGTAAATATTATCGTACTGTATCATAATGGTCGAAGTTCAGTGATCGAAGGGACTCAGTTCAATCCTGTTGTTGTCTATAAATAGTGGTACGGAACACGCGCGTGAGCACATCCCACGTCATTATCGCTCTTGAGTCTTTGACCACGACACTGCTATTGTGATCCGGATTATATTTAGCCGGTTGCAATGAACACGAGATTTCAACGGGCCAAATTAATTCGTATGCGATACGCCTCACCGGAAACGCGGATGCTCTTGGGATTTATATAGTGGTCTTGACTGTATTTTACCGGTTTGGTTACCGAATTCGAAATGAGAAGGATTGCAGGTTGACATTTGTATATTATAAGAATATGTAAAATAAAATAAATAAAATAAAATAAAATAGCCTTTATTCTACTGCTACAAAATTAATATGTTAGTTAAATATTTCACATTTTGAGTTTTAATTTATGTCAGCAGAAGTTGCCTGCTTGGCAAAGGCCTCCCCTATTGTTTTCC
The DNA here is from genome assembly GCA_964023185.1 of Macaria liturata. NCBI lineage: Eukaryota > Metazoa > Arthropoda > Insecta > Lepidoptera > Geometridae > Macaria > Macaria liturata. Next base: position 5,664,044 of record OZ026820.1, on the reverse strand, counting down.
ACTCATCTCTCTCTCTCGCCTTCCTCATCCAATCAGGACCGCAGACTTCTTGGAACACATCCCTCCACCTCTTCCTTGGTCTCCCCGGGTTTCTGGCTCTATCCAAGGGTATCCATTCTGTGGCTCTCTTTGTCCACCTGCTGTTGTCTAGTCTACATAAGTGACCTGCCCACTTGAATTTAAGTAGCCGTGTCCTTACAGTCACATCAGATACTTTTGTTTTGCGTCGTATGGTTTTGTTTTCTATTCGATCTGATAGCTTTATACCGAGCATGCTTCGTTCCATTTTTCTTTGGCAGATGGCAATCTTTTCTTCATCTTTTTTCCGAAGTGACCATGTTTGACAGCCGTAGGTTATGCAAGGTAATATAGCAATTTCGTAAAGTTTTCTTTTTATATCTATTTTAATTTCCTTGTTCTTCATGATCTCTTTAAAACTCCAGTACTTCTTCCAAGCTAGGGTGACTCTTCTGTTGATTTCTTTTTCAGTGCAATCCTTAAAAGATACTAGAGCTCCCAGGTATACATACTCTTCCACGTAGTCGATTGTTGTACCATTCACTGAGATGGGAACTTGTTCTCTGTTTGTCAATATTTTAGTTTTTGTGGCATTCATCTCCAGGCCCACTTTGAGACTTACATAGGACAGCTCTCTCATCATATCTTCCAAATCTGGCGCGTCTTCTGAGAACAATATTATATCGTCCGCGAACCTTAAGTGGTTGAGATACTCCCCATTTACTCTTATACCTCTACCTTCCCATTGTAGCGATCTGAACACTGTCTCTAGCACAGCCGAGAAAATTTTTGGTGAGACTGGATCGCCCTGTCTGACTCCTTTTTGGATTGGAAATTCTATACCATCGCGTTCTAAACGCACTTTGGCTCTACATTTTGAATATATATCTTTTATTATGTTTATATATTTCTTGTTAACGCCTTGCTGTTCTAGAGCTCTCCATATCGTGTCGTGTAGTAGAAAATCAAATGCTTTTTTGTAGTCTATAAAGCACATGTACACAGGTATTCCATATTCGTTAGATTTTTCGATTACCTGCGTTACCACCTGTACGTGATCCATGGTAGAAAAATGTTTTCTAAAACCAGCTTGTTCTCTAGGTTGATTCGCATCTAAAATTGTTGTTATCCTGCTGAGCAGTATTTTCGAGAATATTTTGTATACGTTCGTCATAATACTTATTGGTCTGTAGTTTCCGAGGTCGTCTCTATCTCCTTTTTTGTGTATCAATGTAATAGTTGATTTTGACCATTCATCGGGTGTTGACTCTACCTCAAGTATTTTATCGAAAATTAGTTTTAGTGGCTTCTGAAGTGGTACGCATAAGGATTTCAGGACTTCATTGGTTATGTTGTCACTTCCTGGAGCTTTTTCATTCTTTTGGGTCTTAATTGCATGAGTGATTTCTGATAAAAGTATGTCTGGTGGTGTGTTTTCAGTCCCTATTTTTGAAAAGCTGTAGTCAGATAAATCGCTTTGGGTTGATTTGGGTTGGTTATTTTGCATATATAACTCCTGGTACTCAGTATAAGAATATGTATTCGTTTTTAAATAATGAAATAAATAAATAATCAATATCGCAGTACATATCAAACAGCACCATCTAGCCCCATAGTAAGCTTACGCTTGTATCATGGGTACTAGATAACGCATATAACACTTTTTTTTTGTAAATACATCCTTAGGTATTACACATAGATAATAGAGACGACCAGACTCAACACATGGAATTACAAATGTTTATATTCATAATTACTTGTGTTATGCGGGAATTGAACCCGCGATAGATTAGAAGACAGAGCGTCTACCAACTAAGTTAACAGAACATTCACGTTTTATCTTTATTTATTTTTTGTATAATTATTCCTTTTATCATCAAAGGTGCGTAATACATTTCGATGCGTTTTGTTAAGCGCGTTGTTGCTGGTTAGTTTTTTTGGATATCCCATGTTATATCAATACAGTGTGTACTCGCGGCTTCGCTCGCATTAAGCAGTAAAACTTGCATCCCCTATTTCACCCCTTTAAAAGTGGCATTTCCAAAAATGCTTTCTTAGCGGATGCCTACGTCTTAACGTCTACCTTCATTCCAAATTTCAGCCCAATCCGTCCAGTGGTTTGGGCTGTGCGTTGATAGATCACTATATCAGTCAGTCACCTTTGAGTTTTATATATTTAGATGTATGGGATTCCTATAAATCTGCAGTGAACGTGGGCAGCTAATCTACCTACGCAATGAGCTCATGGTGAGAATGAGGAGACATTAATAAGAGACGAGATGCGTTAACAGTCGTACAATATAGGCACCAACATGACAACGCGAGCAATCTCTTTGACCTAGATCTTCGATACGGGTCAGCGGCCACACTGGAGCTACTGACACCGTTTTTGATCATCTCTAGCCATAATAGATGATATTAAACATAACACCATCATTCACCACCTCTAAAATTGGTATTATGTCAATGAATACGTGTGTTTTGTCCTTTGACGGTTTTGTCTCATAAATTGATTGACTAACTGTAGCCCTTAAAAAGTCATTTACGCTGTAAAAAACGTCAAGTTTTATTTGCTAAGCCATGTCACAGACCCTTATAGGTAGTAGTAAGTTACCCTTGTAGGTGGTAGTTTGAAAACTCAGACACCAGGATTGGCCACTCGCATACAATTATACTAACGCTAGATACTTTGTTTTAATCTTTTATCAATGTACCTACCTATTACGATTTTAGAGGCAGCAATTGGACAAGTTATTTAGGAATACCTACTTACCTACTTAAATATTTTCATGCACGTACATACAGGGTTCGTCGTAACATATGCAATTTTTTTTAAAAAGATGGGTTCTATATAATTTGCAAACAGTTTTGTTTCATTACTTTTGGATAGCTAACGGAAAAGTCCCCGTAGTCATTATTTATGGACCCACGTTGAAATAAAATAATCGAGCGATAATTTTTATAAGTCGTTCAAAAAGTTGTAGGTCCTATGTACTAAAACTGTGTTCCAAAACTCTTAGGTAAGTAAGTTACCTATTGCTAAAATACCTAAATTTTAATGAACAATTAAATAAAGAAAGAAAACGAAGATCAGACTATTTGTTACAAGCTTTAAGTAGGTATTTTAGTCATGTTCCGTAACGACTATTGTACAATGTACAATTGTACACATTGTATAACTAGTGATAATAAGAGCCGTACTGATATGGTAGCATACAAACTACTTGGACTAAAGACCCTGTCTCTAAGAGTTTGAAATGGGTTGACAAGGGCGCGAATAGCTCCACGTATAGGAAAAGCGATGTTGACCATAATTGTCGTACCTACTTACCTACTAGCTTGTTTTAATCTATCAGTATACTAAAGGCTTTTAGATTTATTTCACAAAGTTAAAAATTTCCAACACAAAGGACCTAAACAACAACAGTTTTTTGTACCTTTTCATGACCATAAAGTCCTACGACACGACATCAAAACAGCGAAAGAATGTCGGTCACAAATCCGACTCTATCGACCAAGTCTTGTTACAAAGGTTCTTGATACTTGGTACATGTAAGTAAGTAGATTTCCATTTCATAACATCATGCAGTTCACTACTTCGGTTGGAGCGGGGTCGCCGTCCGCCTGGCTGAATATCGATCTCCGCAACTCACGCGATATTTTCTACCCGCCTACCGCACAAATTGTTTCAGATACCTACTTCAGATAAAATGTTTTCGTAAAGGTACCAATATATACGAATTAAATGCGAGCCCATTGTGGTAAATGAAAAAGTACAAACATAGTTACTTACATCAAAATATAATTAATAAAATACACGTAGTCGGTTAGGACACTAAGATCTACTTAGATAACTGTATGAACAACCTATGTTTTAGTAAACAAATATAAAATAAATAAATAATTTAAATAAGTAATTAAGACAAGCGTAGGTACCTACAACCATATAATTATATCAGCAATAACGAATTGTTTTTCAATTATTAAATTTAATTGGCCTTTGGGACAAGGCCTTTGGGGATGGGAGAGTACCAACGTGACAACGTAAGCAATGAAATCACAATCTTTGTATCGGAATCTAATAATGAGTTAATATTGTTTCAGATATACAAGAGTTTTATGAGTTAACACTTCTCGATGAGACAAAATCAGTGCAACAGAAGACTGCTGAGACCATCCGCATTGCTAACAAGTGGGAAGCAGATGGCACGCGACGGGAAGTAAGTATTCAAAACCTTTATTACCTACTTCAATTATAAATTTAAATAATAATCAAGCTGTAAGTAAGTCAATAGAATATGCCACAACCCACAATCTAATGACTTGAAACCTACATTTATGCAAAAGAAATGTAACAAAAGTTTCAATTTTTAGCGTAAATCACATGCGAGCAATAACTCTGTACATATCAAGCAAAATATTATTGATCAGTTTACTTACCGATTACCTACCAACTATTTTCATGAAGCAGGCTGTTCTTTATTAATTGAAACGTATAAAGCAAAGAAACAACAAATGGAAATAACTCGAATGGAACAATTTAAAATGTCTGTAGAGTGCTTCGTTGGCATCTGCAATTAGTGAATATTGCTGTTGTTCGTGCAAATGAAGAATCCAAATCGGAAGTTTTAATTTTTTTTTCAACTTTTTTCATGTTTGTAGGAGCTTTATTTAATCTGCCTGTAGGTACCTAAATTGGTAAAGTGAGTAGTCCGTAAAGGCACTAGATATTTAAATTTTTAATTTACTATACGTATTTATGATGAAAGTTTGTAAGTTAATGATTAATTGAAGTGTAACCACTTAGAATGAAATTTAATATGGAGATAAATTAGAATATGGACATAGCTAATTTGCAATCCCGAATTAATATGGGTCTCACAGCAAGGATCCACTAATAAACTTTTAAAGAAAGCTCTACTTACATTACACACTAGCCTTTTATCCCAGTGTCATTAAATGTAAGTTCGGGTTTTATAGATCAGTGGTTTACGTTATTCCAGATTCCAACGGAGGAGAGTGAATACAGATCGGTGTCCAATGCCTTCCTTCAGGACAGCAACCGGCGAACGGAATCTCGCAATGAGACGCCAGATTCTGCGAAGGTATGATTCTGATAAACTTAAAAAAAAATGTTGCTTTTATTATTTATAAAAAAATGCACTAATTTTATCCTAATTCATAATGTGATACTTAATTATAAAAATCTTCATATTTTTGTTGTTCAGGTGCGCACTATTGTGTCACCGCCGCCGCCTCCCAGTGGGGGCACCGAAGAAAAGAAGGTACTTAGCAGTAATATAAATATAGTTTACAAAAACACCAAGGCAAAAGATTAATCATATGAAACATTGAAAGTTCCAGCTAGAACACTAAAAAAAAAATAGGCTGATACTTTAATTACCCTCATTTCTGTACGTACACACAAATGTTCAATCATACACACGTCGCGGTCGTCTAAATATCTATTGAGACCATACCATAGCGAGTTAATTTTCTACGATGTTAAATTCTTGACCCACTGGCACATATTTCATGTTGAGGTCAAACGAGCAGCGCCACCTTTTGAGAGTAACAAGAAGGTTGTATGGTGAGACTTGTGCGGTCTTGGATGGATCTATCCAACCAATCGATTGTTTGGCAACGTTCCGTTTCACGTTTTTATCACTTAGAAACGATGACGTGACGTTTGCTGAGGAATGTACAGCACAAACGGAACGTAATACACAACAAGTGTTCGTAATGGCGGATTGGTTGCTGTTTCGCGTCTCCCGTAGTACTATTTATAACCTAAATTAAACTACAGGTTTTCGGCGATATGTGCGCTATAGTTTCTTCGCTCTGTGGATTGGTGCCGTTCAATTTCACAATAGTGCCAATGACGTCCGTACGCAACATCGACTGAAAGCATACTACTTATGATAAAATCAGTGAAATGATATTGTACACAAAATTTTGACATTCACACTGCTGATATTTCGTATTCGTTGCAAGTAAGGCCATATAATAAACACTAATCTATTTTTAAACGTTTAGTAATTTCTTTACACTCTGGGAGCGTATTCGATTCTTGGTGAGACTTACGCGAATTCAGAGTTTGCTTGTAACAATTCGCTGTTACTTGCTGAAGATATACCTGGCTACGATATATATCGTCGAGTGCTCATGAATTGCACACTAATAACGTAACACGGACATTCTAATTAAGGTTCATCGCTTTGACATTCATACCATCCTATCACCGAACACAGTTTGTAACACGCCTAATAATTACCCATACATATCTACTAAACTTGCTATCAGAAAGGGCTCGGTTTGATTGGAACATTCATTAGATAAGGCTTGCTGCAGTTTAAAGCCAAGCTAACATGATAATGAGCTTCATCAGTTGAAGGGATTACCTGCAATCAAATGAGGTGTTGTTGTACATTGTAAAGGAGGTCACATACCTTTGAAATGTTTTGGTGCAAGTTGTGGGTTTTAGGTAGACAATGGTGCATGTACGTGGACAAGTAAGGTGCTGACAGTGGAAACAAGTGTGTAACTAACATGCATGCAGTGTACATAGTGTAAAACAAGCAACACTTGAACCACCCAAGGGCTATGCACACTTGGTCAAAATGACTGAAAGACGGAAGAAAAAGTCTCATAATGGATTCCTACGGAAAGTGTCTTCCTTGTTTAATCTTGACACGGTGAGTAGGTGACAATTGGCTCTCAATTACAACCAATATTAAGGTACTCAACACTTCTTATTTGATGTGTTTAGACGTTGTGCTATATGAACTTGATACATATTCCAACATGAATTTACCTTGACTCTGTTATAAGACACAAGTTTTGTTTTAATTGTTGTATAATTGGACATTTGTGTATCCTAATTGTTGCAGCTTATGATTTTTGAAAAGCTGTGAGAAAAATACTTGAGCTATGCAATTTTCAATACAATAGCCCCAAATTGTAATATATAGCTACTTATGTAAAAAGTTACTTACACCTATAGGTAGGTATTGTTTTTTGTATTGAGTATGTTAAGCTGAAACAAGTAGAGATGTAACCAAATACATACCAAATAGAAGAAAAATTACCAAAAATAAAATGTATATTCAATTCTGCAATTACTTACCACTAACATTGTTTAAGTATGACCCTGTCTTAGCTTACCATCCTCATTACATACAGCCTTGTGTGGCATTTACCACTGAATGCTTTAACAGACCTTACATAAGAGTATCATAATAGTCAACAACAGAGGTAAAGTAATACCTCAATTGCCATGTTTTTATTTTTACTACAAACTTGTTAATCATTTTTTGTACCTTTTCTAATAAAGTATAATGGAATGATTCTATTTACATTATGTTCATGTTTTTTGCAGGCTCACACCCCCTCACCAGAAATGAAGCAGGTAATCATAATTGTTCAAGAATTTGAAAACTCTAGAATTTTAAAATTCTGTGAAACAAACAAATGTACTACCTAAAAAGAGTAGGTACATAGATGAGATCACAGTTTAATAGTGACTACAATAATTACGACACATACAATTAGTGATAGTGATCAGTTTTACTGGTACTACACCTGTTAACTACTACCTAAATTCCTGACAACTAATTTCTACCATAGGCATGTCAATTTGAATTACTGATTCATCATTATTGAAATTTATGTTACTATCTGCCTAGAGTACATAATCAGTACACTATATTCCATAATTTTTTTGCTTGATTATAAGTATATTTTTTAAACAGGCAATTTCAATGTATTATTAAGTTTTTTTTTTTACATGATGTAGGCTCACCCTTGACTACAACTTGCCTGATGTTAAGCAACACATTTTTTATAAACAAATGATAACAATATGTAAAGTTGCAGGTGAACGGCATAGAAGGTGGTGGCACAGAGCATGTAAGGACGGAGGATGGCTACATCCACATGACAGTTGTGTTGTCCCGAGCGGGAGGCGCCGGGCTGGGCTTCAGCATCGCTGGAGGCTCCGACAACCCTCATGTAGCCGAGGATCCACATATCTATGTCACAAAGCTCATTCCGGGGGGAGCAGCCGCCGCCAGCCAGTTGCAGATCAATGATGCCATTTTACAAGTAAGCATTTTTAATAATATTATTTTTATATCTGATCTATGTTTAACATCCATGTATTTGACCATCAGATCACATGGAGTAACATCCACACAACTGAACTGTGGTGTATGTACTTTTGAGCAAGCCTTATTTGTAGATAAAATCAGTAAATTTATTACTATTTCCATATAACATTTTAGAGTTTCATATTGTACTAATTCAATTTTGTATGAGTTAGCATTATTGATAAAAACACAAGCCATGGTATGTCTAACTGTATTTTAATATTACATATGTCCAACTTCAATGATTATGCAAATATACCATACATTATACCTGTACATTTACACACATTCTTTCATAATACAATGTGAAGATACCTATAACGTAACAGCTTCACCTTGAGTTTAAATCCAATTTGTAAACTATGCCTCATGCATGTATGGAAAATCATGTCATGTAAAATACTAGGCCTAAGATGTGTTTCTGTTGAAGAAAAAATAGTTATATTGTGTTGTGAGTGTATATTGGGTGCATTATGATTATCAAGGTAATCTTATCAGTGTTATTATGTCACACAACATGCCCATAGTTTAATGATTAGCTTACATAGCAAAGTATGTGCTTATTGGCTTCTTATTGCTTTTCTTAAATAAGCAGACTAAATATTGTTTTGGTTGAGCTAGTTTAGGTCTCTAAAATAATATTGAGTAAAGCTATGTATTTCATTAAATTTCAAAATGTTAAGCTACCTACTTTCCCGTTCATGAAATTTAGCATAGATGTTTCACTGATTTTCTGAGGACTGATAGTTAGGCAACACTTTTTACTAAACTTTTGAATGTTTAGTGTAGGATTAAAAGGGCGACGTCGTTATGCAAATTTGGCTTGGAATATTAATCATAATTTGCCGTATTTTACGTTCATCTATACTATAGCTACATCAATACGGAAATCAAGCTGTGCAACACAGCTATTAAAATAATTTTATAAAGACGTATGTCATTCATACGATACGCCATACTAAACCAATTGTTTTTTTTCAGTGAATTGGCACAGTCTACCAGCTACTTGTGTTATCAATCGTCTCACTAAATGAGACTCCATTGTATTTTAATGAAATTGCGTAACATCTGAAAGGTTGTTATAAACCGGTTTGTAGGTATGGCACGGATTCCATACTCTTTATGTGTAATTGTTTTAGTTTCACATTAGTGATGGAACGCTATACATATTATTGTTTGTTGCGTTTGTAGACACATACTTCTAGGCTCGAAAAGTTTATTTGCTCGTACTTATGTTTCGAAGGAGTTTTTATTCCATACAAAATTTTGCTTATTACGCCCCAATCACATGTCACTTTAATTTTAAAGTAATTAACAGCATTAAAAAAACAATATTATGATTTTATATGAATAAAACATTTAAATATTTTTTTTTTCACGTACTTTATTTTTGGCTTTAAAGGATTTCGGAAAAACCAAGCAGTCGATAAAATACTATTTGGCTTCACTTTATAGAATCTAAATTTTTTATCTGAGTAATATATAATCTAAGACTCATGTTCCTAACTAAACCTTCAAAAGGTTGTAATACTTCGTTGTAATTATCTACACCTGAGTAAACTGCGTTTAAAATATTCAAAATATCTCACTAGATCTGGGCGGATCGGTATTGTATGGGTACTTAATTATGCCACAACATTGAGAGTCGACCTTGAATTATTCATCACACCTTAGTACCTAATTAGATGAGTATACATACAGTACAGCATATAAAGCAAGATAAATAACAGTGATAAATGTTATGTATTTATTATACGTGTTCATGACTATATTTATATACGAGTACATCACCTGATGGTCGTAAAAACTATAAAATTGACGGCCTTTTCGCTCTAGTTACTGGGATATATTTTAGCTTGTCTGAAACCATTTTGGTTCTCTTGCGAAAGTTCTGGTGAAACTGAGTTTTTACTTTATTTTATTTAAAAGTTTAGGTGCTTAATGTCAATTTCATAATCTCATCTTTTATGATGTTTCCAAAAGTAAATAACGAAATCTTTATTCATTGTTGAGTACTTACGATAAAAATACGTTCTTTGAAAAATAAGTACTTAAGTATTATTTTTAGTTGTAATAACCGGCTAGCACTTACGTCAAAAATTGTGTCGAAAATTATCTCGACATGTTTCGGAAAAGTGAGGTTTCCATCATCAGGATCATGCATTACTGGAACTATAATAAAGTAATAATATTTTAATTGAACTGAATGTATTTATTTGCCTGCAGGTAAATGACACGAGCGTCGATAACGTGACGCACGCTGAAGCGGTAGATGCCTTGAAGAAAGCAGGCAGCACTGTGAGACTGGTTAGTACTACACAACTACAAATAGTTTGATAAACTTTTTTAGTTACGTAAACAACAGACCAATACTTTTATAGACGAAGTTTGAAGCGTACTTTTACCCTTTCGCGTTTGACCTTTGCCAATTTAGGTCCTGTCACTCAGGACTTATATAAAGTAACCAAAATACCTATCCCTTTTTAATCCGAATATAGGCACAAAAACAGATTCTTCTCAGAATAAACAAGTCTGCTCTAAAATATGATCTCACATGAGTGATTAGCACCACTATGCTGGCTTTAAACTGTTAGAATAATTAGTTCCTCTCTAAATAACATCTCTATTTTATATGCAAATTGTGCATTAAAGAACATTAATTTTTCATTTGTTTTTTAACCAACACAACTGACTTTAATGAGTACCTATCATAAAATCTGATATTATATTTTATTACTACTATAATATACTCGCTGAACTTGCTTAGTTAAAACTTTCCTTGAAATTGATGATAACTCACATAACTGTTTCATATCAATTTGCAGAAAGTACGACGTCGAGCTGTCGAGACGGATACGCTCAACGTTTCCACCGCGTCGAAGGCCGAGGAGTCTGTCGAGATCGAGCTGGTGAAAGGCGGCTCCGGTCTCGGATTCAGCATAGCCGGGGGGTTGGGGAACCAGCACATTCCCGGAGACAATGGCATCTACGTCACCAAGATCATGGCGGGGGGCGCGGCGCACCGCGATGGAAGGCTGCGGGTCGGGGATAAACTGCTCATGGTTAAGAATACTTCGGTAAGTGATCATATTTCACATGCATGGGTTTAACAGATGGGTTAGGGAAACCAGCATATTATTTTAAGGAGCAAAATATGCATTTTATTTTCAAGATTGTTTAAGCAAAAAGGGTTTCAATAAATGGTAATTTTATATTGACATAATACAATTGTGCTTATCTGTTGCATATGCACACATTGCACAGGTAAAGTAGTTATAAATAAATAAATATTTCGGGACATTGCACACAGCGCCATCTAGCCCCACACTAAGCAAACGCTTGTGTCGTGGGTACTAGATAACGGATATAATACTTATATACTTTTCTTTTGTAAATACATACTTATTATACATACAAACAACCAGACTCAACACAAGAAATTATACATTTTTTTAAAATGCATAAATACTTGTGTCAGGCGGGAATCGAACCCGCAACCCCTAGATTAGAAGGCAGAGCCACTACCAACTAAGCTAACAGGCCAGTCATTTGAAGAAAAAGCTTAATTAACACCAGAGACTTTTTGATCCAAAATAAAACGAGTACTTCAAATTAAAGCTACTGTGGTGATAATGACACACATATATCAACACAACTACGGAAAGATACAGATAAAATTGTAGTCTTTTACCTACACGTTGAAAGCAAATATTTTGCAACGATAAGCACCTAAATTTTAATTTCGGCAGAGTAGTACCTAAACGCGATAACTTCATTCATTCTCCACCTGAGTCAAGGTAATGGGAAAGATCGTAAAACTCTTATCACTATGGAATACAGAATGAATCACCAAACTTTACTTGCGTATGAATCATACTTTGTAGTTAGTAGGTATGTTCATTGTCTTGCGGTACACAAATGCGATGCGACATCGATAAGCTTGAGTCAGTAGGCTTCAGTTTAGCTGAGAGGCTCAATCATGCGGTGGCTATTTGAAAAGCGCGGGCGCAGAGATAAGGTAGTTATTTATAGTTGTCATTTTATTTGGTTATTATTGCAACCTGTGTTGTTTTTCTTTACATTTACTACTTCATCTGTTTGTGCTAAATAAGATTTTATTTCAATGTTCATAGTAATAGGATTTATAAATATGCATTTATGTAGTGTTTTTGTGTTGGTGCAATAACGGCTGTATCTCGTTTAAAAGATCTACGCTAAACTTTTTTGACAATCTCTGATCTGATGTAAATTGGCTAAGATGATCTCATTTATAATCTTAGTATGTGATACATGCTTTCAGAAATTTCTAGTTCTAATCTAAACTAACCATCACCTCTTCCTGTATTCCAGCAAGGAGACATAAACCTGGACAACGTGACGCACGAGGACGCAGTGGCAGCACTGAAGGCGTGCGGGGAGCGCGTGGTGCTAGTGCTGGTGCCGGGCCCGCGCCACGGACAGCCCTCGCCGAGGAGCTCCCGCGCGCCCACACGTAAGGAAACCTTCTTGCTTTACGACCTTTTTTTCTGATGGCTTGAAATAGTCTTAAATCCCAAATCTGATACAATGATGGACAGGTATATAAAGCGGGTGGGGAATTTATGAATACGTGCTCCATGTTAATCTATCTTTATTGCTTATAAGCGTAAAAAGCAATGTACTATCTCGTGTGGAAAAAATCTGAATACAACAGTTTGAAATTCGTTGTGTTTCATATATTTATCTATTACTGAGCGTTCATTGAGCTATTCATTGCAGCTAACCTATTTTCTCCGTTCTTGTAGCGAACTTCAACTCGCCGACAGCGCCGTCGAGCGCGGCCAACTCGCTGCGGCGCGAGGATGTGACCGACAGCAGCGAGGAGCCGCGCGTGGTGGAGCTGGAGAAAGGAACCTCGGGGCTCGGCTTCAATATCGTTGGTAAGTTCAGCCAGTCTCACTTAGATCTACTTTAGTACAGGTATGGCGTGGATTTGCACTCGAAAAAGAAAACATCGTGAAGAAACCGACATGTTTGAGGACCACAATATCCGAGGACATGTGTCTTCCGTGGAAAGATCTGGGCGCCCACCACGATGTATCTGCCCAAGAAAACTCCCCGAACGGATTAATTCTGCGGGAGTCACGACCCTCAGTCATGCGGCAATACGACTCAAGAGAGAGGTGGTTTTAACCAACATGTTATTTACTATTTCCAGGCGGCGAAGACGGTCACGGAATCTACGTGTCGTTCCTCCTGGCGGGGGGTCCGGCCGAGCGCTCCGGGGAGCTGCGGCGCGGGGACAGGCTGCTCGCCGTCAACGAGACCGATATCACGCACGCTACGCACGAGCAGGCGGCCAAGGCGTTGAAGGTACAAATATATAGTTTGTTAAATAGCGGCAAATACTTCTTTTGTGAAAATTTCAGCTCTCTAGCTATCACGGTTTATGAGATACAGTCTGTCTGTCTGTCAGCCTCCGCGGAGGCTTAGTAATAGGGTCCCGTTTTACCTTTTGGGTACGGAACCCTAAAAAACTGGTTGGGGATTAAATAGATTAAGTTGGAGCCACCACACAGTCCGCTTCATGCGGTCGTTTCTACCGCGAACTTGCAAGATGTGGAACGATACCCTGACGTCTTTCCACAGAGCTACAATTTGGGGAGGTTTAAAAAGGGTATTTTCAAACACCTCTCTAAGCTGGCAAAGTGCTCCAACACTTCTAGAGTTGCAAGTGTCTATAGGCAACGGCTACTGCTTACCATCAGGCAGATCGTCTACCGTTTTCCCACTCTTTTTAAATTATAGCAACATGAGTATGATCAAATGTAGGAAGTTTGAGATTTGGAGGATGAATGTTGCAACACAACGAGACATCTACTCGACAGATCAGAAGTCAATCCTTTGGTTACGCAGGAAATTACTAAGAGATAGGAGCTGACTTGACTTGAATAATGTACAAAAAGAAAGGACTCGGCATAAAAGTAAATACTGACAAACATAACTGTGGTAGGTCGCTATAAATAAATAAATAAATAAATATTCCGGGACATTCCACACAGCGCCATCTAGCCCCACACTAAGCAAACGCTTGTGTCGTGAGTACTAGATAACGGATATAATACTTATATACTTTTCTTTTGTAAATACAAAATGGTTTACCACATCCTATTTCGAAGTTTTTAATGTATGCAGTTGCGTAGTAGCTCCCTAGTAGCATCTTTGTGCCAGGGTACGCAATTTTTTTTCATAGGTATGACATTTCTTTACTATTCTAACGTATTGTCTAGCTTAGACCTAGACCCCCTCCCCTTAAATCAATTTTTATCACCCTACTAAATATAAACGTTTAAGCACTTTTTATTAACACTTAGTTTACCTACTTACCTACATTAAATGTGATTAAAAATGTAAAGTTAAGTATATCTGAGTCATATTTTATTGAGTAGTAGATAATTAAGGCTATTTTTATTTTAATTTTTAAATATAACGTTACGTACTCCAGAGCACGGGGCAGAACGTCAAGTTGACGGTGGTGTACAGACCGCAGGAGTACAACAAGTTCGAGGCGCGCATCAACGAGCTGAAGCAGCACCACACGCTGCTGCGCACCTCGCAGAAACGCTCCTTGTATGTGAGGTGAGTACAATACACTTATCTTAAATAATCAGCAGAATAATAAACAGACTTCAAGTCTACTGACACTTTACTGGACAAATCTCAGCCTATTAAAGAAAACTGCGTCAAAATCGGGCTTGTCATTTGGAAGATATAATATATACAGCAGCGCCCCCTGGTGAGTTGTCATCGTAACACAGAGCTATAAACATACACCAATCAAATCTCATCACATCACAGAAAACTGCATCAAATTCCGACTATTTGGATTTTGATTTTTTGAGTGTAAAATATGTAACCTAGCGTCTGTATATTACAGTAATCTTGTTTGAGACCATCTGTTCATATCCTCTTCAGAGAGTATCATATCTTAACTTTCTGAGATAAAATATCATAGCATTTTCATTGTGTTTCCCATTATAATCCACTAAACAAACTTGAATTCGTAACCAAGCTAATACTGCTGAAAAAAATATTCACTGTCTATTTGTATCACTGTCACGACTAAAAGATCAAAATATTATGTTTTAAATGTATTATTCCATTTATTTCAGAGCACTCTTCGACTATGACCCAGTGCGCGACGACGGTCTCCCGTCCCGAGGGCTGCCGTTCAGATACGGCGACATACTGCACGTCACCAACGCGTCCGACGACGAGTGGTGGCAAGCTAGGTAACATACATTTAACTTATATTGCAAATGAATATTCCATGTCTCATAATACTGTAGCTTTGCCACACAGGATCCTAACATACCTAGCGCAAGGATTAGCGCAACCTCCCAGTGACACATGCAGAAAAACCACACTCTTGGGCCAGAAGAATCAAAACCATTGTGTAAATTGTTACGTATATGAAGTTTTTATTTACATATTTATATTAAAAATAGTGGGTGCTCGCGGCTTCGCTCGCATTAAGAAGTAAAACTTGCATCCCCTATTTCACCCCTTAAAAAGTGGCATTTCCAAAAATCCTCTCTTAGCGGATGCCTACGTCATAACATCTACCTTCATTCCAAATTTCAGCCCAATCCGTCGGTCGTCGGTTTGGGCTGTGCGTTGATAGATCACTATATCTTAGTCACCTTTGAGTTTTATATATTTAGATTGACACATTATTGTATTCCGCAGACGGCTGGACAGAACAGACCCGGACTCGATCGGTATAATCCCGTCCAAGCGGCGCTGGGAGCGCAAGCAGCGCGCGCGGGACAGGACTGTGAAGTTCCAGGGGCAGGGCACTCCTGTGAGCACTGTGAGTACTATACAACGATACATTTTTACTTTATTTATATTAAACTAGCTGACCTGGCGAACTCTGTTCTGCCTTAGAGGCAATAAATAAGCAGATGTCATGGGGTCTACTAAGTCTGGGAGTGATTTATAACCAAACCCGGTACGTTTCGGGGCATAAATAAGCATATTTCGGATTTAATTCAATTCATTTTAAAAAGCGGGATAAAAAGTATCCTGTGTCTGTCTCCTGGTTCTAAGCTACGTCCCCACCAATTTTCAGCTAAATCCGTTCAGCCGTTCTTGAGTTATAAATGGTGTAATTAACACCACTTTCTTTTATCTATTTAGATTTAATTAAATATGTCGCCAATCATCAGTGTGAATTGTTAAACTCGGTTGAAAAAATAATACATTCCAATACAGACAGAGACTTTCAAGCGTCCTTGTCAAGAAATTATAGACAGACCAATGCAAAAAAAAAATTAAAACGATGTCAAATTATGAAAATCCCAATTTATTTAAAAATGATTTAAAATTCAAAATTCATTTATAACCTAACATACTGGGTGAGGGCACACCCGTGCTATGTTAGCTAGTCCCTTCCAGTGATCTTGATTACAGTAATACAGTTAGGAACAAGCTAAAAAATAAATTTTAAAATGTCAAACGATTTTAAACATAATTATGTCTTCTACAGTCCTTAAAAAGTCTTAATAATATTATTTAGTTATTTATGTAGTATTTACATTAATATTTAGCAATTTCAATTAGTTCTAGTCTTATGTTTATATTTATTTATATTTAGATTCAACCAATATAACTAACAAATGATAGAATATTTACCATTGTGAACCCACAGTGGTGTATTATCTGCAAGTAACAGAGTGGTTTACACACAATATAACACATATTAGATAAACCAAGCCAGAAACCCTTAGGGTGCTTTACAAATCTGACATACTAGACTTCGTTCCTTTCACTCGCAATAAAAGAAGGTGTTCATGAAGTAATCATTTGATTTCACTACCTTTCAGAGCCAATCGACACTTGAAAGGAAAAAGAAGACACTATCGTTTAGCAGAAGGTTCCCATTCATGAAGAGTCGAGAGGACGGCAAGTCTGAGGACGGTTCTGACCAAGAACGTAAGTACTGTAAAGTTATGTAAATATACTGTAAAAATTTATAAATAGGGTATATTTTGTCAATTTATAGAATGATAATGCTGACTGTCTGATATAGTGATCTATCAACGCACAGCCCAAACCACTGGACGGATTAGACTGAAATTTGGAATGAAGGTAGATGTTACGACGTAAGCTAAGCTAAGGCTAAGGATTTTTAAATGCCACTTTTAAAGGGGTGACATAGGGGATGCAAGTTTTACTTCTTAATGCGAGCGAAGCCGTGAGCACCCACTAGTTTCCATATATTTTACGTCAAAATTATAGATGATACCATTTATTTTCTACAAATTCTACGTAAAATGTATAGAGATAGCAGTTTCAAAATTATCATCCTATAATTGACAAAGCAGTTACATTTATCACTATGGTCGAATGTAAAACTCTCCAAAACACCGCTTTCAATCATGTCATGTCTAAACTTTTCATTTCTACATATTTTATAGCACCTACCAAGGAAAGGGAGATGTGGGTTGTGCACTGTAATAAACTGCAAGCAACATATTTGCTACAAATCACATTACAATTACCTACCTACATATTTTATGTACAATAGAATATTCGTCACCTTAAAGTCATCAACAGCTGCTATAGCATTAATAATAACAAAGCTACATTATATCAAGATGTGTTCACTACATGTTGCACTTAAGAATTTAACCGACAAAGGCTATTTTGTCACACGATTTTAATACAAAAAGAAACACCAGCGCTTCGATGTTTAGACTGGAATCTATTAGACAAAACAGCTTATATAAACACTCATAATATGTCGACATGTGGGATGTTAAACGTTATTAACAGTACATAATGTTCATAGAAACAAGCCAAACTAATAAACCGATTTTGTTCCAGCTTTCATGCTTTGTTACACACAGGAGGATTCCAACGCCGATGGTAAGTGCACACACACACACACTCACTCACACACATACACGCTACACTGCAGTAAGATGTGTTATCATACCGCAAATAACAGATATATTGAGCTATTCGCTTGTTAACCAAACTCAAACAACTGGGAAGTGAATATTGCTCATTGATGAGGACCTGTGGTACGGTTCCTTCTGGACTATGTTACGGTGCTTTGCAAAATTGACATCTTTGATATACGTAATAGAGAGCAATTTCGTATGTTTATTTTATAGGCCCAAAAGCTTTATTATCAATGGTTGAAGATGTAGTTTTGCAAAGCACCGAATGTTAATGAACAAATAGCTTTGAACAATAAATGAATGTGAATACTGTATTGTACTGCCACTTCTATGTAGATTATTTCTTTGTGATAAAACTCGCTACTAAAAATTCTAAATTACAATAAACGTAGTCCTAAATTATCACTAAAGCAATAAGGACTTTATGAGCTTACTATAAAGTGCAGTTTTGAAAGTACAAAGTTAGGTTTCTTGTTATGTTTTACTTATATTATTTATTTTCGAATTGTATCGGATCGATGTGAGTAAATTATATGCTTGTAGTGTATGGAGAAGCATGGTGACGCCTAAATTCGATTTATCAATTATATAAAGGTATATTAGACATATTTATTAATTCGGCGTTATATATTTTGTCGCTTGTCGGTTTATAATGTTGTGAGCGACCAAGCCGGCCTATGTACTCATTACCTATGTGTGATGTATTTTTATTTACTTTTTGTATCAAGTAAGCTCTTTACCGAACACCTAGCTCTTTCATTAATAATTGTGCTATTATGTTGAAAAATCTTGAATGGACAACTACTAAAAGAACTATTATTCGGTATCATACAGACGAGGTGTTCGGTAAAGCGGTGGGATAGGTTGGTGTACATGTAGCTTCTGTTGGCGGGCGCCTGCACTCGCCTCGCGGCGGGCGCCTCTAGTCGCCTTACCAGCGAACATACCTACATGTTAACATTCATCTGGTCTGATACGTACTTTTATTTGCTCCTTGTTTCCTAAGCGCTACTCATGAGTTAAGCCGCTAACGTATAACCGAGCCGCAGAGGCGGCGCTTCCACCGAGCCCGCCCTCCTTTTCAATGTATAACGTTAATTTTTCTACGTGTAGGGGAAATCTTGTACCGAGTGGAACTTCCCATGATGGAGGAGATAACGCTCATTTATCTCGAGGACGATAGTAAGTTTTGGGAGTGAGGCGTAGCTTGCGAGTGCCGTAGCCGATACCTTACCTCCCGCATTCTGGTTATGATCATCAATTAGAAACGTAGCTCTCATTTCAATAACACTCCAGTTTTGTTTTGTTATATTATTGTTTGTGAGTCCGCGAGTGTCGGCGGGGCCGAGTCGGGCGCGGGGCTGGAAGCACTGCTCGGCGCACAGCGCTTCTATCTGCTATCACGCCTGCACTCACTCAGACACCATCCATCACACAGACTCCATTCCGGCTTGTTTTCAGTTTTCTTTTGTTTATCGACTTTCGCTGTGCTGGTTTATTATTAGATATAGATTTTTCGCTTCAAATAGGGGCGCTGTACAATGATCAGCCTAGTTGTCGCTGACACATTATATAGATGGCTTATTGAACGCGTATGTTCCGCATTAGCCGTGAGCGGGAATTAAACGCCACCTACAAAAGTGTTATGACATTGTGCGCGTTTAGTTCTAGCGGTTTACGAAGCATGTATTTATAAATTTTAGGACGAAAAACATCGATTTCGATAGATTTAGGTCTAGACATTCCGTAGCATACTTTATACAAACGATTTGTTTTACACTGTTGTATCGCTTTAGTTGGAAATTATGTAAACAGAGTATCATTTCTGTAGTTAGCTATTTTTATCTTTTTAGGAAAAAGCCATGAAAGTGATATCTATTAGTAACAAACTGCTTGGAATTTCATTGTAATGTGTATTAAGATTGTATAATTCGGTCATGTTAGTGGTAGATATAACTTCATAGAGTAATATTTACTTAGCTGCATAATTTTTTGACCAATTTCTATTTTCTAATTATTATTGGGGCTTCAAGCTCCGACAAATTAATATTACATTTGTTTATGTTTAATCAATGTTATGATATTGTATTAGTAGCTTCTACTGCAGGTAATGTTAGATTTGTTTACTATAGACATTATAATAACCTTACATTAATTGTTATAGAATAGTTCGTATCCAACATAATTAGGAAATTATACAAAATGATTGCTCTCACTATCTCGATGTTGTCGTGACTGCCTGCTGGTATTGGTGAAACTTCAATTCATTTTTTCGATAAATTCTTGCAGCACTGTTGCACACAATTTGATAGATCTACCTTAGATCGCACGCGATGCACCGGTGATTGGTATCACTTGTAAACTTGTGTATACTCCGAAATGAAGACCATAGACTGATTCAAAGACAACATTTCAGAACATGTTTGAAAGTTTCGACCCCACAATTTCATTGTGTGAATCATGAATTTTATGACCAATGTTGGTTTGTCTCGGAGATTGAGGTAAACGTTGGATGTTACAGGTCAAGATGAGACGGTGCTATCATATGAGACGGTGCAGCAGTTGACCATTACGTACACGCGGCCTGTGATCATCCTGGGACCCTTGAAGGACAGGATCAACGACGACCTCATATCGGAGTTTCCGGACAAATTCGGAAGCTGCGTGCCTCGTGAGTAAAGTTCAATCGAACTCCTAAGTTTGATGAAGAATTGTAATTTTTTGGTTGTGGCTTAGTTTAGCAATCATGTATGGTAATTTTCTAGGAGCTGTGTTTAACAACGCTCCTATAGCTGATGATTGAGTATTCTTCATAGTGGTGGTTAGATTATTTCATACACACCAAGAAGAAGTTTGTGTCAACAATATCTATATCTATGTCTTGCTCTCAAACAATTGCCTTCAAAAAGGTAAAGTCCAAAAATGCTTGATGCTCTCTATGTCAACCACCATTTGTTGTCCACTACTTTTTTTTAGATTTCGCAATCAATCAATCAATATAGCTTTATTGTACACCAAAAAACAAAAATACAATAATATACAGAGATCGTACAGGTACTAGGTACATTAATCAATCAGTTTTTTCAGATTCCTTTTGAAACATTGCCCTATCTGTACGCAGACACGACCCGACCGCGGCGAGACTACGAGGTGGATGGGCGCGACTACCACTTCGTGGCGAGCCGCGAGCAGATGGAGCGCGACATACAGAACCACCTGTTCATAGAGGCGGGCCAGTACAACGACAACCTGTACGGCACCTCCGTGGCCTCCGTCAGGGAGGTCGCCGAGAAGGTACACTTCGTCTTTTCATACTCTTGACAGTCACAATCAAAGTGATCAAAGGTAACATGTACTGGATCGGAACTGGATCTAAATAAATCAGAAAACGTAGTACGGTCTTGGCCACAGATCTACTTTTACAAGGTGAGCTGACCAAATGAATACTAGAAAGTATTCTATCTCCTTGTAACTGAAGTGCCTCTAAAAATTCTATTACAAAATTTTCCGGAACGTACAAGCATCTTTGCGGGGGCGCTTACAGTTTTTATAGCTCCATTATACATATCTTATATGAAGTTATAAAATACAAAATTACTTTATTTTCAAAAACGTATGTTACACCCTTATAAACTAAATTAAAAATACATTCATGCCATACCTATAATGTTGGTGCATTGGGATCCTCTGCCATCTCACACTAGGAATCGAGGACCCTGTGACGTGAGATGGCAGTTTACGCCCGCGCGAAATATGCCTCTTGTGTATTCATTATTTGACATTAATTACAGTTAATTCGTGTAAGAATAATTCAAATAAACTAATGACTGCTAAACTAAAGTGCATCTACCACACTATATTAACATTTTGTCGTAATATAATTTCAGGGCAAACACTGCATTTTGGACGTGAGCGGCAACGCAATAAAACGGTTACAAGTGGCTCAACTCTATCCCGTCGCCATATTTATCAAACCAAAGAGTGTAGAATCTATAATGTGAGTATTTTATATCAGTAAGGTAAAATATCAATAGTTTGAACATCAAAAAAATTTTTTTTAATCGCGATTATTTTTATGTTATAAATAATTACATATCATTTAATTTCATACAATTCAAAAACACAAAGTTTATTATTTACTAGCTGTGCTCGCGACTTCGTCCGCGTGGAATAGTTATTTGGGCATCATATTTATTTTTGCAAACAACCTCTTCAGCTTTATGAATTATAGCTGTTACCCACGACTTAAACCATTTTCGCAGCGCACGCAACGGAAGCCCTCAAAGATGAATAATTTTCCCCGTTTTTTCCACATTTTCCATTGTTTCTATTAGCTCCTATTAGTTGCAGTGTGATGTTATATAGCCTAAAGCCTTCCTCGATAAATGGTCTATTCAACACACAAATATTTTTTCAATTCGAACTAGTACTTTCTAAAATTAGCGCGTTCAAACAAACAAACAAACTCTTCAGCTTTATAATATTAGTATAGATACATGTCGTTCTATCGTTTTATACCAATTTAATACATGTTTTTACCGATTTGCTATATTATCTCTTATTACTATACAAAACTGGTTCTTACGTAAAAAATTTCGCGCGCATGTTTTTCATATTTCTAATCATTGCTTTTCTTGTAATTCTCAGGGAAATGAATAAACGAATGACTGAAGAACAAGCGAAGAAAACATACGAACGAGCATTGAAAATGGAGCAGGAGTTTGCAGAATACTTCACCGGTAAGCTTCTATTATTAGATTGTGTGTGTGTTTTTAATAAACTATATTGGCTCATGGCATCTTAGTATAATTGAGTGGAAGGCTGTCTCCTGGCACCCACTAGTCTCTCTACTCGTAAAGTTATCTACATACCTACTTGTATCTTTAGACCATTTATTTCTAAGAAAGAGCCTACACTCCACAATACAGGTACATCCTAGCGTGGAGTATAGCCACTAGCCACCCATACAATATGTGAACTTGCGGTTCTAATTCACAATTATATTCATATTGTGTGGGGGTAGTCAGTCTAATTATCGTTATCAGCTCGTTATTTCTCACTGCTGAGCATAGGCCTCTTTTCTAGTACACCAACCGCCCCGGTCCTGCGCAGTTCGCATCCAGGTGCTTACGTTAATAAGTTATATATTTTGTTATTATTTAATTCCAGCGGTGGTGACAGGTGACACGCCCGAAGAGATCTACGGCAAGGTGAAGGCTGTGATCACAGCGGAGAGCGGGCCCAGCGTGTGGGTCCCGCGCCGCGAGCCGCTCTGAGGGGCCCCGCGTGTGGGTCCCGCGCCGCGAGCCGCTCTGAGGGGCCCCCCGGAGCTAGTCCAACAACCAACTAACTAACACTATACAGTACTACGAGGGACTTCCTTCCTGAAACAGACTACACTGCCTCCCCAGCAAGGCACGAGGACTAATAGGGCCTTATTACAAAACGTGGTTTAAATATAAGGCTAGACCAAGTCTGTTTTAGTTGTTCGAAAATTGTCTGTCTACTGTCATAATTATCAAACTGTCAAAATGTACCAATGTTAATTCAAAGTTCCAATTTTAAGTTGACATTTTGATTGCTTGTATATGATGTCTGAACAACAAGAACCCACATTTTATTTTCAAAGTCCTGGACTAATATTTAAACCTCGTTTTGTAATGAGATGGATTGTCTTTTCACCATTTTTATCCACTTGGTGTATGGTACCTGACAGGTTTTAGTCCTCATGCCATGCTTGCCCTACTGCCTGCCGTCTGTCTACTTACTTGAATGTTACCTCTACGCCCCAAGTCCTCTTTATTGAGGACCGTGACTCCCCCGCAGAATTAGAGGAGTTCTCCTTAGGGGATTTCTTCTACGAGTAATAATTTTATTTTTTTACATATTAACTGGTTCTTGATTGATTGAAAATGTATTTACCTATGCATGATAGGATGAGAAATAGAATTGCAATCATGTGAATTCTGCTAAGGAAACAATTCAAATGATACAGAATTGTGATAAAATCTACCACATACTGTTTTGAATAACTGTACACAACTTCTCAACAATAATTTGACTAGTTTTTGAATTAAACAAATCAATAAAATAATCAAATGTGAGGTAAAAAGTTCAAGTTAGTTTTAGGATACAAGTTCACACACAGAGGTAGATGTTTGAGAAGTTCTCCCTCTGTTGTTTTATACTTAGATTGTACGACGTGCAAGAATCTCGATCACGACGGTCGCTGCTGGGAACCGGTAGGACATCCTGATATTATCCATTGATACATACATTTACTAAGATAACGGATTTCATTTAACTGATTCCTTCAATGTGAGGGTCAACAAAAAAGTCAACATGCCTGACTCACGTCTGTAAACAAGATTTTCAGGTTTTTTTTACTTGTGTATTGATAATTTGCCATTTGATAAGTTATGTTAACTTATACCACAAATATATTGTAATGTTTACTTTTTCAGTAATTTGGTCACGAGTTCTACTAATTTTATTTCAAACATATTCTTGTGTTTTTTTATAACAAAATGACACTGGTAAATCTTATTTATCCATGGATAATGTAGATATTAGTATCAGTTAGTATTAGCGCTGCAGGGCCGCTGTTATCGTAAAATCCAGCATGCTGTCTCTCTCTCCCACTGCCACACCGCACAGTGAGAGAGAGACGGCGCAGCCACATAGCTCCCCTTGCAGAGTGGTTCCTCGCCCGCCTGTAGGCGCGAGCGCGACCTCACACTCGTGTAGTAATATAACTCCTGTAAAGTTCCACTGTCTTGTGCATATTGTTGACAGACAGGCGTCACTGTAGATCACTATACGCTTATGTTTATTGTGCGAATCTATGATCTAGCGAAATCTTTCATATTTTACCTATCGACAGAGCCATTTAATCGCGCTTCGACTCGCTATGTACATTTTAATGTATACTAATGAAATTTTAAAATGGTAATAATTATATTGAACGTGTTAATTTACTCAGGTTGCTAGATACGTTAAAGAAATTTCGTCGAGTGTTAAGAGTTTGTGATTACAATATTCGAATAGTGAATTGAATCGTATGTGACTAATCACGGATCACCGGTGATTTTAAAGTGCTATATTAATGAATTATATACATTTAGTTATGATAAAGTTAGTATTGGAGCATAGTAGTGAACCCACCTCACGCATGGCTAGGCTAAGATATAATCGGGATTATTTGCTCAAGCGGCAACCTATATCGTAACATTGAATCTCATGACACCGAGGGGCGCGAGCTTCCCGCGCCGTGGCGCCACTTGTACGCAGCCATGTGCGTATCCTGATATTTATTTAGACAACTCTAGTTAGATGACCCAGACGGCCAACTCTTATACTTGAATTCCAATAAATCAAGTCATTATGAATAGTTGTGCTGCCGGGAAGCCTGCCCCGGGCGAGAAGTGCGCGCCTCGCTTCCTTTATGCACACCAATGTCCTCTTTGACACATTAGGCGAGGTGCAAAGTTGTTTGTTGATCATTTTTATAGTAAGCAATTGTGTTATATGGTGTGAAATGTCTCACCAATTAAATAGTGTTTGACATTTATTTATTGAGAATTTTATTTTCTTACGGAATAATTGAATGCCCATCTGCAAATATGGAGCTGACATATTGTATAGCTTGCATGGCAATATTTTATATGCTGTTATGTTGTGGCATAATCTGTCTAATGTCTAATAAAATAAGTCAATAATATTTTAATTTCATGCATTGTCAATAATGATACGATATAGTACTTAAACTTATTTTACTCGTAATTTTCAATTATTTAGCCGAGCAGAGTATTAATCTTTGAATTCATGACAAGATTTTTTATAGAATTTGACGATTAAAGGAATTATGATAAACAACTTTAGATAATTTACCAAAGATTTGGCTTTGCCAAGTAAATATGGATATATCAATGGACAGTATGGAAGAAATGGAATTAATTTGATTGAATTTTATGTATAAGTTTATCCTAATTCCTTTATAAATGTTTACTGTTGTGTATATAATAATAAAAAATGAAATATAATTTATTTATAAGTTCTGTAACGATGTATTAACACTACTGTTAAGAGAATGTTTTATTTTAATAGGTATTTATTTTATTTTCTTAAGTAGTCATTTTATTTAATTGAGTGTGTTATTCGTTTGTAAAATAAGTGTAATTAATTTCAATTTAACATTTTAAACCATATTTGCAGATGTACAATGTTTATGAGTTAGTGATGTTCAATAGAATAGTTTGAATAAAATTATTTACGTTGAAAAATCTACCATTGTTTTCCTTTACCACCATAGTATTTAGAATTCTATGTTTACCACACTACCCTTAGAAATGATATGCCTACGTAATTTTATAGCACTTACCATAATCATACTGTGTTACCTGAAAAACACCAGCAGCCCCATAGATAACATCATTGTACATTACCATCTTTCAGGTAACCCTGAATAAGTTAGCATGTTTTGTATGCGTCTCTTTTCACGTCACACAGAGTACAGGTTGTCGTGAATTTTGGTACAGAGATAGTAGAGGAGCAGATTTTATTGCAGAATAATGGCTGGATTAAATGGATGGCCATCGTCAAAACAATTATGTAACTGACAAAAATGACATGATAGTAGGTACAAAAATAATAGTGTGCTGTCACTCCTTTTACTATAGAGGCAAAAGTTTGTGTGTTTCTCTCTTCAGGCTTCGTTGGCTGGACTGATTTGCATGAAATAAGTGAATTAACAAATAGGCTACCTTTTATCTATTTACGCGGTAACCGTCTAGTAGGTAGGTATCTAATAAAAACCATTCTTTTCCACCTTAGATGACTACACTACTGATACTTTCCAGATAATGAGCTTACCTACTAGGGATCACAACTGTTTTTCAAAAGTTGGCCAGTATTATGTTATATAGGTACCCAGTTCTTATCTTCACCCTAGAAACCTATTGACTGGATTTCCTAAGCAAGTGTTATACTAATCAACCAAAGTCATGCTATTACTTACATTTTTATATTAACTATTTTATTGTCCAACCTGTTTAAAAATATGCCATTATTATATGTTTTTTTTTTCTATTAAGTGCATAATTTGTGTTCAAGGGCACTAGGCTGCTGCAATGATTGTTTGGTACATAATATAACTAGGCTGCTGCAATGATTGTTTGGTACATATAACTTTTCTTAATGTTTCAATTAGGTACTTTATGGTTAGCACTACATAAAAATACAATCCAACGCCTACACAATTTTCTGAAATCTTATCCTAATCTAAAGCTATACTATTAGGTTAACCTAATAAGTGAAATAAAAGATAATTTGATGTTAAAATTATCATTTACTCTTACACTTCATCAGCTACAACAGTGGTCTTCTCGGACACATAGAGACCATCCAAGAACTTTCTGATATCCTTGTTTTTTACTGTCGTGGATTGTTGGATGAGGGCAGCGGAGCTGGAGACATCTTCTAGGGAGTTTCCTTCAATGATCAGCTCGTCCTTCTGCTTGGGGGAGTTGACGACGGTCACTCCGGGAGCCATCTTTACCCTTCTGATGTACTTCTCTCCGAGGAAGTTACGGATTTCAATGATGGTGTTGCCCTCGGTGGTGACACAGTTGATGGGGAAGTGAGCGTATACAGCACGCATTTTGTACTGGAAACCTTTTGTCACTCCTGAAATAAACGAAAATAAATATGTGTAAGTCATTTGTTTAAAATTTGTTTTTTGCTGAGGGGAGAAAGTCATAGCGGAACACTAAGAATCTTTCCAAAGTATCATTTGAAACAATCAGTGTTCAAACTAATTCTTAGTTTTAAATTATTAATGATAAAATATCAGTTTTGCCTAATTATCCAGTTGCCTGAATATGTATTGGAATCAGTACTGAACATGAAACCCCTTTAAAATACCTTGTCCTAGTATTTTTTTTTTATGTGGGATAGGTTTACCTTTGAATACAGCCTGCCTGATGTTTATGTTCCTTATTATTAATTTTATTACTCCAACCAAATAATGGAGTTTTAATATTTGCTCTAAAAGTAGAGTGGCAGTTAATTGGTAATTTAAAATAGTGTAGAAATCAAATTGGTCAAGTTAAGTGGGTACATGCCTGGTATATATTTCACAACTAGTTAATGAAACACAGTTTAGATCTGGCTGGAAACGAATAGAGAAATTAATAACCTATTCAAGAAAATAAGTTACCTATGTTTGTAAGAAAAGTGATTTTCAATATATCAAGCCAATAATTTATATTATGTACACAAGAGCCTTTGCACTGATATAATCACTTCACCAGCCTCTCAAAGAAAACATGGTTTACAATTCCATTGTTGTCCAAGGTGAAAACTGAAAACCAATAGGTACATAGCACGATGTAAACAATGACACTTTTCACGAATTACTAACCTTTAATCATGTTTTCTACATGTGAGCATACAGTCCTGACAGCGGCGAGTTCTTTCTTGGAACCGAACCATTTCTCAACCTTCAGAAGGCGAGGGTTCACCATGCGAATGTCCACAGCCAAGTGTTTGAAGTTCCTCTTCAACACTCCGCGCGGGCCCTTCACAGTCACCAGCCGCGATTTCACATGAACGGTGAGCCCTTCCGGGATTTTCACCTTTTGGTTAGCAACGATTTGCTTCATGTCTAGGCCTAAAAACAGAAACAAACCGATAAACCTAACCTATTCGACTTCGGTTGACAAGTGTTGTCGCACTATGTTTTATTGAGTATTTGTATGAAATATCACTTAAAATGTCTCCTACATAAAAGGAAGCTTAAGCCACAAACATTCAAACGTGACAAATTAAGGGATTTATTAAGATTTAAAGGGATTATTTCTATTTTAAAACGAATTCACCCACTTTCTTTGACACTAGAACCGGAAAAGGGAGAATTTGACAGCTACTAAATGTTGCTAGTACAAAATTTAGTAACTGTCAATGGTCTTGGACACGTTCAAACTTTGCAGTCTTGTAAAAAGTTCCGCACACACTTATACTAGGCGCTGATGCACCCAACAGCCCACTCCCTAGTATAAGTGGAGAGGTTAGAAGACACGGCGCATCATCTTTCATTTAATTACATGAGCTTTCATCTCTTACCAACATAAGTTATTAAAATTAACTTTGTACTTGCTAATAGACAAAGTATAAGTGAAAGTCAATTTAACTACCCCATACGCTGGCTTTAGTTTTGATTTTCCTTACAATCATCATTAAAGTCACTGCAGCTACTGTATGGTTAAATCTTATTAAAATTAATCCGTATGTGTTGTAGCAGAATGATTTAAAGTTTGATAGTATGTAAACCGCAGTATTATATGATTATAAAAAAAATGGCTTTTTACTGTCATTGTCACTATTTGTATTGAAATCAATGTCAAACAAAATCATAACAATCCGATCAGATTTTTTTTGAAATCTTATTAATTTTACCAAATTATAAACTAAAACAAATACTAAAATCAGGTTTATCGTCTGCTTATTGCCTTGAAAATGTTTATAAGAAGATTAATTTCTACAGAACTACGTACATATCACAGAATTTTCCATAGAGGTAACATAACCTAAATTCTCAAATAAAATATTGAAATTATCTAAATCTTAAATTTTCAATATCTTGCATATTTACAGATCTTAATACAAAATCCTCATGGGATATTGTAACTGGAGTATGCATCGAGCGTTTACCAGTTGTTACACCGCCTTTGAATGAAATGCAGAATAAATACAAGGAGTTGCTTACCACACTTGAAATAGAGAAAAGCTTGAAATCAGACCATGAATTGAGACATGAAAATGATAAGTGAGTTCATAATAAAATTAAAAACTGATTATGCTGATGTTGTGCTTAGTTTATAGTCAGTAGCCTTACAATAATTGAAGGGTGGTTGTGTAGCATAAATAATATTTTATTAGTGCAAAAACTTTGTTTAATTTACTTGTTTCTACAAAGTTCTTTGTGTAAATTTATTGAAATGTTCATTATTATTTCCCCTCACTTGGTAGAACCCTTTAAACTTTGATACTACTATCTCTAATAAGTAACAATGTGATTGTGTCATTTCCAGGATTCAAAGAGAACTATTAAAGAAAGAGTCTATAGATGTAGATATGGATGCAGTCAGCAAAATTACAGCACAGGACTTTGAAGATTCATCCAATGAAGAGTTGGCACAGTTCAAATTTGCAGATGTTGTTACAGGTCTGTTTATTCTATGCAAGTTTTATAAACAAACATAAACTCTATAAATTCTATCTATGATTCTACCTTCATAGTAAGGACAGCGAGACCATGGAACTCTCTACCTGGAGCCCTGTTCCCAGAAAATTATAACCCAGGGGTCTTCAAATCTAGAGTAAATAGGTTTCTTCTAGGCAAGCGTGCTACATCTTAGACTATAGTGGTGCTATCAGGCAGGCTATAGTCAAACGTAAGCCTATTTAATGTAAAAAAAAAAACATTACATCTTGATATTAAAATTGATCTTTTAACCTAACTCTGTTGATATAAAAGCAATGGAACAACATATTACAATGTTTGCATGTGACATTTTCCAATAAACCAATCATAAAATTTCATAATTCCTAAGCAAATGTTCAGCCAGAAAATGTCCTTGACTTGTGTTGAGGCAGACGATGGTGGAACAATAAAAAAAATGGAATGGTATGGAATTCCATAGAAAATTGTGGTCATTATGATCCAGCATGAGTGTTGGTGGGTTTAATATTGTAATTTTCCAGCAACAACTTAAAACTAATTTTAAGTCTGTATTACTTTCTTACAATCTGATGCATCATAAACCAGGGACCCAAAGTGGACCCTGGCCTCATACACAAAGAGCCACTCCACCCTAATAATAATACATTTGTTTACTAAATTTCTGTAATGATTATAGAAGCTGACAAGAAAGGAGATAAATCAGTGGTAGAGAGACAGCTGCAAAGACACCTGGTGCTAGTCACTCCTCTCAAACTTGGCAATGAGACTAAATCATTGCTGCCTCAGGGGAAGTGGCAGGAAGGAGAGACACTACGACAGGTGAGGCTATCTCTCTCTCTTTGAGTCATATTTCCTCATGACTGAGGGTTGTGACTCCCCCGTAGAATTAATTTGTCAGGGGAGTTTTCTTGGTCCTTCCACGGAAGACACATGTCCTCGGATATTGTGGTCCTCAAACATGTTGGTTTTCTCACATTGTTTTTCTTCACTGTTAAGAGAGTGCAAATCCACACA
The DNA here is from genome assembly GCA_964023185.1 of Macaria liturata. Taxonomy (NCBI): domain Eukaryota; kingdom Metazoa; phylum Arthropoda; class Insecta; order Lepidoptera; family Geometridae; genus Macaria; species Macaria liturata. The sequence goes on along the minus strand of OZ026820.1, from coordinate 5,632,674 downwards.
TTACTTGAAAATACAAGTCATTGATCTAGGGCCAGATTCGAACCAGGGTGTGTCTGGATGAGAAGCAGACCCTGGAACACGCTTTAATCTATAAGGCTATCTCTATCTAGATCTTAACAAATTGTTTTTAAAACAACATCCAGATAAAATGGTCTCACCCCCAGTTTTATACAACAACAACCAATTAAAATTTTCAATCAATATTTTTAAAAACTTAACTCACACCCTTATAAACTAATTTATATAATATGTTACGGCTAATACCCGAAGTTTGGCTACAATTAGTTTTAGCCGGTTTGAACTAGGTGTAGCCACTTAGTCTTGGTTAAACCCCGAATCGAGACATGTTTTGAAAGAAGTTGGCTCCTCCTCGCTTCGCTCGTCGTCGCATGTGCGTGGTAGAAAGCAACCTAACGAACCTAATCTACCTTCTGTCACAGACAAGTGACTTCGAGTCCAACACTTGCACTACAACAGGACTTGAGACCTAGTTTTACCCAAAAACAATCGGCTAGTACTAGGTTTAACCAAGACTAAGTGGCTACACCTAGTTCTAACCGGCTAAAACTAGGTGTAGCCGCACTTCGGTATTAGCCGTAACATATACAATCATGCCATACCTGTAATGTTGCTGCATTGCCAGATATTCAGCCAGTGAATTTTTTTTGCATGTATTCTAGAAACTGGGAGTATGACTGGTACTATGATATAATAGTCAAGAATTCCAAATTATTATTTCTATAATTTTTTTATTGAATTTGTTAGTTACGATAGTTCACAATATACAAAATAGATGGCGCTTATAACACATACAACACTATGTATTAATTATTAGAGTGTAAATTTGAATTTGTGTGACAGTCAATCGGCTGAACTGATTTGGATGAAAATTGATATGAAGATAGAATAAGTTACAAGATGTATGTAAACTTGTAAGACACATGTCTGATGAAACTGAAATTAAGGGGAACTTACTCACCACAGTTGGAAATTTAACTAAATAAATTGTCACATCTTCATAAGCATTTCTGTGATTAAAAGGCATAGGCATAAAACATGCACAGGCGAGGGCATGTTACACTACCAGTGGAGGGATTTGGGTTTGAACTAGGTTACCAGACGCTAACGGCATATTAAACGTGAGCACACAAGATCGCAGCACGGGTCGATCTTAAGGCATCACCATATCCAATGATAAAGGCCGCCTCACCAAGAAAGATATAGAGAAAATGCTGCACGACGCTGAAAAATTCAATATTTTTGGTAACATTTTTGTGTTTGTTGCAGACAGCGGAGAGGGTGGTCCAAGAGCACTGTGGGTCCGAGTTGAAGGTAAAGTTCCTGTCCAACGCCCCCTGTGGCTTCTACAAGTACAAGTATCCATCAGAAATCGACGGCAAAGTCGGTGCTAAGGTAAATTCTGTTCTAATCAAACTGATTTTGTTGTCCTTCGACGTTTAAAACTGCCAAACTGTGGATCTTCTTGCTGAAAGATTGTTCCACATGAATTATAATTTATCCCGTCGACCATCGATCGCAAAGTTGCTTAGCAAGTTGTATTCAATCGTGAGTCTATCTAGTAAAAAAAGTGTTTGCTCGACCAAATTGAGAAATTGGCTTTGATGATGCATGATTTTTAGTTGCGATGTAAGCGCCTATGATAACTGTAACCACAGCTGACTGTGGTATTCGTTTTCCCTTATCAAAGTTAAGCAAAGTGCCGTCGCTAACGGTCTTTTGTTGAAAGACCGCACATAAATAAAAAGTAGTCTCATATACGATTTTTTTTAACTTTTAGGTACGTGTTTACACTTGGCCATAGTTTGCCTGCTGGTAAGCAAAGGCTATAGCCTAAGATGGAGCGTGCTTACCCGATAATTCTCCGAATTCACTCTCGCTTTGAAGATCGCTGGATTATATAAAAGTCTGTCTGTGGTTGGTGTTACAGCTGGTGTTATCAACTTTTTTCAGGTATTTTTCTACTACGCGAACTACAACGGCGGTAAAGTGAGTAAGTCCAAAGCTAACTGGCTTACACGCAACGAGCTACAAGATATTCTACCAGAGAGGTACAACAAATCTGTAGCGGAGTTCTTGTTTGAAGAAAACTTTTAACTTTAAATAGATGTATGTAGAATTAGTTAAAATATATGTAATTTATAGAGCATTTTGTATTTTATTGTTTAGGTAAGCTAGTGTTTCGAAGAATGAGCTTATTAAAAGATATTGATATATTCTCTCTGAGAATTCAGGTAGGATACTATTTTAAAAGGATAGGATTACAGTCATGACTTTATGCTAGAGTTTTCTAATACATGATCAAAGACTACCAACTACGCACTTCTGTGTAATGTGTTTTGCGTTTTTGCAAAAGATGATAGAAGTTTACACATAAAACTCCCGCGGAAAATATTTAGACAAAAAACTACATAAACAGTGCCAATATTTATCCAAATTGTAACAGCACTTGGGATTCGCAACAATATTTACGAAACTTGCTCAAAGTACGAGCTACGTGCAATATGTAAGTTTCAATTCCTGTAAGTGGCCGGGATTGTTTAGCGATGCCGCTTCACGGTAACACATCGAAATAGAAGTTTACTCAAACAATGTGCGTGATTTATGAGTAAACACTTTTTGGTGTTCGACTTCTGGACAATCCTATAACATGCTATTTGAATATCAACCTTAGCAATATGTAGTAAGGTTTTGATTCCCCGAGCAAAAGAAAGCTTTCATGGAGTCTGAAAGTTCTAGTGCTTTTTAGAATTGAGTCTTAGATGTAAATTGCTATGGTTTATTTTCGGTTGGGTAGGAGTACTTTCTTAGTAAAGATGGAACATGTTAGCTGCACTCTTCAAGGCTCTGGCCGTCTTTACAAGTTATTTACAAACACGGCCGCGTGCTGTTTTTCATTTGTACGAGGTAAGATTGAATAATTTTCAGAGGCAAGTATGTAAATACGATTTTGTTGACTTGCTGTAATCCTTTGTTTTGTTTTTGTGTTCTTGAAACTGCTATGTACTTGGCGAATGCCATCCTTCTGCGATGTTACTTTGTTGCTGTATTATGAATTAAACGAAGACCTTGCTGAGAAAATAGTTCAAGATAATCTTTAGTTTGCTGTAGCTTTTAGTAAATATGTAAGACTATTAAAATGTAACGGAACGCCAGGTCTAAGTTTACCTATCGTGTTCAATATCTCTTATAATTCGTAGGTACATAGCTACATGGATATATCCTCCTCTTTTGTCGTATTCCCAATTACTGAGGGTCCTAACTACCTTACACAATCAATTAGTAGGAGAGTTCTCTTGGGCCGACACTTTGTGTAGGTCAATTTTCTAAGTGCGTTAGAATAGGTTTATTTTTTTATATCTGACAGTTTGGCATTTGCTTATCAAATACCTTGGATTGCCACCAGCTAACACTCTGTGATCGAGTTATAGGTACCTACTCTACCACCATGTGTGAAATTTTACATAAATTCTAAAATACAACCGAAATGAAAACCTCCTTTATGAAGTCGATAAAAATATTTTCAAATTGTCTTATCTCATACCTTTCAACTCCACAGCTTACCTACATTAATTTAATAAATAAAAAAGGGAATCTCTTAAGTTCTCTCATACGAGACCTCTGGCGGTAATTTTATAAATCAGAAGAGCGTACTCCATATTAGCGTCGAGGGCCGGAACTGCAGGGGGTACACCGTCCTCGCCTATAATTGATAATATTCTCAACACTACAAGTATTCCAACATTCTTTTATCTTTAACTTCGGCTCGGTTTTTATTTAAATACTTTAAAATGCATGGTGTTGTGGGAAACATTCTTTAGGTTCAGCGTCCATATTTTTTGTCAAACTTGTCACTCGTTTTTAAATACGAAAGACATACATACATACTTTATTTTAAAATAATTAATGTGCAATTTACTCATACAAATAACGATTGAAATTTCCTACGATTAATCGTAAAATTACGTCTTTCCAATTTAAAATAACCATCTTCAAATTATCGAAGTTGACTAATGATTGTTTCCTGACATTCGATGAAAAGGAATTTACCATAATCATTTTTTACACCCCCAATCTAAGATAAGTGCCTCCAAAGTAGAATAACAGGTAGGTAGAAGCTGGAATCTCTATAAAAACCTTCCTAATTAGTCACGTCGTAACGTTAGTCAGCATGCTTTGCCAAACGAAAAACAAACCCCGACAAAATTCACATAATCAGCGTCAAAGTTAGATAAAACGGCTAATAGAGGGAGCGGGCCATTGTTCCCGCTTAATGGACCACCGGCCGGTGAGCGCAAAAACCTCCAGAACACTGCCCACCAAAAAACAACTTCAAAAACAAACGTATGCCTCCACTTCGAGATAGGACCCCGAAGAATTCGTCAAAGCATTTTATCTCGAGCTTTCACAGTTCGACGGCGGCAGTGTTAAATTATAGCCGGGACAAAGTTATCGACGTAAAGTGAGTTCGGCCGCAGATAACGCGTCGGTCAGAGAAACACACAGACATAACATTCCTTGAATTGCATTAGGGACACTCGCAAACAATGATCTCTTCGAGAGCAAGTACCGTAATCGTCTCTTCAGATAAAGTGGCTTAGAAAAAGAAGGCTTACATTCCCACAATGTTTAGAAATACTCGTAATTAAGATCGGGAAAATGTTAACATTGAGTGTTAGCAAATTGATACCGAGAAGGTACAGTGGCTGTAAAAGAGATGAGTCAGATACGTTAAAAAGTAACAGTAAATTACATTTTAGAATAGTTGAAGACCTACCGCAAAGAAGCTGATAAGAAACAAAAGGACGAAGGCGTGCGACTGCGTCTCCTTTCAGAGGACCGACCTACCATTGTTTGGAGAACGGAGAACTTTATTGTTTTGTCTTTCATGACATTTTCTTAAACGTTTCTTGATTCAGCTTTCTATTTCATTGGAACGGAACAAAAATTTATAGAAGTACATTTAAAAAAATAATTATTAGAACATGTAACAAATAGATATATAAAAAAAAACTTTTAAAATAAAATGTGTTTTACCTACTTTACCGAAAAGATCCTTTTTCTTCATATCTGTATTAATAGTTAATACCTATATATATCACAAGAAAAGATTCCAATTTATTACTAATATAAAATCAATAGCGGCGTAACACACCATTTACTAAAGTATATTGATGAGAAGTGAATTCTTTTAACTTATGATTCGGGCAGATTGAGAATTTAAGTTGTTCATTGGCAATCAAAATCCAATCATGTCCTTATTAGTTATTGGTGAAGATGAGCCGACTGTGTTCGCGGCTCGGCCAGGAATGTGTGAGCTGGGGCCAGGACACACTGAACCACTGAGTTTGGATTGGTAAAATAATAGGTGTTATTCTTAATCATATTTTGTTGGTTTCAGTTGATAAATGTACAAGTAAAAATAAGCGGTACCAAATTATGCAGGCTCGAATCCGGAAGGTTGTAAGTAATTATTTTCTTTCGTTTCCATATAAGTTTAAAACATTTAAAACAGAAATTTACTGAAGAGTAGCATCTTTATTTTTGTGGCTTTTTCTCAAGCATATCACAAATGCACATAGATATAGGGCATTACCTACAACACAACATCTAGTTGGTGACAGATTGAACTATATTTATTAATTTTATTGTTACATAATCATAACAAATACCTAGGTTTAAAGATAAGCGACAATCCGTTTCAGTTTATAAGAAGTAGTGCGTGTCTACATAGTGCATTTGATTAATATATTCTTAATCAGTTTTAATCGTTGGAGAAATGAAGGAGCAATGTGAGCTAGGCCTTACGCAGGCGGGAGTGCTCGGGCGGAGGGCGGAGGGCCAGGGCTGCCAGGTGGGCCCCATTAGCAGCGGCGAGCCTCGAGCGGCCGCTCTTCATCTTTATGATAATTATTTTCTGTTTGTTTTCGTCGAAGAATCGACCCGCCTCGCCGCGGTCGCTTCTCAGAACCCACTTCCATTGTGGTAAATTAAAGCCGCCCGGACCCCTGCCACGGCGAGAGATAATTCGACAGGATGCCGCATATTATTAATTGCACTATGACTTGTGGAAATGGAGCTTCGAGATTAGTGAGTCATTGATTCCGGTGGAGCTACCCGCCGCCTGCCGCAGCCTCCCGCGGCTGCGTGGGAACACAACCAGCTCGAGTTACACTCCTCCACGCACAGCCTTTTAAATGCGACATTAACGTTCCTTTCCACGATTTTTTATTTAAATTCGATTTAGTGCGCACCTGAAATGGCACGGCCCGGTTTACAGTCGAGTACAGCGCGAATCAATTAAGCCGAGTTGGGGTAAAGCGATAAATATCCAATTAAGAGCAGAGTACTGAGCGATCGGTTCGTTAACTAGAGTTTAACAAGGCAATAAATAGAGGGTTCCAATAAAAAGAGAACCGTAAATAAGCTGAATGCCCGCTGTAAAAAAGGGGACCTCGTAATGTTTACAATCTCGTGGCTTTATTCACTTTGTGTCCCAATTTCATGCTAAATCGAGCGAGTAAAATCCTCCTTTATCAGGCAGACTCTCCGTCTGGCGCGGGCCTCCCCCCTCTACACCTCCGCCCGCCCGCAGGCTGCGCCCGCGCCGGAGGCTCTCGCCCGAGCCTGCCGAAGCCCTCATTAAATACAAATCTTACGTCAACCCTGAATGGAAACAAATTCGTTGAAAGGATCAAATATGATAATTCAATTTGTGGGAGGTCAAATCTATGATAATAAAATTTATGTTTAGATATTTTATTTCTTTACGAATGAAATGAGAGATTAAATACATCATCGTTAACCGGATTAGTTCCAGCAGTCATTTCGTTGCATCAAATAAGATATTTAACTGTCGTAATTAAGTTTGTTTATTTCGTAACCGAGTGAGAAGATATTCCGTAGGCATTCATTTTATTTAAGTAAACTCACGGTCGTATTATATCCATAATTAATGTGAAAATAAATTAGTTGTACCTACGTATGTAGAAAACCAACAACATGAAACGTCGCCCGCCGACAGAAATATAAAGCTTATAATAAGAACATCCTGTTTCCAATACCATAAGTTTTTATGAAAACTTGTCCCATCGGGATATGGCATTATAAATTCCTATTTGTGTATAGGATGACTGTGGGTAGGCACTGTCGGTGAAAAAAATGCTGAGATATCAGACATAACTCTAGGAAATATGGCGGACGCACAGCTTAACTTTGCTGTGCTTTATATACAGACTGTAGGAAAAGCTCTATTACCGTTGTTCTGATATCTTCGAGATTTTACATTATGATACGTACAAATTAACTACCTTACATCTATACCGATTATAAAGTTTGTTATATTAAAAAAAAATAAAGCAACGATATGATACTCGTATTAACTAATCATGTTGAGGCGTCGTTTATGCACGTATCAGAATGACGTACCTATAATTAAAACTTCTAAAAATGTGTTCAAAATTTGGTTTACATAAAAAGTGTTACATTCATGTTGAATTCAATTCAATATAGTTACGCTTAATCCCTGTAAATTCATAATTAGCATAGGTAGTTTTAAGTTTTTTTTACGTGGTATAGGTTTACGTTTGACTACAGCCTGCCTGATAATTAATTGAAGCTAATCACATCTACTCTGTATTTTGATATTTATGTAAAATCATATGATTAAAAATCATATTTTTTACGGGGAGCTTTTACCGAAGCCGACCATGTCGCTCTCATAAAACTTTTAAGTCTCGTGGCCTAAGATGGAGCGTGCTTGAAAAATCTTGTTACCGCACATATATATATAATTATACATATAACCGCATCCATACTTTCAATATTTGATACTATGACTAGGCAACAATACAACTGTGTTTCTAAACTTAAGCTGCCACTACTATTACTACTACTTACCTACTTACTTTTTTTACTACGAAATATCCCAAATCTCAACAAGTATCTCTCAGCAAACATATTTGGGTAGATGCAGTACATGGTGAGTGCATGTAGACGGGTTATTAATTTTATGGTGTCGATGGCCGGCGGGCGGCGGCGCGGGCGCAGGTGCGCGGTCGAAGCCCTGGGATCAATCAAGTACCAAGTACTACGCGGATCCACTTATTTTCCGGATACCTTCATAATACGCGTATTTGCGGGTGCGGGGTTATTAAGTTTGTTTGCGGATGCTAGGTTTCTGGAGATTGCGTGAGAGATTGGCTGTTATTTTGTTGGTCGAATTAGGTTCATTTTTCGATTACGGGTTTTTAATAAAATTCTATGTCTACTACTTAACAAGATTTTATAACTATTACATGTAATTTGAACGTATATACCAAAGTCTTAGATAATTTGATTGCAGCTAATAATATTCATTTAAGAATGGATGATAGTATCAATATCTCAGAAACTTATGTGGTCTAGGTATAAATTTTAAATAATGTAGGGTTATATGTGGTTAAATGGCATTGGAAAGAGCCCAAAGAGCCGTTCTCAAAGTGTCTTACAAGAAAACGTTCAGGTTCCCGACTGACGAGCTCTACAGATGCACGAACCATTTAACAGTACGCCAGCTCTATATTCAATCGGTTATTCTTCGATATCATAAATCAGCACTACTTGAGGTCACAAAATCATCTCGAAAAAACGTGTGGCGTGCTCCGCATACTAGAACTGACTTCGCTCACCGAGCCTTCTCATATAAAGGCCCCACTCTTTATGAAAAAGCTGATCGTGAACTTCACATTCTCCACCTATCAAAATATGTTTGCAAAAAAGTAATCACGGCATGGCTCAAAACACACGGCTATGAAGACACTGAAAAAATCTTCACCAAACCTAAATTTATGATATGACAGTAATGGGCCTGAACTCCAGCTAGCCAATGACCCTTGTTGTGTATCGACACAGCTCCTTATAATATAGAAAGTATGTATATATTATACACTAAGTCACACAAGGTGTGTTGGCTGGCTGAGGCTCAGGTCCAAAAACTTTTTACTTATTCACCCTAAATTAGACCCCAATACAAAGACCACCTAATCATATTATACATAAAAACATCATGAAACTTAACCAAACCCTGACGTGTAAAATCTCCTTATTTATCTCTCAAAATCTCCTAATTTAGCTCTCGTAATCTCCATCTAGCATTTTCAGGCAGAAATTAAAATTTTTATTTTTAAGGGCATGGATAATTATATATTATATACACCTTTATCTATTATATATAAGTACGCATCTATCTATATACTCATACATTCTCACTCACTTGAACCAACATTTATCTTATCAATAAATAATATATTACATATTTTTTACTACCTAATAATATTTATATAAACAAACACTATCTATATGTACCCTAGCAATTAATTATATTAATACCAGCTTTCAAATAATAATGTCTATAATGTTATTAATTAAGTACATGATAATACATACAGAAGTTTATACTCACAAATTTACTCAATTTCTGAAGTAGGCAGGGTATAAACAGCCTTCTGGCAACATTTAACTTGTCATCTTAATTCACTCACTTTTTTATGCAAGTACCAACAAAACTTGTATGTAACCTTATAAGAAATTCAATGAATGTGTTGTTTTTTATGTTTTTCACTAAAATTAATCATGTAAATAGTTACTTACTAAAAACTATGCCTGTGTCCTTGCTAAACATTATGTTATTAGTTTGTGTTGCCGAAGAATCACATGTAAAACTAAGGCATCAGGCCAAACCAAACCTTGTTTTGCTAAAACTTGTTTGTGATTCAACAATTAACAACTGTGTCTAACTATAGTGTTTACTGGATTGAAATCAAGGCACTACAGGTAGGTACCTACTTAGTTTTAAGCACACAATCATTCAGTAGATTAAAAAGTTTTCGTTTGGAAAGATTGTTGCTGTGTTGTGCAAAGTTTGCTCAATGTAAAACCACACTAACTCACAACTTTCCTCCTTAATATAACAACTAGCTTTGTTGTTGTTTATTAGAAAAAACTGGACATCATCACACAGGTGATGACCTACTTTGATGTCCAGGGTTCACCAACTATTGTATAGTTATAAGCCCTATCTCATAGTAAAATTTTATGTTCACTACTGCTATACTTACCTGTTTCTTTCTAATAAGGTCAAATAAACGTTTTTATTATTATTATTATTATTGTTACCAAAATAATGTTTTACCGCAATTACTTAGTTACAAATAAGTAAGAAAATTAGTCTGCTATTCCAAACGCATAATAGTTTCGTTTATCACGACTCAAAATGGAAGTAGGTGTTACAAAGTTGCGGGGAAATTACACTGTCCCATTTATTTAGGCTCTAGGCGTGCAACTAACATGATGTAGGCAAGTACCAGCGAAGAGCGTTAACAATAGTTTATTTGTAAGCCGAGCTGGTATGTGGACAGCATTCCCCTCCTAATCGAACTGGTTGCAAGCAGTGCGCGTGCATTACAATGTAAATGGCACATTCGTCTACAGGTGCCGTGTAGAACCTGAATTGTACCCGGTACCATGACACACGTTTGAGAAACGGTTATCGTGTGGCGCGCATCCATCGCTGTTTCGACACACATGCTAACCTCTACGCAGCCTTGGCGAGAAGCATTATGTAACGTGTTTTACATCTGTCTCGAGGAATGTGTACAGATTTGGGTACGTTTTGGTGTAGGTCACAGGTGTAGGCAATGCGAGACACACAGGCGACAGCGTTGCTCGCTCGATGTGGAAATGCAACTGACTGATATCAATACATGTACTTACATTGTAGGTACGTGCAGATGTTTGCGGTACATAAGTGCTGGGACTTCTCAGTGCTTACTTAGATAGCACTAAGCAATAAACAAACCTAGTATAATGTTTTAAGCTATATTTACCTTAAACTACGCTCAGTATAAAGTTATGTTAGATTTAAATACTTAATATAATAACAACATTATCAAATTTGTTTATTTCGATGCATGTGATAAAGTTTTATTCCACGCTTGGTTTATAGCCGTCTTATTGCTTATGAACATACAATAATAACGCATAAAGTCTCGAAATTTTATGGCATTTGTGTAATTAATAACACATAAGTACCTTCTGATAATAATTTTTCAAAGTTTATTTCCCCAGTTTGACCTAGATCAGTGAGCTGGTATCTATACATACATATACAGGTAGGTATTTAATGGATACAATATGTACCTACCTAAATATTGATGTCCATTGTCCTTACGATCATTGTATTGTTATTCATGTATCTTGTTGTTTCTCTTTTATAAGACATCAGTTATTACAGGTACATACTTAGGACTTAATTAATGCTTGGCACATTACAAAGTAGGTTTCTTCACAAGTATTAACATACGTTAGAATTTTTTCGAAAACCGACACTAACATTAATAACTTAAAATATCTCTATCATAAAAAGCACGTTGCACAAAGGTAGGCGAACAAATATAATAAAAACAAAAGCGAAGCGAACGTTTTAGCACCTTCATAAAAACTGAAACTACGCTCAATAAATTAATAAGTCATCGTCAAATGCCTTCAATTACCCCGCAGTATAAAGTGGAGTGAAGCAGGTAAACAAAATAGACTTTAAAATAGAGCTGTTATAAATTTTACAAGAGCGGTCGAGCTCCACCGCGTTATGCAGTTTTTTTACCGCACTTTTTGTTCGATGGCATTCGCTTTGTGTGCTTACTTCCGTCGGTGCCTTTTTTCTTGTGGCGCTAAAGTTTGGACACAAAGGCTTCAAGGCTCCTTAGCGCCACCCGAGTGACAAGCGTGATGTGCCTAGCTGGACCCCTCGGGGGAGGAATTGTTTCACAAAATGACCGTTTTACGGCGTGCGTCATCGGATCACTATTTACGTAAAAAATATACGAACCTCCATTACTTTTTCAATATGAGGACTGATGAAATAATACGTAGAACTGGTAATTAAATTTACATTTTCTCCTGAGCGTTTGTTTTCACATTAATCTTTAATTTATCACCTTGAGAAATCTTAGAGGAACGGTCGTATCTAGACACCACCTTATTTCTGACACTAATACCTACAAGCAATTAAAAGTTTAAGCGAAAATTCATAATTTACCGAATCAATTTCAATAAAATTAATGGGTATCATATTATGATGATCAAATTAGTATTAATATGATATCATCGCTTTAAAATCGGTAAGCGAGATCTTCGTGTATCTCAAGTTACTAATTAAGCCAGGTTCTTTATTTTTAGGTTTACCATCACCTTTATTTTGTGGAAACATGACATCATTTCACGGGAGAGAAAAAATGGAGTTTTGTCAACAAAAAGAAGGGCTCCGTGTGCTAAAGTATCCAATTGCATGTTTGCTTTATCTAAAAACTCTTTGCCAAGTTTATACCTGTTAACTTTCCCCAGCGCCGTTTGTCATATTTTTTCACGACAATATTGTAATGTGGAGAGGCTGTTTGTGTTTTTGTCTGCGAGTTGGATAATCGCCATTGTCCTGCTAGCGCCAGCGGCATCTGAAAGGACGCTTCTGTGCCATTGAAACCATTATACTTTTATATTGTTCGGGACTTTACTCCTTTCAGATTAAAGCCCATTATCAGTGTTAGCGCCGTACTTAATTTAAGTGGTACAGAATAGGCCCTTTCTTGCAGACAATTGGTGTAACATTAATGTTATCATATTTATCAGTGAAACGTTAGAAGCTAGCGGTTAATGTATCGTGATTCATTCTTGAAGCTTCAAGTGACTTACTGCGTAAGCTCTATTGAAAAATCCAATACTCAGCTTTTTGTGTAAAAGAATAAAGACCCGCTGTAGCTTCTGCCCGAGGGATATTGATGTCTAATTTTGCTAATTGTCGCTCCTAAGAAGTTGCCCGAAGCACTTTGCCATGCAATTTGCATGTAACCTAAAGATTTTTGATAGTTTACGCCCACGTAACTGGACCCTCAAGGATTATTTACTTGATGTTACTAGTTCCTAGTAGTATAACTAACCCACTTGGTTTGGTTTAATTACTTATTAAATAAAATTATTTGTGTGATATTCTTATGTCAAATAAGTCAGTAGTATAACTACATACAATGAACCTAGTAAAGTTTTATTAGTAATCATTTTTATACTTCATATAATTTTACTACAAAAGATCAAAAGTGTTTTCAATACGAGATAATAATTTTCGCTCTGGGAAAATTCTCTCTAAGTGAAAATCTCTTTGAAATATTTTGTAATAGGTAACATGTAGTAATATGTATCCACGCGTGGAAAATTAAAGGCACGCGTTGATGTCTTTTGTATAGAAGATTGAATTTGGTCATATACCTACTTGTAAATAAATATTTCTTTATACCAGTTATAATATATCGACGTTTTATTAAACTACGTATTGTTTTCCATATGTTTATGGCACAGGTGTTAAGTATTAGATTACCTCGCATTATTTATGTGCAAACGTTTATAATAAAAATTAATGATATGTATAAATTATGCTTATAAATTAATACCTAACAGATAGATGACCACGAGATTGTAAAGTAATCGTCTAATAGACATTTATCATTAAATATACCTAACTATATGTATAAAAGTGATAAAGATACATAAATTAAGTTAAACCTATTTATCAATTATTTTATGTACATGTGATTAAAATAAAATATTTTACTTACATTTGTTAAAAAAATAAGGCATCTCCATTTAAAAAGATTCCATAAACACTTATAAGAAAATTTTCACTAGACGAATTCATGATTTGTACAATCTAATGTTTTTATACCTATAAAAAAATCTATAACTGTGATCTTTGAAATTTACTTGTAATTAGTAGGTCAATCGTCAAAATTAACGAATTTTGTATTGGTTTGTAGACAAGTAGAAGGTAGGTGTGTAAATGACCATTTCATGTTAATAACCGTAGTAGGTACAAATAATTTTTTATAATAAAAATATCTTACAAATTCGACTTGGTAATGAATAATAACATTCGAGTCAAGTAAGTAAGATATCGGTTTTTGAGTTTTATAGATAAGATAGATAGAGATACATTTACTGTAAACATTTAATATGTTACATCTTACAAATAGCACTGTCTCTTACATTAGTAAAAAACTGTGTCGTAAAGAGGCAAGTTCTTCCGGGGTTCTTGTTTACAACTTAGTATTACATTAACAACTTAAAAAAGTAACTTTTTTACCTTACACCCTGTAGAACTAAGGCCGTAGTTAACGCTGAATAAGTTTTACACTAAAAGTAGATAGCTATGTCCCTACATTATTAACAGAAACATAGTTTGAGGCTGGCCCTGTGTGATATCTCCCGAAATATTTATTTATATTTATTTTAATATTAAATTATGAATTTGTTACGCTATCTGTTGAGACTTGGGGCCCGTGGTTTCCGGACACTAAATTATTTGTGAAAAACATTTGGTCCTTGCCACAGAAGATCTCAGGGCTGGCAGCTATTTCTCTCAACGTTTCAGTCCTTCCATTCAAAGAGGAAATACTGCCAGCATCCTGGGATCGTGCTGCACAACCACAGTATGGACGGTGTGCTTATGAGTTTTTTATAAATATCTATTTTTTGTAAGTCTTTTTTTTCTGTATGTATAAGTATTTTTTGTATATATGTACGTAACTTATTTTCAGAATAAAATATATAATAGAGATATTTAGTTACTATTTATTATGTACTTAACTAATATTTCCAACCAGAGATCCTTACATAGTATAGTGGCTGTTTAGCCACCAGGTCGGCAAGTCGGCACCCACCAATTAAACGTCATGGGGCTTATGGTCGTCGTTAGTTGGAAGAGGATAATTTCTCTATCGACGCTGCGCGCGTGTGAGGTCTGCCTTCGCCAGGACTGTGCACCTCCAGCCAGGGATGGACTTGGGGATGGTTTTTTTTTTGCCAGTGGGAAATCTTCATAGATCCCCGACCATAAACGGTCAGGGTAGGTATGTGGGATTCTTACTCACTAATACCCTCTCTTAAGGGGGACCCCCCTGACCCCCTCTGGGGAAGGGATAGGGTAGGGGTATTTGAATTTACACCTAGCAGTAGATTAAAAGAAAAGTCAGTGTCTTTCATGGGCAAGACTCAAAAAAAATAAGAAACAAAAACTTAACTTTGGTACTTTTTCTGAATAATGTGCCATATATGAAATCGTTTGGTAAGAAGCCTGGGCGCATACTTTTTATACTTCTCAATATTGTACGTTTTATCACACCATGTTTATATGTAATTGACTGAAGGAAATCGTGGCTTAAAAAAGGATTTTTGAGATATTTAAACTAAGGCAGATACTAGATATGTGTTTTCACATATAGTGGAGAAAATAAATGAATTTCTATATCGACATATATTTTTATCAAATTTATATACACTCATTTTAAATTTCAATCAGTCTAAAATGAATTTCGTGGCGGTTTTATTTCAGTTCTTTCACCTCTACTCTCTATTCTAACCTGCGGACGACTAGTCCGGCCCTGGCTTTCCTCTCCTCACTCTGCCTCCTTTCAATTAACCTCCCTGGAATTCCAATACACTTGTCTGATAGTTGCCAGTATAAACAATAATTGACCACAACTATTTAGGGAGAAAATTGATGCTTTATCTCCATCTCTAGCGTGAGAATACTTCGTTCTTTGCTTCATTTGTTTAATTACTTACTGTTAACTTTATGAGTTAATTATCATTTCCAACTTTGAATATGTTTGTCCAAAAAGTCGGGCCTATTAGACATTCTTACTACATACGTTAAATAGTCAGTAAGCGGAATTTATTTAACGGAGCGTTATTGTTTGTGAGTAGCACTTATCTCGAGTGAAACAGACTCTAAGCATAACAAAAGTAACAAGTCATCATCTTTACTTTAAGGACCGGCAGTATGAAAACAAGATTTTAAAAATCGTGGGTAAATATTTGCTCGCCTGACCATTCCATAAAGCAAGTCGAGAGGAACAAAAAATACGTTAACAAGAAAGGTCCTGTGGGAGCGGCCGGCGGTGAGACGGAGATAGGGCAGAGCCCCGGGTGCGACAAGGACAGAGGGCGCCACGCCCACAACCACCCACGTAGTCGTAAACAGTCCAAATCCTTTGCACGCTTTCATGTATCCCAAATCGAAATCGCTCCGAGCATCGACCCACCACCTGTAAACAACACGCGCATCTCTCCCCCGTACATAAGACACATTATCCCCTGAAGTTCTTAAATAAGTTATTCCGTGTTGTTGTCCTTTTGTGATCGAGATCATAATGATAAATAACTCAAAGAATAGGTCCAGTTTGGGCATAATAATTGATTTTGATGTCTTAAACATAAAATATTTTCGGTTGAATATTTGAGAACCAATTGGAGGGCCGTACCTATGAGAGTTATTTATGTGTTCTCTAAATCGATTTGTGGCGAGCGCATTGTAGTCCCATGTATCATAAGAATGGATGTGTACTTAGTGGAATATTTTGTGGATGCTTTATTGGATCGTCATTCAATGGGTTTCGAAAACGTTTCACGAAATGGTTAGACCGAAGGTATGAAAGCCGGTCCATGAGAATCGGCAGGCCCTTGTTCGGCCGACAGGCTATAATTTGTGCATCCACTTCGACACATAATTAGAGGGACGTGACGCAATAACTCGCGCATTCCCACATCCCACGACAAGGACACAACACGTAATTTCGACCCATTATTTTGACCGCAAATTGATAGAAACGGTCACACCGTGTCTACGGTTTTCGAATGCCGGATTTTCGAATCCACTTTTTATTTGCTGTACGCATTAGGGATCCCTTTCGATGTTGTAACAGGTTGTAACATTTTTATATAACCTATAAAATGTATCACTTTTGTAATATTTTGGACACATATTCACTAGTCTTTATTTACACAGGTTCAGTTATTCCAAGTACACAATAAAAAATACATAACCCACAGTTCTGCTTGAAAGTCAATCGGCCAGTTTTTTGTGAAATTCACCTTAGGCTTAGATCCTGCGAGTTTAGCATACCAACCGGTGCCTACATTTTTTCGAGTTTACTTGACGTTCAATTAGATGACTCAGGCAAGTTTTCCTTCAATTAATATGTAGATAAATACCGGTACAGCTCGAGGCTTACTCATACACTCGCAGTTATGTAAAACCGGGCTTAAAAAGGTGATTTCTAAAGATTTTACTTGCCTCTTAGAAATGTTATTCAATTAGGTATAACTTAGGTATACTTGACAATATCAATAATACTTAATACTTATAAAAAAATCATTGCATTTAGCTTACAATACAATTCTTCTTCTTATCGAATGAGACTGGCCAACTCTGGGGTCGAGAGTTTATCAAGCCACCCTAAGGCCTAAGGCCTGACATGGCAAAACGACTGCCGTACTATGACGAACAGTCGGGACCTACAATTTAACGTGCCATCCGGACCCACGGAAGCGCCCAAAATGGAATGCAAATTTTTTGTCACCTATCCAAAGACTGACCACGTTAA
Source organism: Macaria liturata (assembly GCA_964023185.1). Classification (NCBI taxonomy): domain Eukaryota; kingdom Metazoa; phylum Arthropoda; class Insecta; order Lepidoptera; family Geometridae; genus Macaria; species Macaria liturata. The sequence goes on along the minus strand of OZ026820.1, from coordinate 5,615,188 downwards.
CAATTCCTTTACATTGGTAATCGCATGCGATTACCGCCGCTATTATTACTATCATTATTACAATACAATAAATGTTACATATCGGTGTAACAGTCAGGCCCTCCAAAATCGTGGGACCGAAAAAAGTTCTACCAGCCTCAGGCCTCACCCATTTATTGGCTAAATTGGTTTTGGTAGATCAAATGCCATTCTATTTCTTATATAATGTGAACTGTAATTATGTCGTATCGAACCGAAGCCTATTTTGTGATGTGGTGATTTGAAAAATTACGAGTGGTTTGGTATTTATTTACTTACTTTACTAACTTACTATTCCTGGTCTAGTGAACAAGGTACATACGGCTTTTTGTGGCCCATTGACAGTCTATTTCTATTATATATTATATTATTTTATTTGCTAGGCTATTTCTACTTATAAACACACATTGCATAGCAAAATCTTTATTTAGTGCTATGTTGCTATCAAAATAAGAAAAACTGGATGTCACAGCACAGGAATAGACATGGTGTGATATCCAGGGTTTGCCTATTAGTGTGGAGTAATCCACAAAGCCCTAGTTTATATAATCTCCTGTGTTCCACCAACCTTACTGTAAAACCCTTTTGAATGTTGAATTAAACGCTTTTCATGTTTATGTTTAGTATAACTTTCCTTTACTTATTTGCTTGGTTCTATTTAATGTGATTATGAAAAGACAACATTATTGATAATTACAACTTTTATACTATGCATAATAATTGTTCGGAAAGTTAATTAAAATATCATCACTTCACGCTTCACATCAGACATATATTATAAAGGTGAAAGTTTTTGCGTGAATGTGTAAGTTTGTAACTTCTTCATTTTCAACCGGCTAAACCGATTTGAATGAAATTGGACATGGAATTATGTAGACTATATTTTGAATTAACGTTACAACGCGGGGCTACACAGCATATTTTTCTACCTATACTAAGTATAAAATGTGTGTAAGATTTATTTTAAAAGCCGTTTATTTAGCCAAAATTACCAATTTCGTGTGTTAGTATGTTTCGATATGACGTGTAAAATTTAGCAAAATATTAAATAACACAAATCAGACAGCGTATATTTTCGAAGAAAAAAAAACAATACTTTTATTGAGTCAAAGCAAACGGGAACCGATAAACTCTCTTCCCGAGCAAGCGTAACGTTGAAACAACATTCTTATAGCAGACATTAGACACTACCTGTTAAACTTCTCGACAAAAACAAGTGGAGAGGCCGACGTTCCGTCTGCCTCGCGCGCGCAGAACAAATAAAATGTAAAAAAGGTGAGCGATGCATTAAGTGCATATAAACATGTTCCTGTAGTGTCAATATTAGCGAGTGCTTTCCCATGGGAACCTGCGCCCGCGCCGCCCCGCCGCCGCTAAATCATTTAGGATGCGCGCCCAACACTTTTCGTTTTTGCTATTGAAATGTCAATTTCATACGATACCGCTCTCGCTCGCCTAAAATCAATTAAAATTGGCTTTTTTCTTTTGTTTGTTGAGATGGTTATTTTTTTTCTCGTTGATTGCATTAAGCTGAGGTTCAAAAGCGGCTTCGTTGAGCCATGTTTACCATTCGGCCTCTTTTACAAATGTCTAGATTTACGACGGTTTACATAAATCTCCTTCCTTCTCTCCTCAAAAATATTTGGTAAGTATATAAGGTAATATCTAAATAGTAGATGCAAAATATGTTAATTATTTATTGTTGTACATACGCAAAACATACTACACAATAATAAACAAAAGCAACTCATATCTAACTAAGAAACTTTAAACTCTTCTCAAGTTGACACATAAACCAACATAATTTTCCAAAGATCCGTAAACAGACATAAAGTTCGTGATGCTACGAAACAATTACGAATATTTGTCCCATGATGTAAGGAGTAGGCCCAAGATAAGCTAATTGTGAATGCATGTAGCTGTCCGCGGGATATATGGCATATGAAACCCAACAGAGGATGGATTATCGTCCTTTAGATTCCATAAAATCTACATACATTACTGCCCCATTGATTTTTCATTGTAAATGCATTGTAATATGACGCTGAACACACACATACTTACACATTTACATTAAAAAACAAGCAGCAACTTAATAATGATATTTATTAGTTAAATATACAAGTAGCATATCAGTAGCCTAGGCAGATTACTGTCCGTGGCAAGACTTTATGCGCTTTTTTGAACTTCACCCAAATCATACCATATATTACGTACATATTTCGTTGAGTGACGATAAATAAGTCGTAGGTACAAAAACTAAATTTTTATTTTATTTAGGTACAAAAACATCGCTGACTTTTCATAAATTTTAGCGAAAGTCAGAATTTAATATGTCATATGGTTGCCATTTTACGAAGAATCTTGTTGGATAACTCTTTGATCGATGTTCGTAAGCCTATTTTACCACACAGTAACATTCTTCCAAAATTGAACATTATTAATCATATATTATGCTTTTATTTCAATGAAACATCAGTATATAACTGGCGGATATTTATAGATATCAGTTATTAATAAAATTATGTATTTATGCCAGCTGATAGTGTGATAGCAAATACATTTCCGGCAACATGGATCTGCGTAATTTGTTATCTCTCATTGTTTTGTACGGGTACATAACTCAGCATATCGGACCAAAAAAACTCTAGTAAACAATTATTATTTATAGGGTGTCATGCGTTAGAAGGAAATATTAGAACCATTTTGTTGCCTGTCCATTTATAAAGGACATGTTTTCGTAAATGAGCAGCGATATGAAACTGAAAATCTGAGTAGCTTTTATCGTAAACTTGCAACTTTTCTTAATTCTCTACTAAGGAAGTACAATAGCTATGTTATCTTCCAAAAAGTGAGCGGGTCAAGTTAAGATGCATTATTTGTTCGGAATGAAGTCAGTAAGATAAAGATCGCCGTACATCGGTCGGTATCAGCGCTTGCATCGAGCTACGCTGGACATATGTTCCGGGCAGGTATGTGATGGAATGTCCGATACAACGCTATAATGATGTTAAAACAAACTGTTAGGCTGTCATTAACGCGACTCAGCGCCCAAATGGGGGAGACCCATTATAAAAATTTGTCCCATCCGTTTCGGCCCAAATTTATGGTTATCGAGCCTGCCCAGTTTTTCTTCAACCCATCGACATTTTATTGCTTCGAGATTAGAGTGGGAACACTGATAACGATGTTTTAGGATTGGACTTGTGTCGTTTATGATGCGGCCGATGAATGAGCGTATCTGATGGACCACTATACATGCATTCCGATGTTGCAGGGGGTCCTTAATACATTCAAGCTATGTAAACTATCTACTTCTATTTTATTACTCTTTTATGACATGTTTGAGTGTTCCTGACAATGCCATATAGCATTTTCATTATGTTTGTCTATATAAATTCAATGAAACCTTATCAATATATCAGTATGTCTGCATTTCCTTCTAAGTACTAAGTGCGTGTATACCTAATATACTTACATGGAAGTAAAATATGATATATGTATGTTCTATACCAACATATGGCTATCAACGAGTATTTACATTGAACGGTTATTTTAAAATATAGAATTTTAAACGAACCGGCTGACGGAATTAGCATAATTTAGAAACGTGGGTTTGGTTATTTTATGTTTTTGCGACTTGCGGCACCTGGCCAAGGTAATTGAAACCTTCGATTTAATTCAAGTTACTCCTAATGTAATAGCTAACATTTACATAACGATCGAGAGGTGAAGAGGTCGACAAGATTTCCTTCCCATCAGTTTTATTGAGGTATCTCAAATTTGTACAAAATCGTTTTAATTTTCATTGCAATATCAAATTTACACTCGAAGTTTTCGCAATGCTTTTAATTATGGGAAATTTCGATCAACTGCCTGCTAAAAGTAGAATACAAGTTTAATTAGTAGGTTAATTAACATGAAAGTGTGCAATAGTTGTTGATATTCTTTTAAAATCGTGTATCACGTAACACGGGAGCCGTTGGTCGGATCGTAATGTATTGTGTTTTATGATCATGGCCTGAGGTATGCAAAACTTGCCTTCAATAATCTCACGTACGCAAACACAAAAACAACTTTTCCATTCCTCAGATGCGAGTACAAGCGATTATCTATCTTATTTTCGAATGCATAAGATCGTTCAGTAAACATGTTTACTACATGGAGTCTCAAGAGACAAGCCTGTACGTGGTAAAGCATTGGATACTGGTCCTCGACAACTTCTGGCCGATAAGTTATTATTTCTGCAAATATTCCAGTGTCACTTTATACAAATGTGCTTGAATGATTGTTGTTAAATGATGAAATCTACATATATAATTATGCAAAACAATAAATCTTAATAATCTTACAATCAACGGATTTACTTGAGTCACAACTTTGCGACAGCTGTAGAAATACCAATTGAGAGTTGAACTTGAGAAGACTAACTGTCAGAATGCACCTAAACTAAATTTACATTAATATATTTTTTGAGTTCAATGCACGTGTTTTTCACTATTATATTACCTTAAATTGTAAATAACGGGCAAATTAATCAACCTTCTAATGCGAAGGTGCGAAACGCAAAGTCTTTTCACCATTATTTTTTTGCATGTATCTTGCTTGAAATTCTTTCTGCTCAGCGATCGTAGTTTACAAAACCTACAAGACTGAATAAAGAGCTTGACACTAATGAGGTTTAGTGTCGTTCGTTTTGACTCCGGTCGCGAAGCTCCAGAAGTGTGGGAAAGTGGCCATCACTGTTATCAAGCGGTCACTTTGATTGTTTCTCAGTGCCCTGTCGCCGTGACAGCATGACGAATGGCCCGATGCGAGCATAGATATCAGGTGCACAACTACCTCAGCGTCCTGTCACCGCCAAAAAAACAAAATCCTAATGATCGATCGGTCCACTGCAGTTATTGGGCTCTAAACGAAGTTATCTGAAGCCACGACCGTAATATAGGTACCTACCTCTCTACCTGGTAGGTTGTCACCCTCACGAATTTGATGACTCAATTTATTACACACGTGAAATTATCTAATGAATTTCTTAGATTACGAAAGTCGTTTCATAGACTAGGCGTAAGTAAAATGTGCTCTAGAATGTGAATATATCTCGAGAGTTTTTGTGAAAATATGATTAGATTGGTAGCAAATTCGAAAATACATTATCATATTTCATACACGTAATATATAATTAAGTTACTTTACACGTATAATTGCTACCAACTTTGATACTTTACTTAGTGTGTCGGTGCAAAATGTTCTATTTGCATTATTTATTGGTTGCGGTCAGAAGCTAGACCAAGAATCTGAGCTAAAAATAGACGCAAACTGTTATGTATCTCTAATAGTATCATTGTTGGCAAATACGTTACACTAATATAAATAACATTCCATGTTGATTGAAGTTAATGTAACTTAGAGCAAAATACAAATTCTAAAAAAACTCAGGTTTAATGTTTTTATAGCTTTGTAATTTTAAAGTTGAGGGAAATTTCCCACACTATGATTAAAGATTGAATTGCAATTAATTCTAATAAAATGTGCCTACTGGTATGGGAAACAACCGAAAATAAAGTATATATTTTATTTGATACACATTTAACATTTACCATTTTATGCTCTATTAATGTCAATAATACCTAATAAACAACAACTAGCTGTATTAATATGTGTTATATTTATCATACGATACTAAAACGATTAGGTATAAAATTGTCAGTTACATGAATTTAGAGCTATCTCGTTATAATTTTGCAACTACACTATCGAAGTATTCACGCGGCCCACAAATGAAATGCATTAAACATTCATCTAATTACAGACATAACTAGTTCAAATGGCAATAGAATATTCAAAGTTCTAGTTGGTCGTGTCAGGTTTCAATTAGAATGCTCTGGCCAGGTGTGGAGCAAGGGTTCATTACACAACGGGTAATAACCTTCAATTAAACAAAAATGATACATAATAAAAACAGTTGTTCTAGTAAAGAGAAAAAGATTTAATTGATAAAACATTCAGACATTAAAAGATAAGATTGTGGACCGAATTCAGATCATCACAAATTATTGTAATGGAATTGCATATGTATTTTGAAACTAGAACCGATCTTGAATTATTGTATGTTTCAAATAGGTTTCCTTCAGTGCGAGGCTGTATCCGTTATCTAGGGACATGGTCGTCGTATATCATTCGCAGCAGCTATTACATCCATTGAAGTTATTAATAGCACTGCACATAAATAACAGTCGCGTTTTGTCAGTTAGCGATTGGTGTCATGTACACGTGCGTTAAGCTCACCTCAACCGCCTTCAGCTAACTCCACGAATAACTATGGTAATTTAAATCAAGCTGCGCTGCACTTTAAGCGTTTGCGTGCACTTTGCTGACTTAATGCAATTATCGTGATGTACGCGACATGCGAACGTCGTTTTAGGAATGTAAGGAGTAGCAATGACAGTGGAATTTTACTGTCGACGTCAGCCGTAAACCTTCATTGTGGGTCAAGGGTTCTCCGTCAAAAGTAGAGGCGTGGAAGCGCAACGTAATTTGTAATGACGTTCGCGCCACTCGAAGAATTTCCATACCCGCTAACGGGCCGACTCCGCTACAAAGTAACAAAGCTAATTTGTCCGAGGCGAAAGATTAAACTGAAAGTGGAAACATCATTACGTTTCTGTGAAACCGACACGGATGGCGGCAGGGTCGCTTAGAACCGGGGTATAGGATCTCGCGAGAATCGAAATCAATTGGCGTTTCTCGTAAAGTCACAGCGGCTGGTCTCTCGGCATGCGAGCAATGCCAGCGGGAGTATATCGAGTGTTGGCGAGCTATCGGGTGATGGGGGCATTCCGTCTCGGGCTGCACCGCACGCGCGGCGCCCGGCAGCTATGCGGCCGACACCCGACACCGGCCGCGCCCGCGCCGCGCCCCGCAAGGTCGGCTACTGCACTGCGCCCTCTACGCATGCACCTAGTTATTGCAAACAAGCACTAGGTTTTAAGATTTGTCTTATTTGGTTTTCCGGATAGGTTAGTATATATCCGTGAAACATGGTTTCTCATACTCTCCAGTAATGATAAAACAACGTAGACAATGATAACAAGGAACTAGAAAGGCTTTCAGACTTGTTCTGAACATTTGTGAGGATTAGGTGTGTAGTAAATATAGCTGCTTTCTAATAAACTTTTTAAGCCTATGTTGCTTGCAGATTCAATAAAGCTTTTCCTACGTCAATTCTATTCAACTCCAAGTTCCGTAGACAATGATAATATCAGTCATTAGCATTTGATAGATTTATTGCAGATATTACCGCGCTGCGTATAACATAAATGATTTGTACACTACAAACATTACAATATTTAATGCTTAATTTAATCACACGATTAACGGCCGTACCTAATTTGCAATGTGCAAAGTACACACATAAATGTGTTGATTTACTGTGCAGTTGTAAATACTTATGTTAATAAGTTGCGGTGGCTAGTACACTCGTGTGATACTTGATTGTATTGCAAAATGGAAACGCACGAGAGCTCGCCCTGCCTCCTACCTCGTAATAATATTTCCTTCGCTTATGCAAATGCTATATATTGACAAACAATATACTCGAGAACATATGCAGTGGACGTGGAAATGTGACAGCGGCGGGTGCAAGCCAGCCAGCCTACACGACATATGCATTACAGGGCTCGCTATTTTATACGGAGATTTAAATTCATACCGGGCCCATAAAACCTTAAACTGAAATAAAGTCAAAGGTCAATAGGCTAAATGTTTGCAAAGAGATTCCGATATGGCATTTTATAGGACTGACCTACCACTACGTCGAAGTTTACGAGTGGATTTCCTAAAATTTTGTAATAACTGCATCCTACGTTTATGCTTCTAAATCTACACCGTGGGAAATCTTGAAAGGCTTACTTTATGAACTTTATCTCAATTTAGATTCCAATTGAAGATCATTTTCTTTATTTTATACCTTAATATACTGGACAGATACAAATGGAGTGGAGCAAGGATCCCTTTCTGGGGCCTCATTTATTATTAATGAACATAATTTAATAAATCAATGTCAACATTGTCACATTATTTGTATCATCAGCAATAGGTTATCATGACAAGTTTGTTTACATAATAGATAAGTTCATGAATAAATCGTCCAACTGTTTAATAGAATTAAATGTATGGAAAGTATCATAACAGCCGAGCGGTAATGCAATCGTGAGTGCAGATATAGTAGGCAGCGAGTTATCGGGTGACCCGCGGGTCGCGCGGCGAGGCAGCGCGGCACCTGCTACGAACCATACACGCTGTTATGCTCCTCGTAATGTCCGAGATTTATGCCGATGAATTAAAATGAAATGTCACTTAATTTAATCAACGCTCCCCGCGGTGCGCGCACATCTGCGCTCGCAGCTAAATAATCGCAGATGAATCACCTTGTTTTGCAGCCGATTCTCGGAATCGATCAATAATTATAATAATTTATCTCGGTAAAATAATAATTATAATTAACAGTCGGTAGTCATACGAGCCGTCGTATAAATTTCCTAATGTGAAACCTAGTGTAACGCGATACGGCGAGCGAGCAGGTCGCCGAGAGTCCACCTGGCCGCCACCGCCAGCCTCCGCCGCTCTACACCTTGATGTTGCCTTTAATATCTTTCCAGAAACGGCGATTACGTACCCTGCCCACTTGGCCGCATAAAAATCGCCCAAATCAATCAATTTGCATAATTAAACAATTAATTTAGAAAATTGAGACTTTAAGTCGGCATCGCCCGCTGTGATAAAATTGTTCATCTCACATTACATTTACCTACTCCTATTAGTTCAGTTCGTATTTTATTGGTGATGCACTAAATTAAGACGTAATTGATGCAAAGGAACCGCATCGAAATAGGTGCATCTTGCGGTTTCGTTGCAGATTTATAGTCGTTCAATACCGCCTATCACATACTTGAATAGATAACGTTTTTGTTCTTCTCAACTTAGTATCTCATGTTATTGTCAATGAATGCCTACAGAGTCCCAGAGCAGGGTGTGTGGTATCTCTCGCGAGGAACGCATACAGTATACACATGTATGTATACATTACACATGTATCGAACCTCATAATGTCTCGCGGGACTCCAAATAAGGACAGGTCGTTCACCGCGCATTCTCTTTGTTCAAAAAAATAACACATCATGTCTCATATTGGTCGAGACGTGTGTGGAAAATCAACTGACAATGAATAACTTGGAAAATATTGCATCTCGACCGTCCAACATTCCCATTTGTTTGTATTTAAGAAATATTACAGTACAGATTTGGCAGATCGACTGAAGGGTCGATATGTTCGGGACGAGCTACAGCTCAAAATAGTCTTTTTCTATTTAAATGTATACCATCTTGTATTCTGTATCTGGACGATTACACCTTTAGGCAAACAAGCTACACCATTACATCATCAAGCAATTAATCCATGATATTTACCTAAAACGGATAGTAATCTCGTAGACACGAGTATCAAATATTATTTTGTACAGGTGGCGTATATCAAGGAACAAGTTTGTCGCTGATTATGTCAGTTGTAAATGTTTGGTTAATGTCATTGTTTTATGAATTTGGAATGTGTTTTTTTAGTGTAGGGTCATGTTACCGCGGTGTCGGGTGTCGGGTGTCGCGGTGTCCGCCGGGGCTGCCAGGTGTGGCTCGAGGACATTAATCGTGGATCCAACTCGGTATAGATCACAATCGGAACCAGTTTTATTATTTTAAAGTTGTAAATGACGCAAGGTATGTGCAGGTGCGAGCGAGTACGGTAAAATAAGGACGGTGTATACGGTCTGTAAGGATGACGCACTGAAATACAAGTAAATAGTAAAAAGTAAGTGCGATCGTACCAGTGTGACAAATACTGATCAAGTGTCCACAGTTTGTTTGTGTCAGTATATTATAGGTATAGTCTATGCAATAAGATTTAGAAGACGATTGATAAATTTTACATTTGCGTAGACGTATGCAGCCTAAATAATAAATCATAATGTGTAAGGAGCTGAATTGGTCACAAAATAATAATACTTTTTATCCTACTTTTTGAACCATCATTAGTTCAATACTATAGTTATATAATAAAACTGATATTTTTTTGTTGTTACATTTTTAAATACCCAGCATTAACGTACACAAACGTTTAAATTAGTTTCCTATACTTACATTATAGCCGCACTTACTATTTATTTATTTAATCGTATAGCATTATCAAGCAGGCTATATAGGTATATTAAGACTGCTTAGCCAGTTAATGCGTCAGGTGGAAGATCGAACATATCTCCGGGAGGGCCGTTATAGGATGGATTATATGCTCCATAGTCTGAATGTCCTCGCCACACTCACACATGGCACTAGCTCACACTCACTATAATATTTACGAGCATGTTGGCTAGAGTCCCCGCCCGTGTGTATCACATACAGCGACGCAGTGAGGCGCGCCGGCGTCGCGCGCGGCGCCCTAGCGTCTGCCGCCCGCCTGACATACGCCTCCACTGCCACACAAGCATTAGTAAAACTAGGTACCTGTATACTTTCCAGTTATACATAGGTTTCCACTATAAACTGTATTACAATTAATACTTACTAAACTTCATTGATAACATTTTACTTATGTATTCTCTCTCTCTCTCTCTCTCTCTCTTGAGTCGTATTCCTCATGATTGAGGGTCGGGACTCCCCCGCAGAATATTAATTCTGAATATTAAATCCCGTAACGGATTACCGTTAGGGGAGATTTCTTGGACAGATACATCGTGGTGGGCGCCCAGGTCCTTCCACGGAAGATATGTCGGTTTCCTCCAGATGTTTTCCTTTACCGTTTAGCGAGTGCAAATTCACACATAACTCGAAAATACAAGTCATTGGTGTAGGGCCGGATTCCAACCAGGATGTGTCTGAAAAGCAAACACTGGAACCGCTACGCTACACTCGCTTATGTCTTACGTTAACATTATTTTACGGTAACGGAGTATATCCTGATTCATTGTGTCACTTCAGCTGAAACTGAACGTGAAGCTTTCACTTTTCGATTAGACACATGTTTATCTCATGTTACTATCATAAGGTACTATAATTACTTGGTTCAAAAAAGATTCTCAATCATTTTGTTTCAGTATTTTATCTTGTTTCATCCAAAAGTTTAACTTGAATTTGGTACAACGACTTAATTCATAACACATCCATAAATTCAAATATTTTAAACAGACAACAATATCTTTATGCCAAAGCCTTAACCATTTAAGGATGTTATTGGTATTCGTTGGTGGCAAATTAAACCCGAGATGAAGCCATGTGACTACAGAGAAAGGAAGTCCAACAAAATGAATAAAAGATACGAACACAAAAAGGGCTATTTGTTGAGATATCAAAAAACGTAATCCGCAATTGAAAGCCAGTTCGAGATATATATTGCAGCTCTCTGTATCAATATCACACTTGTGATTCTCACTCTGCCCACGTAGACCTTAATGGCGGCAACATATTCTCGAGGTTGTCATTTCTTCAGTGAAGAAACGAGTATTCCAGATATGTACATACAAGATGGAAGGTATTTATATGCCCCGAGCATCAGTGCAGCGATGATTGCGATCGGGATTCCATTTATATCTGTCCCTGTTTTCCTGTTCCCGAGCAATAGGCCCCGCTCCAAGCAACCGGAGCCAGGCGCGGAGCAACGATCTCAGCTCGTCCCAGCTCGCGCTATCTAACTACTTACATTACTGCGATACCCATCTCCACCGCCACTGATTAATACACTTTAGGCCTTGCAATAAACTCACTTGTACGGCTAATTAGTGTGTTATTGAACTGCCTCCGAGGCTTGATTTATACGGCTGTCTTTAACTCAAATACGTTCGATGTTTCCGCGTCTAAACGAATCAAATAGGTCAAGTCAAGAAGGCGATCAACTTTTGTAAAGTATAATTAGAAACCTGCATTTTATTTACCTTTTTAGACGATCGCTATGAGAAGTTTAATCGGTGAACTACTCAATTCACAGCGTTCGACCCTGTCGCTTTTTCTTATCCTTCAGCCCGAGTTAGCAAGACGAGCGAAAAGAAAAACAGTATTGTAACGTTTGCATCATATATATCATTTACATTAATGAGCTTCTAAAAGGGCATAAAGACAGTTGATCCATTAGCCGTTATACCGCATTCGATACGGTAAAGATAGAAACGTCAGAAATAGCTTAGCCGAGTCGATTTAGATTTCGACGTGTCGTATTTTATGTGTAATTTTCTCGGAATGAACCATTGGCATAAAACCTCGGGCTAGCTTTAAAAGGCTTTAGCTCGGAACGGGTAATGGCGAGGCGAGTGGACGGCGACCGCGCGTCTGCCGCCGCCAGCACCTGCCGCGCCGAGGGCTATTTATAAACCAGACCGTACCGAGCCCATACAACATACGACCATCAACACGTTCTCGTTTTTGCCGACACTAAAACAGAAACAATTAAACGGCCGCCACTAAGCGATGATGCTAAATCCCAGATGCGAGCAGCTTTTTGGCTTTGATGTTTCATAACGCTGCCGTGCCTACGTGAAACCTCACAGCGAGTGGTCTATCTACTCTGCGTACTCGCATCGTTCCTCCATCCGCGGTTTTATAGTCGATATAAACAAGTTGCATCTAGGTAATATATTTAGCTGCATAATACCGAGTGGGAACCCCCAGTAAAATATTGTTTACAAGCATTTTGCGCAGTACGAGCGAACATAATTTTCCACGATGTCCAAGTTTGCATAATCGCGATGATTTCACTGGGGTGGGTCGGAATGTCTAAACATGTAAGTGATTACTCCGACACGACAGTTATCGAGCGGCATCATAGTATGCGGTGTGGAGTAGCTCGGTCGGTAGTCGAACAAATATTGTTTTTAGCGATCAGTGCAGCGGTGTTTGTGCACTATGTGTCGGACATGTTTACGTAACAGTGTTCGGAGACGTCGGGAGCGGAGGTGAGTAAACAAACCAATCGGTGAGTTCCAAGCACACGGCTGTTTGCTCACTGCCGGCCAGTTCGTGGCACATTGCGTGATTTGTTTGTCTGTGGTCGCGACATGCTGACTGCAGCCAGCTATCGATGCTGAGGAATTTGTACGATGCCATAACAGGTTTTACTTTTGAACAATATCTTAATCAATCCCAAAAAATTTCTGTAAAAAGCCCCGTCAATGATGATACCGATAGTTCTCTTATACATATATTATAAACTCCAAACAAATCTATTGTTCAGCTATTAGGAAAAGATATAACCATCAATCTTCGTCCAGACTTTTATAGATCACAAATCACGCGATCGTTTCGCTAAAAAATGCCGACCTGAGAGGTCGCGTCGTAAAAACTGAACAAGGTGATCTGAGGTAACAATTAAGGCCCCATCTAGTATCTAAGTTTAGGTAGGGCTGGGCACGAGCAGTATGCTAAAGGTAGGTATATATTTTCCGGAACCAGAATTATTGTAAAAATTAGTTGAGTTAATAACATAAATAATTGTCACCAGTAATAAATTATATATGTAGATATATATTCTAGTTTCTATAGAATATAAATAGCCCTAAAGACTATCTGTGTTTTATTCGTGTACAAACCTATTTACTATCCCACATTGACTCAGCCAGAGATATTTGTACCGTAAGCGTACTAGAAATCACAATAAATTATGAGAATTTTCTTTAATTAAAGTATTAGTTACGGAGAAGTTAACACTCAATTGTAATCTGAGTCTCGGTTCTACGTAGTGCTGGTGACCAAAAAGTGGCATATTATTTGCACGAATCTAAGGATGAAATAGTCCTTGATTTTAGGGCACAGTTACAGATGTTTATCATTATCAAAATCTCATTATTAGTATTCTGCCAGATTTAGCCAGATTAGGATAGAGAGTCGTCACCAGATATTGAGAATATTGAAGAGGAAAACACACCTAGTTGAAGTGTGAGTGAAGGCACTGCCTGTGCATGGTTTAGACAAAGGCTCATCGAGCTAATTAGCTCGAGCCGAGAGGAATGCCCCGCAGGCGACTGGCAAGATGTAATTACTGCACAGCCCAGCCCATCTATGCCACGGTAATAACTACTACAGTTTCTTGGATGAAATATCGTGGTTTTAATATTACTTTAAGGTTTCAAAAAGGAGACGACTTCCCATTTCCCCTAAAGGCCTATTAAAAGGCCATAATTAAAAGAAACTAATAAATATGTAAGCTATACCAGATAGTCAGGCATTTAAGTAACGGATCACAAATGACATATTTATTTGGTGTTTACGATAGCTATCTAAGCAGAAATTGAGTAACTTATCAGAAAGGACATTTTCACTACTAAAAATAAAGAGAAATAATTATACTTAATCTTTATTTTTTTTTTATGAACGATTCTGGCGTATAACACATTTGTCATCCAAAATTGAAGTGGTTTGTCGCCAATGCCTTTTTTATTTGATTGTTTTTCTTTTAGATAGTTAACTGTATATTACATTTAGACGTGCTCATGAGGACAAAAACAGCAGATAAAACCCGATAAAAAACCAAAATCATAAAGATTTAGTAAAACCCGTAGTGACCGTCCCGTACTTTTGCCTCCGAGATTTATTATTTTACATCCGTATTCTAGTGTCAGGTAGACTTGATTTTCATAGTTAAAATTACTATGTTTTTCTTTTTCGGTATTCAAGTTCACATAGGGTCGTTCTCTTTAGCATTTTAAAAATATTATGCAAATTTTTAACAAAATCCCTCTTTGTAAAGTTGTATCTTAGATATTTTTCATCAACATCTTATTATCTAGATATTAAATAGGACATTGTTACCCTAGGGGTGAAAGTAACTTATTTAGTCCCGAGACGGGGTTTGGCGCCCGAAACGAAGTGAGGGTCCCAATAGTTCGAGGGACTATATAAGTCTTTAACCCGAGGTAAACACTGTGCTTTTCATTACAAATACAAGGAAAGTAAAAATAAAAACACGAATTAGCTAAAGAAAAAATGAGTAAATTTTATTTTACATTTAACAACAACTTTGATGAGATAATTTTATTTAAAGTTTATGGTAAAATTAAAACAATTGGTTATTCCACTACCGCTTTAGCCTCTTTTCTTATAAAACCAGGCGTTAAATTCATATAAAAATCAGATGAACTCATTTTATAGGTACAAATCTTATACGTATAAACAAAAGTCTTCAAATCGAAAAAATAAATGAAGATCGAATTGCCGCTTTCCCGCCTATTTTGTTTGTTTTTTTATGTGGCCGGCCGGCCAGCATTATTTTTTATTTTCATCATTGAAAAAATGGTAAATATTTTGCCCAAATCTAAGTTATTTTAAAGAAATTGTTGAAACTATACGATAATAAAGTTATTTAAAAAATATGTATTCTTTAATCAATACTTAACTTTAAGTTATTTCAATTTTACATCGTGGCTGAATAGAAAGTTGGAACATGGTTCAATAGATATGTGAAAAAGAACCAGTTTATTTTAAAATAATTTGACAGCTGTCAGTTGAAAGCGATTCTCCCTAGGGATGAAAAGTATTACATTCATCCCGCTCCTCAGGCAACTTCAGACCTACTTTCAGAGTATGAGTAATGAAAATAAGTTGTCAAATTAACATGTAAAAACTCTGCGCGCGACTGGCGGCAGCACTTATGCCAAGAATTGGCCTCTGATGCAAATTGCAATCAGAACATTTTAGTTCCAATTTTATCCGCGCACAGAGTTATCTTGAACTCTACTAACTTCTTTACAAAAACAAAAGAGTTCCTATATCTACATTCAACAAAAGAGTTCTTATACCTACATTTAACCAAATAGTTCTTACACCTACATTCAAAGAGGTTCTACGTCACAATACGTAAGTATAGCAGAGATTTTGTGCCTATAAAATGAGTTCATCTGATTTTAATATAAATTTAACGCCTGATTTTATAAAAGAAGAGGCTTAAGCGGTAGTGGAAAATCATCATACGATTTGAGGTATCTTTGTTTTGACTTGGGTGGTAAAATAAAATTTACTCATATTTTCTTTAGCTAATTCATGTTTTTATTTTTACTTTCCTCGTATTTGTAATGAGAAGCACAGTGTTTACCTCGGGTTAATAGTAGATTAGTAGCCGAGGGCTGTAAGGCATCAATTGCAGCCCGAGATATTTAGGCGCACGAGCGCAGCGAAGGCGCTTATAGTTCGAGGGTGCAATTGATGCTTACACCCGAGCTAACTACTCTGCTTTACATCTCGATTGTGAGGTAAGTAGAAAAAAACCGTATTACAAGAATAAAACATTTTAATGGTTAAAATTTATAGTGAAATGAGAACAATTTTCAAATTTTAGGGACAGGTGTTTTTTGGGTATGTTAATAGCTTGAGATTGTGATATTTATTGGTCATGGACAAAATCAGAACTTACTCGTTTTTCTTTTCGCCACTTCATGAACTCGTCGTAAGTTTTCAAATATCTCTTTAGAACTTTCAGGCAAAATATTGCTAATTGCTGCCTTCAGCTTCCATTTTCATTGAATCAGGAGTGCAGCTTATATCTTCATCACTTGCAGAACTAATGCTTTTTTCCTAATTAGCAAGTATTTATAAAAAAAAAAAACAAAAACAAACAATACTTAAAGTAAACGTTTTCTATTCCCGCCTTTTTTCATCTTTTTTTTTCTGGAACACAATTGAGCATCGCCGTTCGATATTTAAAATTGATGACTATAATACTCATACGAAGACAAGGCTGAATAGAGAAGCGACCTCCTTTGTCTACTAACCGAACTTTTTGAAAGAGTAAAATGTTATTTTTTTAATTACTTACCGCCCTAGGGCGTTTCTAGCTACATACCTACCACTACCCTAGAGCGCTAATTAGTTACTTACAAGCCCCATTTGGGGGTAATAAGGACCTACTTACCGAACATGAGAGATGTAAAGACTTATTTAGTCCCTCGAACTATTTAAACCCCGTCTCGGGACTAAATAAGTTACTTTCAGGGTAACAATGTACTATTATCATATGTATTTTTTGAAGTGCATTCAAATCAATGGAAAAGCGACAAACAACTTTATCACTATAAAACCTAGTACCTACCGAATATGTAGGTACCTACATATACATATACCTACATATATATGTACATAACGATAAAATGCGAGAGTGGCTCAGCGGTTCCAGTGTCTACATTTCATCCAGACGCACCCTGGTTCAAATCTGGCCCTACACCAATGACTTGTATTTTCAAGTTAAGTGTGGATTTGTACTCGCTTAACGGTAAAGGAAAACATCGTGAGGAAACCGACATGTTTGAGGACCACAATATCCGAGGACATGTGTCTTCCGTGGAAGGACCTGGGCGCCCACCACGATGTATCTGCACAAGAGAACTCCTCTTACCAATTCATTCTGCGGGGGAGTCACGACCCTCAGTCATGACGACTCAAAGAGAGAGATATATATATATATATATATACCTACATAATATCGATTGGTAATTTAATTACAATGTTCGCATTATTATTACGAGCATAAAAAAATGTTTTATTCAATATAATGTATGCAAATGTAGCAGTAAATAACGCCGTCAATCCAATTTAATGTTCTTTGATAACGGTAGTCAGTGTGGAATAAATTGTTTGCGTTCGCGTCACCAGAATGTAATGTAAGGTGCTAGAAACTCGGCCGATTGTACACGCAACGTATAAGTATACATATTCTAATTATTTAAGTACTGATGTAACATAAAATTATACACACATTTTATGACAAATAAAAAATGTAACTACTCTGCCTTACTCTACTATCTTTCATTATTTTGCTATTTTTAAGTCGGAAAGGTTAAGAAAATAAATCACAGCATGAAATAACATTGTTTTTTAATTATTTCTACATATTAATTTTCGTTTTCATTTTGTTATGCATTAAAAATCTTTGGTTAATATAGAATTTGCTCGTAAAATCTACAAAATCTTGCCAACTCACAGTGCTCAGATAATTTTTCTCCCCAAATAAACAGTGGTTCGTCCTACAAACACAGTGAAAACTAGTTACACTATCCAGATGGTGAATATAACACTCGATAAATGGGCTGTGGCAATAAATTAGCTAAGAAAAGGAGTTACGGGAGCGCTGATAGAATCTACGAATCAAACTAAATAGAGGCGCGAACTGCTATATGGCAGTTTTCAAGGTTTCGTATTAGAAGATCTGAAGAATTGGTTTCCGCTAAGACGGGAAACTGGGTTGTGTGTTTTTCCTTGCAAATATAAGAAATGATTTAAAATTATATTATTGTTGAGATGATGTCACTGGTGCATTACACGCTGCAATTTTTTTTTTACAAAAAAACAATAAAAAGTGAAAAATACTTGTGCCTATAAGTTTTGTACCTAAGTCTATCCCGAAGTACACAGATGTTTAGATAGATAGATTAACTCTTTATTGTTGACACATATTAAAAGACAGTACATAAAACAAATTGTAAGTATCTAAAGTAGTGCCACAAGCGGCGGCCTTATCGCTAAAAGCGATCTCTTCCAGGCAGCCTTCGGCTGGAGAGAAATAAGCAAAAAGAAAAAAAGAAGAATGTGGTGTGCAACTAAAAGGAAATAAGAAATATTACTAATATATACTATATATATTTACATATACTATATATGTGTGTATATATATATATAAATACACAAAACACATACTTAATATAATAAAATAGATGTTTATATACAAATACATATAATATACAACAGAATATTATAGGTGATAGCAGTACCTATACTTAGTTAAAATAACAGCAATTTTCATTGAAGAGAAGCGAGATAAAATTTAGATTCCCATAGTAGCATGCTTCAAGTTACAAAGTTTGTAGTACGTAGTGTAGTAGTAGTGGTAATAAATAATTTGATTTGTACACGTTTTCGTAATCTCACGACACCGTTAGAGTTGACGAATATTATTCATTGGGTTGTAGGTCCGGGCCGCGGCGGGCATTAGTTATGAAGTTTTTGTGTGTATATTATTTACGTTAAGCTTGTGGTCGGCCTTCGTCGCCGAGAGACAACGCGCCTGCCTCCACTTTCACTCGGAACAACCAGCTACGAACCAAGCGCTTCTTTACTCCTCATCTTTGGATGCGGCATCGTTCTTTTTGATTTAGACGTTATCTAACTAAATCACACTTCTGTTTGAACTAAGTTGTCACTCTCAACCATGTTCCGAATATATTGGGTCCACCTGATTTGGCAGCATAATGTTATTACACAGAGCGACTACTATCAGATTTCCGCATGCTGAAGGGATAACTAATATTCCGTAATAAGATCGGGCGTCAAATTAATGTATTTACTGCTGTTAAAAACTATATCGAACCTAAATCGCTCACGCGGACCTGCACAAAGTCATCACCTACGCACGACCCGCCATCCCTATTTTGAAAGCAAATTATTAGCTGCCACGAAGTAATGCATTCTCCAGAAAGGGTAGGTGGTAATTTACATCTAACATCTAAACTAAAACATGGGAGCTTTTGGCAAACTATTAATTATTTTGTACCAGTTGAATGTCGTGGGTGTAGGAATCTAGCCAGTTCTCACGTAGTCACATTCTTGTTGCATATGCACATCCTATAAACAAATTTCGTTGCTCCGTGCGTTTGAGTATTTTCGATATTCTTTCTTACTCCTACCGCAAAAATGTGTGTTCAATCAAATCGTAAATTACTGCGCATTACATGTTTACTTGTAAACACAACATTGGCCGTATATTTTACTTACTTTATTTTCCACTCGTAGAAATTGTTCGAATATTTTACTTGCCTTACTCACATATATAAACCCAGACGTGTACATAGTACTACAATGTATTCTGGCTTAATGTCAACCGAGACAAATAATTCTCGGCCAGTTTGCTTATAATCAGTATTTATTTTCTGTCAAGTTTAGAAAATATTGCATCTGACATCTAGGGGTGGTAAATAATACTTTTGAATACTCAATTTTAATCAAAGAGGTGTAGTTTTTAATTTCTCGTGACAACACTAACTTCCATTTAGATACAAAGCACAGTAAATACTCTCATTATTTACCCCGAACATAGGTACAGCTTTCGTTTAAACCAACTCAGCTTCCATCTGATGGGAACCCCCTGGAAAATGCGTTTTGAGTAGTTATAAAAATACACCTAGATGCGTCACGGGATATTTATACAATTTTATAATTATCACATTATCACATTATCACTATATAGTATAAAAAATAGCGTCTGTTTGTTCGCTGTATGTACATACGAGTACATATGTATGGTTAAATCTATTCAACGGATTTCGATGCAGTTTTTTTCTGATATAATAATTCAAGAGGAAAGTTTATATATATATATATTATCGCGTGCGAAACCGCGGGCAAAAGCAAGTTTTATAACCAAATCGAAAGCTAGTTTGTTTCCTTGTTTCCTGGGCAGTATTTTCTAAACAATATTATTTACGTTTACGCACAGGATTGCTCTACGATTACGAAAGGCTTTATTCAAAACGTTTTTTCAAAACAACAAGGGCCAAGCCGAGTGCATCCACTAATAAGCAATAATTCAAAATATTATGTAAATGGCAGCCATTTGGTCGTTATTGACATGTACTCTGTAGAGTAGCTTCCAACATCCACGGGTCAATATTGACCCAGAACAAAACAGCTCCTGTTTTCATCGGCTTGGTATTCGAACTATCAACACATTAATTTGTACAAACATGATATAATTAACCTGAGAGTACTCTGACTCATATGCGAGTGCATGGAGGTAAGTTTAATTTAGAAATTCCATTTTCTCTTACCTACTGAATATTTAGAGAATAATCAACAGCAAACTAAAACTGCGTAAGCAAATGTCTAACAATGTCTGACTACCAAAGAGAACAGCAAACGTAAGTACCTAAGTAAGAATTTATGAAAGGAACAACTTTAAACATTTTTACTTTAAAGTAGTAGAATGTATACTAACAAGACGTTAACAGTAAATATTTAGAACTAAAAAAAATACGCCTGTATATTTTGTTGCATGTTTACATTATAGGGCGAAGACTATTTATATGTTAAAATTGCATTTATTTAGATCATATATTAGGTACATAGTTCAAATTAAAGACCGTGACAAAATTGTTACGAATATAATTAAACAATTACATGAATAAATACAATGCGTACAACTTACATCTGTAGGTACTTAGAGTACTTACAAAAAAACTATTAAGGTACATAGGTACAAAATAGGTAATATCTAAGACTTAACCCGTTCCGTTTTAGCGCGATTTTTATCCAATTCCCCGAAGCAGGCACCGGTAAAAGTCCATTAAAAGAAATAAACATAAGCTATGTAAGAAGTAAACATAGCTGGCGAAGCTCGCATAGAGCTTCAAAGCTTCACCTACCGTTACATTAATAGGGCATTGGAGGTCTCATTGCGCGGTAACGGTCCCTTTTTCTGTCGTCTTTTAAATTCTGATTGGTAAAGGGTGAAAGCGGTACTTTAATATCATTATACAAGGTTAGTGGTTAACGCTTAGGATTTTAAGGGTGATTGCTGTAGGTAAAATATCCGACCGTTGTCGTTTTGACGTACTGAAGTCACATTTAAAATGTTATGCTTTAGTTAACTTTAACCCTATAAATGTACGTATATATGTATCCATAAATCCATACCGAGTTACTAGTAACTTTCATACATAGTTTACAAGGATTATGAGTACATTTTAATGAGGAACGGGTATATTTATTTTATAATTTTATCACAACAGAAACTACTTAAATTATCCTACTAATGAAAAAGCTTTTAAGGTTAGGTTTTGTAATCCTTACTGTTTCGCGACTTTTTAGTCGATAAGCTCAACCTATATCATCATAAAGCCTAGGCACTAAGTATTTTTTTTTAGGATAGCCTATAAACAATACTTTAAATAACAAGATCGTTTATAAATACTGAAAAACTATTTTCTTCAAAGTACAACTACTGATAAACTGATTTATTTATGTTCTTGATTTATGTATATTACTTAGAATTTTCACGTGATCTGTACCAGGTTTCTGTTTTTCATATTTTCTAAGAATTTGTTTCCATTAAAACAAGTGTTTTGCAGGAGCTTTAATATACTTTTGCCTTGTGAAAACTTGCAAGACAACTTGTAATCATTCAACACTATAGTTTCTGTCGAAATGTAAAAGAGTTAAGCTCCTAACTTTTGCCAAGAATTTTGATGCAGTTTTACTACTGTTGCATCGATATGCCATATAAGGTATTATATAAAAATCCACGAAACTAAAGTTAACTACTTTCAATAATAATTACTTTAACAAAGCTTCAGGTTGGTTGTCCCGAAGTGACCATATTATACATATTCACTAGTTATTTACTGTACATGTATGGTGTATGGTATTATTACCTACTTACTTTTTTTACTATTCAGGCACCATAAGTAGACATGAACATAGAGCGTGTGTATGCGCATATCGAAACCGGTGTTGCGCAATAAGGTCGCTCTCAAGGACGCGGGTTCGTTGCCAGAAATAAATCGCTGTTTGTGTCTGTCTAGCGTACAACTACACAAACACACACTTACTACATGTGGATGTAACTTGTCGTCATCACGTTTGTACGACAACATAACATATATGTATACCTACCACATACCTGTATGTACGTACTAGATTATCATATACCTACTGTACTGATAATTGTACTATATTTTGACCACATGAATTTGTATACCTTTTGAAATTGAATTTGAAATTGTTACACAAGCATACGCTTCTCAGGTTACAAGGATTTCAAATATTCCTAATTTTTCGGGTCGGTTCTGATCTACAAATTTTTAATTCTAGCAAAATATGGGTTTTCACCCAGAACTACAGTCTTCTTCTTCTTCTTGTCGAATGAGACTGGCCAACTCTGGTGTCGCGAGTTAATCAAGCCGCTCTAAGAGCCTCTGACATAGCTTAACGACTGCCGAACAATCGGGACTTACAATTTAACGTGTCATCCGACCCACGAGCTAGTGAATCCAAAGTTCTAGTATCTCCAACTGTCGTCCAGTTTTTATTCCGACATCCAAGCCCGGGGACTTGAATGCCCGGCAAAATATGTCACCACCGTTATAGTACCACGTGATAACCAATACTCGCCTCTCGGACCCGATGTATTAACACCACTTATCGATAGATTTAATTTATGTAGGCTTTCATTCCACTTTTCCACGAATATTATAAAAGTGTACGTTCGTGAATATTTATGTTTGTTACTTTTTCAGGCTCAAACGGCTGAACCGATTTATATGCAATTTGGTACTGTTGGAATCTGGTTTAACACATAGGTTACTTTTAAAACAGCGGGGCGCTATTAGTGTCTTGATAAAGGATCTATGTAGATAGGAACATGCTTTAGTAATTTAACTAACTTCCATTTAGGAAACCTTATATTCAAATGATAACATTAAGAAAACTATAAACAATCCTACAATGTAGGGCAAACATTTAGGGAAGAGGATAAAAAAACACGTCATACACATATATGTACTTATTTATCAATCATCGGTTGTATAGTTACAGTTGAACTTATTATCTTGTTAGCATAATTGTCCATGAAAAACTGAACACAAACCTGATGGTTTGTGTTCACACTGAACATCGTTTATGTCTTACGAATGAGTCACAGGTTTCTGAAAAACTCGTACATTGAATGATGTCTGTAATGAATGCTCCTGGTGTTTACATGACTCATTTCCAGGTACATACGGGAGGAAATTGACTCTGTTTTTTTGCATCTAAGGAAGGATATTGACTATGTGTGTGTGTGTGATTGTGTTTGTATGAAAATATTGGCTCTGTATGTGATGAAGATAGGTATTTTTAATTAACGCGACTTTTATTAATGCAATATTGATGGACCTTTTAAATTTATTTTTTGTTAATCTGAATTATTTGTGTTTGCTTTCAGAATACTCGTAATAAATAGCTAGACCAGCTGTCAAAATCAGTTTAGTAATTTTTGAGATAAGCTTATTTTGTTTATTTATATGCTAGTAATTTTAATCTTGAAATGTGCATATGTAGTCATAGCTGATAGTGTCTATAAACTTTAGTAATTAATTACGGTCCACACAAATGAATGTCTTATACAAATCAGACTAACAAAACCGGCACCAATTGCTTGGAAAGGAGGTCTATTCCCAGCAGTGGGTCAACAAGGACTGATGATGATGATGATATACAACATACCTAATACAGATTTCATTTTTTTTTCTTTTTTTGTATGAAAATCTTAATACATTCTAAGATTTTCTAGCTCTTAGTTGTAGGCAAGGATATTTGTATAGCAATTTCATCAGCCACTTATAAGAAGTTGCGAATTGATAGTAGCGAGTGAATGCAGAATATATTTGTTGGCTCGATGCCACACGAAGCGTTTGTTAACTCTTCTTTATGGAGAAAACCTTTAAGGTTTCACTTCGCACCGCTTTATTGTCGAACAGTTGTTGAATTTAAGTGTTACAAGATCAGTGGGAGCAAGATCAGATTAATTGTGATTATTATAATATTATTGTGAGTCTAGTCGTTTCCATGTATAATAAGTATGTACATACAAAAGGAAAGTATATATGTATTATATCCGTTATCTAGTACCTATGATACAAGCGTAAGCTTAGTATGGGGCTAGATGGCGATGTGTGATATGTCCTGAAATATTTATTTATGATTTTGTTTTTAAATTACTCAGGCAGTCGTAAAGTTTCATACAGATAATAAAGTAATTGTGTTACTGGTACAATTTCGACAATTCATGACAAATGTTCTACAGAGTCCCTATGTATCCTTACTAGATTTGTAACAAGCCTTTTCATGGAACTTAGTACAGTATAATTCGATTACCTACATGCTGCAAGTCATAAACTCTAGTATAATAAGATAAACCTTAGTATAAACTGTTTTTGACACAATAAATAATTTATATTTGTTATTAACTGTCCCAAATAAATGCTAACATAGTCTTTGAAACATCATATGTAATACCATTCGAGTGCGAACACAAAGCTCATACAGCACCCAACTGAAGCCCGAGCGTTCCCGGACCGGTCAGTTTTATGAAACATGGCTGTACCGTATTATGAAACGAGTTGTCGTATAACGCTACCCTCTCTCATACTGTGAAATATTTATCACATTGCAGCCGACTTGTTTACGTTTCGAATTTGACCAGCGCATCTTAGCTACCGACATCTGCATATTCAAATATATTCTTTATTTGTTGATGGTGAAGGTTGAAATTGAGTTACGGAGTCAAGTTTGAAGGTAAAAAATGATATAGTCGCGTGCCACGGAATTCACACTCGCGTTATGTTTGTCTCGCGTACGCACCTCAATTACTTACATACAACTTTCACCAGAAGGGCATCTCGAGCTGGATACGAGTTGGATGCTGCTCACTATTTTCTATTTTGACTGTGCGAGTAGCTATCGAGTACTTTACGAGGAAAACGCAGTTTGACTTTAGACTTGCCTACGTACCTACGTAGGCGATTTGATTAAATATAAAAGTGCTATATTATGTACTCGTACCTACATAACTACAAAGTAATTTGCACAAATTTTATATCGATATCTCAAAAAATCGACAGTCAGAATCTGTGGGTATATACAACATTACTGTCGTGATCCAGTTTCTAAATTTAATTATAGGAAAAATTAATACCAATAAAAAAAAATAGTTATAGTTTTACGTACACATTCTGAGTAATGCAATACTTTATGAAACTTTTAGTTGTTAGTTATCATTGCAAAACAAAATCCATAAGCTATTAGATTATTTATTTAGTTTTCCAGGATAAATAATCGGAATAATCGCAACTTCACGATTTTTCAATGATAGATATAAATCAATTATCTCGTATTGGTGGAAGCTTGTGTCACTTTCAGTCACAGAACTCAATGGGCCTTATTACAAAATGTGGTTTAAATATAAGTCTAGACCAAGTCCGTTTTAGTTGATCGAAAGTTGTCTGTCTACTGTCGTAATTATCAAACTGTCAAAATGTACCAATGTTAAATCAAAGTTCCAATTTTTTGTTGACATTTTGATTGCTTGTATTTGATGTCTAAACAACAAGAACCCACTTTTTATTTTCAAAGTCCTGGACTAATATTAAAACCGCGTCTTGTAATAAGACGGTATGTAACCAAATTCCAAAAGTCATGAAGATCAGTCGCTCCCTTAGAGCTCTGTTCCGTAGACAAACAAACATCAACAAGCCAACAAACTCATCTTCATATCAACATTAGGCTAAGTTGCGGCTGTATTGGGACATCACATTCTTAACATGTATGTAAGTTTAATAAGTAAATAAGTTTAAGTTTGTGTGTGTCAATAAATATATTTCTTTCTTTCTTTACATTTATTATTATATCGGCTATTATAACCGATGTTTGTAGTGACAAAAAACAAAGACGTGATATAAAGCTAGTCATGTTCGTTCAATCACCTATAGGTTACATTTGACCCGCCTCCATCCCATGGTCTTATCAACCTTTCGGTTATGAAGACCGAACGGAACCCACCGGAAAGCCGGTAGGAACCACAAATATTTTTTAAATATCCCTATCTACCACCACTAAACCCAGCTCGACCCCCGTAGGGCCTCCAACGACACGATTACGGACTTCGCCGCCGGGCAGTCCCTCAAACTCGCGCGCGGTGCGCGCAGCGTGCCATGTGTGAGCAAATTCGCGCAGCCGATTGAAACTCCCCGCGTCGCGCACAAGATCCCCGTAGTAAATCGCGCCCTGTTCCGCCCTCGTCACCCCGTCCAGCAGCCGACTCCGGGCCTCAGCGTACAGCGGGCAGATCCACAGCACATGGTGCCGGTCCTCCTCTACCGCGCCACAATCGCACCCATGCCCCTCCCTCAGCCTCATGTTTGCCAGCCTTTTATTGAACGCCCCGTGGCCCGTCAATATCTGCGACGTTTCATAATCCGGTTGCAAATGACCCGCCTTTATCCGCTCCCCCACGTCCGGAAAGAATTCATACAGTTCCCTACCCTTGGTGTCCGACGCCCACCTGTCCTGCCAAATAGCCAAAATCTCACGCTCAATTAGCCTCCTCCTCTCTGCTGCCTCCTCGTGCGCCAGCCCCTCTACCTCCAGCATGCGCCGTCCAGCCCGTGTTAACTCCAGGTCCGCCGGCAAGACACCCGCCAACACCGGCAATGCCGCCGTACTGCACGAACGGTACGCCTTAGTTAGCAGGGTCAGCGACGAACGCTGCGTCCTGAGCAGAACGCTCCGAACCACATGCAGGTGGGCACGATCCGACCAAACGGCCGCCGCATAGGTCAGGGTGGCGACATAAGTGCCCGTATACAAGATACGGAGCGCCTTGTATCGCAACCCCCACCTCGAGGCCGACACTCTGGACATTTTGCCGAAACACCTGCTCGCCTTCTCCCCGATGTAGCCGGCATGCTGTGCGAATGAAAACGAATAGTCGACCAGCACGCCGAGAATGACCGCCTGCCTGACGAAACCTACCGTCCTACCGACGCACCGGATCAAGGGGGGACGCTGAAAAGAACCTTTCAGCATTATGCACTGGGACTTGGCCGGGGCGAAATCTAGCCTATTCGCGGCAGCCCACCCCTCTGCCAGCCCCAGCACGTTCGCCGCCCTTCTTTCCAGCTCGGAACGTGAGTCCCCCCTGACCAGCACCGTGACGTCGTCTGCGTAGGCGGTCATTTCTACACCTTCAACTCGCTCCGGGAGGGCAAGCAGATCGTCCAGCAAAACATTCCATAGCGTCGGGCCCAAGACTGACCCCTGCGGACAGCCCATCGTCGGCACCTTCCATTCCACATGGCGGCCCGCGATCATGGCTATTCGGCGGCCGCGGAAATAGTCCGCCAGCATCCTGTAGATGTTGGGCGGGCAATTCCGCTTCGCCTTCACCATGATCATTGGCCACCACGCGTTATCAAAGGCGCCGCTGATGTCAAGGAGGATGGCCATCACATACTTCCCCGACGCAGTCCGGGAGGCCTCCCGCAGAGTCCGCAGCGCCGTCACCGTCGACCGACCCGGAGTGAACCCGTGCTGGCGCGGACTTATGCCTTTGGTGAGACCCGGTGCACAGCGCAAGAGGACACGCTCTAGGACCTTACCGAGCACAGGTAGCAGAGTGATTGGCCTGTAGGCCTTCGCGTCTGTTAGCGGCTTTCCATTACCCTTTGGCAGAACAAGTAGGCGTCCAACTTTCCAAACGGCCGGGAACACTCCTTCCGCAACACACTTCCCATAGACGGCAGTGAACTCGGCTTCTGCAACGGGAAAAACCCTACGCACTATCTTCGATGTTATGCCGTCCATACCCGGGGCTGTGTTGTTGAGGGACGCTATAATGCCACGGAGGGAACTCGCACTCAGCGGGTTTGCGTCCTGCCCAGACGGCGAGAGCGCAGCCACAACGCGGACCTGTGCATGATGCGGAGTATCCCTAGACATATAGTCGTCGGGACACAGCGCTTGCATCAGGGTACGCATGGCCGCCCCCACGTCATCCGAGCTACGCCCCGCAAATTCCACTCCGTTGACCACATTAGATGGAGCACGCCGCCTACCACTAGCCACCCGATATGCCAGGCCCCAGGGGTCCAAATTGCCGCTTTCGGCAACCTTCTTATTGTGGGCTGTTTCAGCTTCATGCATGGCGACGCGATAGACACGCCTGCACTCGTGAAAGTCGACCTTGGCCGCTATCTCCCTATCTCCACCTCCAACACGCGCCCTTTGCCACGTTCGTCGTGCTCTGTTGGATCTTGCACGCAGCACACTGAGCCCCGGAGTCCACCACTCATACCCCCTATCCGCCGAAGGCGGTCTCACCAACCCCAAACACTCGGACGCAGTCCGGACTATGACCTCGGTGAACCTTCCACACACTACTTCCGCTGGTCCATCGAGGTTCAAATACCCCATCCGCTCGTGGATCCTACACGCGAACGCCTCCCAATCAACCCCGCGGTCTCGAAATCGGCGCGGCTCACACGGCACCCGCGCATCTCGCGGCTCATTTTCAGGCCCGCTAGGCGACTCAGTCTCGTGCGTTTTAAAAATGATGAGCCTGTGATCGCTGGAGGATTCCTCTACAACGCGCCAGTCAGAAATGTGCACTCCCCGCGTGCCCAGGGTGACGTCCACGAAGGACTCACCCGTCGGTGAGCTGTACGTGGCGGGGGTGCCTTCCACATTGTGGATCACCAACTGACGCGCCGCAATGAAATCCTCCATCTTCGCTCTGCGGTCCGACACCTCTTGGCCACGTCCGGTATAGTGCCGTGGAAGAGAGTTCCATAGCGGCGAATGTGTATTGATGTCCGCGCTCACCACAACCCTGGCCCCCCGCAATCGGTCAAGAATTGTCCCGAGCCGATGCAGGTATGGGTCGATGGGGTGGGAGTACTGAAAGTACGCGGACACCAAATACACATCGCTACTCTCCACGTGCACCACCATGATGTGGCTGTCACTCAGATGGTGCAAGATCGCGCACGGGAGCTCCCTGTTGCGGATGTACACACCCGCTTTGGGGTGTGCCCCGCATTGCACGAGAAACTCGACCGTGGAGTATTGTTCCTGAACAAGAACAACGTCCAGGCCGAGTTTCCGCGCGATTGAGGGTAGCTCCTTCGTCGCGTCCTCTGCACCACCCAAGTTCAGCTGTCCCACGTTCAGTAACGGTCTACAGGCCATAGTTGGTCGTAGTAATAAAGCGCTCCTCTGCATGCCTGCGCGCCGGGCAGTCACGCGACGCTGTTGGGTGCGAGCTGTCGCGGCGGAAGCGCTTGCAGGTCGCGCAGCAGGCAGTGGAGGCCTTGCAACCCTCCGTACGGTGACCATCCTCACCGCAGCGGCCACAGGTCGCCTCCTTGGCCCTACAAAACTTCTCCGGGTGCCCATACTGCTGGCACTTGCTGCAACAGGTCACCCGAACGAAGTCCGTGACCTCGCAGGCGACCCAACCTACATATACCCGACCCAGCGCCAACAGGGCGTCCCTAATGCGTGCCGAGGCGTTAAATACCACCATAGTGGAGCCTGACTGGCGACGGCCTTTTTTGAAGGCCCCAGTCAGCTCCGCCCTGATCCGTTCTAACGGCCACTGGGTCTGATCCAGGTTCTGCCGGTGCAGGCACTCCGTTACTTCGTCGAAAGATGGGTCACCCTCTACGTTGTTAATGGCTAGCAAGGGGAGGCGCCGCTTTGGCTCCGTTACCCGGAGCGAAGACGGAGCAGCCTCCCTTAGCTTAGCCGCTGCAGCCAGTGAGGTGGTCTGCACCACAACACCCGCGTTCCCTACTTTACGTACGCTATCGATCCCAATCGACATCGATTTGGGATCGATAGCCTTCTTAACCTCTCGCTTCGTGTCCTCCGCCGTTTTGAGGCTGGCGTTCCCCTCCGAGGGGTAGAACGCCAGCACTGGCCCTTGAGAGGCCGCCGGTACCGGGCGTGAGCCCCCGGCGGCCGTCTTCAGGACGGCGGCAAAGGACACGGGCGCGGGCGTCAAACCGGGCTGCGATAGCTGAGCCGGGAGGGGGGGTGCCTTTGCCGCTCGCAGCTTCTCGAGCTCAATCTCCTTCGCAGCAAGCTGTAGCCCGAGAGCCGCGACCACCGCCAACACCTCCCGCCCGTGTTCGCTTATCGCGTTAACCTCACCCTTGTTTAACTTAGAGCCCGTCCCTGAGGCGACCGAAACGATGCCCCTGACTGCCCTGTTGGCCCGCTCGAGGAGCTCTAGTTTTCCCGCGGCTGCAACATTAAGGGGATCAGAGAGGTCCAACGTAGCCGCGTCCGGAAACACTAGAGCCCTTGGCTCCACAGGGCTGACTGGGGCCGACGCCGACAATCCGGCTATGGGCGGGATACTCAGTAATCCCGTTTTCCGCGTAGCTGCCTTCTTCCTGGGGGCAGGGGCCGCCACTGCCGGCAGCGCCTGCGAGGCCGGACCAGGCGGCGGAGACCGCGGCAGCGATGAACGAGGCGAGAAGGCATCCGCCTCCCGCTCGTCCCGCGATGCCATGCCGAATCCAATCAAACAGAAGGGCTATGGCAAAAACTGCCAGGCGCAAAATACAATAAGACGGCGCCCGTACACGGAGTGCACAGACACCGCCGAAGAAGAAAGTGAACTGCTATGACAAAACGCCCAGGTTTTTCACACGTGGGCGTCGATGTCGCACAAGTCGCCTATGGCAAAACTGCCAGGCGCAAGATACAGTAAGACGGCGCCCATACACGGAGTGCACAGACACCGCAGAAGAGGAAAGTGACTTGCTGTGACAAAACGCCCAGGTTTATTACACGTGGGCGTCGATGTCACACAAATCACGCAGTTTAAATTCTATCACGAAAAGGTATGCGTGCGCTCCTAGGGTCTTAAATGACCAAGAACAGAGAAAGACGGTACACACAAAATTTAAAATGCAAAGACGGTATAAAAATAAAATATTGACTAAAATACTAAAATATCCGCAGAAAAGTCCACGGATATTATGCACAAAAGCAAGAAATGAAGGAATTAATTCGCGGAAGGCAAATTAACATATAAAAACATGCAAAATTACGGCAGAAACATGCAAACAAATATTAAAACAAAATCCTGTTTTAAAACCACACAATACAGCACAAACACAACAAAAAGGAGTCACTATCTCGGAAATCACTCAAAAACACTTCAAAATATATCACAACAACAATTAATAAATAAACTAATTGTTGCAATAATTATTACACAGCGGAGCGCGGAGTAACACGACTGCTCGCTACCGTGGCCGGCAGCGAAGTCCTATAGGAAGCACCTATAGGTTAGTATAAGAAGCTACAACAATGCTAGTATACTTGTAGTAGTATAGCAGCGGTCCTGCGCCGGCGCACGTCGCATCGTATTGCACGGCCATCGACCGCTGCCTGTTCTCAAATATTCCAAGCATGCACAAATTAAACTGGTTTTTTCTTCATATTACTTTATTACCTTTACATAAAATACTTACATTGTAAATTGGATGGTACGTGGTCCTCGATATAACGCTTGGTTACGTCACTTGCTATCAGATTCTGATTTGTCTCTTTAGTCTCTTGAAGAGGACAGGAGAAACATTAGTCGTTTGCCTTGTGTTTTATCAAGCAATACCTCCACTGCACTTATTTTAAATGAAAGTGAATGAATAATCACAGTGTCAAAGTATTATTGAATCCTCCTCCTTCTAACACCATGTCTGTAAACCCATGCGGGTATATAGGCACTAGCGAGCCATTCATATACACTTAACATTTTTTTTTCTTTACACTGTAATCTAATTAAATTAAATTTTATTTTAGAAACCTGAGAATAAGCTTGTAAGATACATAAACATTATGTAGTACCTAGTTGTCCAGACAATAAGTATTAATTTCGTTTTATTTCTTTATTAATATAATAAAATCCTAGATAAATAATAAAGCTCACCCACACTTTTTGTCTATTAATCTATCTTAATATATTGCAAGTAACCTCTTTCAAATAACTAAAACAGCCTTAGAATCATGTTACAAAATTACATCTCATTCACAACTTTCATTTCGAGAATCGGCAAGCAGATTCTATAATTAAGTTTGGTAATAATTACACTCTACGAGATCACAAAAAAGCAATATCTCTCTAACCGAAGTCGAAAGCTCGCTCTAATTCATTCGTAGCTTTTTGTCTGAAGGGAATGCGAGTCGTCAGACATTGGTCTGCGCAGCGCGGGGGGCCCAGCGCGGCCTTTTGTTTTTATACCCGTGCAAGAATGCAAAACAATTATAATTCCCTCGGGGATAAGTCCACGCTCCTCTGGAAACGAAGCCTCCGAGCGTAATCACAAACGAATCGTATCTCATTCGACCTGCGGTTAAAAAAACAATCGCCTAATTGGTAGCCTTCGGATCCCGCCGAGATTGGAGAACCTAGGTCTGCTAGAGGCTAGTGTTAGACATGTAAGCAGGGAGCGGCACCGCTCGGTCACTCAGGCACCCACTCCGGCCAATCCATTTACGTTAATTACGCCGAGATGGGGATAAATCGGCGTCCAGCCGTCCACCGGCGAGTTACGAGCGAGCCGACTATAAAATAAATTATACCCACTTCGTTCGCCTCCACTCAGTTTTTTGTTGCCGGCCACGGCCAACCAAAAAAACCAAAGCGAAATCTCGAAAGGACGAAATACGAGGCAAAGACAAAGCATGAATTTATCTACTGATAATATAGACGTAGGGCGGCGCGGACGCAGGATTGCCGGGTGGCCGGCCAAATTATACGGCCGGCATTCGGCGCGGCCGGCAAAAACATGATATATGGCCGCCTTCTGACCAAATATTTCAAATTCGGAGACCTGCCTGCGACACTTTCAATGGAATTTATTGAAATCTCGAGTATTAGCTGTTTTCATAAAAATACATCTACGTCTAAGCTAATAGGCTCAATACACCGATAGGTATTTTTGTACCAGTGTGTTCAAAATAGATCTAATGGGTACACAAGACTAGACAACCATACTCGTAATTCACCTGAATATAAAATATGTTTGTGTATGTTTGTACTATTTAGAGATTAGGTGGAAGTTTCCCAAATTGTGTCAGTAACTTAATAATGATACATGCCTAACACTTAATAATATTTCGATAAATTAAATGAAGCTGTCGCAGACTGCTTGTAGAAAGAGCCAAAAACGATTCTTCTTTTTAGCACTTTTATTTTATTGCGTACTTTGAAGAAAATTGGAGAACTTTGATCAAAAACTAACTGACATATCCCCGGATTTGTAACCCAATTATTTTTATGAATTTTCTAAATACCTACCAAGGTTTATGAAAACGTTTCTAAAATTAAAAGCTATGTCATCCAGAGGACTTTTCTAATGGACACCTGACTCGTGCGCCGAGTCATATTTAGGCGGTTGCGGCGGTGTTTTGGCGAGCACTGCGTGATTTATGGGCCCCATGGCGTACTGAACCTACCGCAAGCACTGCTTTATTGCACCCACTAACAATGGCACTCGTTATGGGTTCATTCATTCACAAAGTTCACTTACCCATGACCTTGTTACAGGTTGTGTTGTTATTACCCCTCTCCTGTTACCGAGAGCAGCCATCGCTCCTCAACTTTACTTTCGTATTAGTGTTTCAATTACTGTGCTAATTAACTTTTGATTCTTGGGATTCAAGTTCTAAATTTCTTTTACCTAGCAACTTCGGACGCAATTTCCTACGCCTCAAGTACGGTAAACTTAACTATGCCACTAATTTACTGATTGGAAATGTTCGTTGTCACTCGTATATAAAAAATACAGATCATTTATAAAATTACATGATTTATTATATCTTCATTTCAATAAAATAATAATTACACGAGTATATACACAGAGAGTTATTTACAGGTTTCGAGGCCC